>JAUBNY010000768.1:3398417-3427671 GCA_032275445.1 Crypturellus soui
TTCCTGTGGGGGTGACAGAGCCCTGGAACAGGCTGCCCAGAGAGGCTGTGGAGTCTCCTTCTCTGGAGATCTTCAAGCCCTGCCTGGATGCCACCCTGTGCCCCATGCTCTAGGTGTCCCTGCTGGAGCAGGGGTGTTGGACTAGATCTCTAGAGGTCCCTTCCAACCTTAAGTATTCTGTGATTCTGTGATTTAAGGTATAACATTTTAAATATAGTCTTTTTTAGGTCCATAGTCCACATCTGCAAGTAATTATGGGTGCAAATGTGGATATGTCAACATCTACATACATTAATGTACCTGTTAATCTCATAGTAAAATGTGTATGTATTGTCAAATAACAAAACTGTGGCCACAGTTATTTGTGAATGTAAGAAGGAAAGCCATGTCAAGGCTTAACCCTTAGAATTCCACTGTGAGACTTTTCATTGTGCATTAATAGAAATTACATCAATATTACCAATAAATATGCCTGCTAGTGGGGAGAAGTTTACACTCACTCTCATTCAAATTTTATTCAGAGATGTGTTTTTCATCAATGGTGTACTCAGTCTTCTTTTTCTTAGAGACAAATAATTGATGTATATATATTTACCTGAATACAAGTGCCAGCAGTTTTAAATTCAGCAGTTTATGAGACTAGGCTTTTTTTTTTTTTTTTGTCATTTAAAACAAGTTCTTAATATATTGAGATTAAATATAAATTCAAAAAAAAATTGTGAACTTCTCTACACAAATACCTACCCAGTGAAAATTATGGAGATAAGGACCTGTTAACCACTGCAAGGGAGGATTTAACTTTTTTATTATTTTAGTTCTATTTTTTTCCTTTTTCTCTCATAGGTATATTTATATATTTGTATATGCATATATTTTGGGTAGAGTTACTGTCTTGAGCTGAGAAATTTTCACAACTACATTGTCACCAAAAATATCATTTCAGTGAAACCTCTTTCTAGTAAGAGTATTTTGAATGACTACTGTTCTAACCATGAGTTCCTTGCTTTCAGCCAGTGTTGTAGCTTTTAGGATGAAGACTTTCATTTCAGATATCTGTCTGATAATGATATCTGATACATACTTTTTTTTGAGCCATCTTTGGAAATATGATTATGGTATCATATTACTTTGTTGATTATAAAAAAACAAAATAACAGCTACTCTGCTAATGTCTGGATAACAGCTACTCTGCTAATGTCTGGCACCTTCCAGATTTGACTCAGGAACATGGTAGCTGAGAAACACTTAGCCTCAGTGCTAAGGAGATGCTTAATGACATCCTGGTGAAAATCTTATCAAACTGGTTGTAAAGCTCAGAGAAGTCGCCTTTTGCATGTGCCAAAATGTTTGTTGGAGCCCAGAAGCAATCTCCTTCCAGCAGTCATCCTCCTCTGCCTCAAGGTGCTGCCATCCCCAGCTCCGAGGACGTGACTGGTGGATTTGCCCTCACTGAAGCTCCCTTTGTGACATACAACAGTGGTACTTACGTTGCGGTACCTCACGGACCTCAGCACCATCCATGCTTTGGAATTTCTGACTTTTGTTTATATAGATACACATAACCCTCCCCAAGGCACTACATTTGAACTTAAAACATTAAAATGCATCAACCCAAATTCTTGTCTTCCCCAGCCCTTTGTGGAAGCACCGTGACACAGCCTGTAATTACCTGTGTTGTACATGCAGTTCCCCAGCATCATCTGTGTCCTTAACTCACACACAGAGCGAGCTAGGTGAGCGAGGACAGAATAATGAATGGAGCTGTGTTGTAAACAAAGGTGGATAGGCCTCTTCCCTTGTGCAAGTCAGAAGTTGAAGGTGTGTGATCTAAACAAAAACACTGTGGGATTAAATAAAAATAGATGGTTGCCCAAGGAGATGGATTCTACTACAGCGGTTGCCACTGCAGGTGGCATTGAAGGTCTAATATAGAGATAACTGAGTGGCTTAAAGAACAGTTTTGCAGCAGCACAAGCTAATTTACACTTTGGGGTTAATTTGAGTATTATTTGAAACTTCTACATGCACTCCACTGTATATATCTGGGAATAGACCAATTGGAATTGACTGGAACACAATGTGGAATAGCCCCAGAACTTGTCTGTGTTGCTCAGGCAGTTGTACACATCAAATTTTGCTAAGATGGTCACTCAGTCATTCATTATTCCTCATTTTCTTTTTCATGCTTTGTGATATTCATCTTGCATGTAGGTTCAGCACATATAACAACTGCAGGTATTGCTAATGGGAGCCATACAGTGAACACACATTTTTTTAAAAGTCTAAGTAATCAGCAAGCAAAATGATAATCGCTGCAGATATTTTCTTACACAAAAACAAGATGACTGTCTTTCTTAGATTGGTCATCCTTAGTCTTTGAAGCAAATGAGTAACAAACAAAAAAAAAGGAAATATTCACAACATCTGCACAGTAATTGAATATTATTTTGAGGAGTACCATTAAAAAGGAATAAATAAATAAGTAATTGTATATAGTAGGATATTTAAATGTGTAATCAATAAGGAATTGGACCATAACCCAGTAAAGATAAGTGAAAATCCAAGGGTCATTTCCATCTCATCTCTTTCCAGTGAGAAAGATTAAGACAGAGATTCTCTGTTAATTGCAATAAGGTTGCATAGCTAGCTGTCATTCAAGTCTGCATTTTTTTTTTTTTAACATGAAAGATTTAAAAATGCAATCAATGCTATTTGCATGATGAAAATGAGGAGTAGTTGTATGCCTCTCCTGTTTCAGAAGAATCCTTATTTTTCTAGCAGGTAAGATTTTCATTCAAATCCTTTCTTCTTCCTGTAAGTTTTCCCACCCTGTAGTTTATCTGGGGATTTTTGCTGAACTGCTCAGAATCCTTGATGCCTTGCATACTGAAATGAAATACTGTATATCTCTCTCTAAAAGGGAAAAGTAAATACTAAAGTGTTCTAACTGAGGTCATACTTTCTCATGTCTAGACATCACCGCTAATCTCTGCCTTTTATATTACTGCTGTGCTTTCCATGTAGTCAGCTGTGAGGAAAGCACTTTGAGCTTAAGTGCATAAAATATGCTGAATTTCCAGACAACTTTCAATAGAGCATCTCAGATTGTTTAGGTTGGTGTGTGTGATCTTTTATGAAATCAGATATTTTCCTCTGGAGGAGCTTTGCTTAGTAAACCGATGGCAAATATGGAATAAAAATATGACTGATGTGGTTCCATAACACCCAGCTTGTTAAGCATATGCTGTTGAATCCAGTCTCCAGTAAACAAGCTAAACTTCTTGTTCCACTAGAAATATATTTTACTAAGAATCTTTGTAGATCGTTCTTTATGCAAAAAAATAATGTCTCAAGTGACGGTTTTGAGCAGAATAAAGCGAACATTTAATAAATGAAAGCATATGCTGAATCAGTCTTTGCCCTTATATTTTCACTTCTTAAATATTAATACCCTTTTCTAACTCTTTGTACATAAATAATCTTTTAAGAGAGTAACAATGAAATATAGACAATCCACATCAAATGGATGTGAACTTTTGATGTAATTATCAAAGGTCTGTTGGATTCTGTTTAATTTTAATTAGTATTGGATTCTACCCAAAAAATTCAGATCTCACGTGGATTTTAAAAATCCAAACATTATGCCCCTTGTGTTTGGGGTTTTTGCTTAATTTGGCCTATTGGATTATTTTATTAGAAAAAATTGTGCTCAAGATTAGATTTGGCAAACTAATAGCTGAGATGTTGCTTTAACATGCAACATTGCCATGAATGAATTGAAATGCTTGTAAAGTTTCTTAAGTCTGATATATTTTCAGAATTTACTGTTGGACAAATTCTTTAAGATTTAGAAATGCATATATGTTATAGCTTGAAATTCTTCCTGCTTTTTAAAAATCTTGACCTACATAGATAACTAATATTATCATGATTTTCACTATCTGAAGGTGGTTATGGGAGCTACTGAGTGTTGTAAATAACTTTAAACAGAGTTGTTTCATGCTGATTTGCAACAAGTTTCTATGTGCTCTCATTGGTTCCAGTCCACTTTCCTGAGGGACCAGGAATTTCCATTTTACCAGGAAAATGAGCACATTAAATTCATCAGACAAAGAGCCTCATGACCTACAGGTGCCTATGAGTTTTGTAAAGAGAATGTAAATTAGTTTTTCTTTTTTTTCCTACCTCTGAGGAGGAAATGCCCAGAACCAGCTATCAAGGGGTAAGTCATAGGCTCCAATGCCAGAAAGAAGGATGGTTCTCAATTAGTCTTTTTAGCTTTTTGGAAGAGGTCATCTCCCAAAACAACCTCTTCCCAAAGCCATATTGGCCCCTCACATCTTCCCCAGAATCCAAGCAATGCCCACAACCCTCTTGATCCTCTTCTCAGGACCTTCTGTGCTGCCCGCCTGGAAAGGCTTCCACGGTTTGTTGCTTCTACAAAAGAGGAGCTCTCTCCCCTACCCTGATAGGTCTCCCCTGCTTTTCGTACACTCAAGGACAGGCGGGACCTTCAGCCTGTGGTTGTGTACTGGCCTTTCACCTCTGTAAAACACTTTCATTTCCTCTTCTCAGCATTCGTCAGAGTTTAAATTCCCGTGTCAAACTGAAGTCATTTATCCTGGTGGTTCAGGGCAATCCTTAACAACAAGCTTGTGGTTATTTGTCACAATATCAATTCTGTATTTCCTGCAAACTGCACCCGTTGTTCAGATCGTTTTCAGAAAAAAAGAGAAAGAAGGCTTAAAATGTTTTAAGACTAAGGCTCCTGTAGTGTCATGTTAGTAATAGCCCAGCTAATTAGTGCCTTTCCATTAATAGGTACATTTTGAGAGCTATCAGTCACTAGCTTTTAAATCACATAATGTGTGCTGTATTAATTACATATAATGCAGGATTTTAAAATACAATATCATGTGGTAGTAAGTCAAATGCCTTGGAGAAATTTAACTGTACTATAGCAACACAAGTACTTTTATCAACCAGACATATAATCTTGTTAAAAAAACTGTTCTATGACAGTTTCTGTGAAACTGTGTTGAATGATAAAGCTTTTTTCATTTTTTAAGCATGTAATTCTTTGTTGATAGAACCATGAATATGTCTGGTTTTTTTTTCTTTTTCTTTTTTTTTTTTCCTCTGAGATTAGTATCAGGATAAGCAATCTATCATTTCCTGGGACATTTTGTTTAAATGTTTGAATTACATTGGCAAGTCAGCAAGTCTTCGAAATACACACTGTTTCCCAAGACTTGTTAAAGAAAATGATTTGCAGTAGTTTACAGTGCTTATTTCATTTAAGTTTTTCAGGTGAAAACTACATGGAATTGATCTTTCAAACATTCTGTGTTAGAAGAAAGGATAAAACTAGCTCTTCTGACAAACTAATTGTTTCTAGTTTCTCCTTAATCCTTTATTCCTCTTTTTTTTTAATGAATGGCCAATATTATTATTCGTTTATTCCTTAAAGAAAGAAATGAAGATATCAGGTGACCACTCAGACCTCAAGGGAGATCCAAACTATGGGTGACACACAGGAGAACTTGACCTCGCCTAAGGGTGGGAGTATGGATTATCCTCACAGCATATCTCATACGGTGCTGATTTGGTAATTGGATGACATTTTGGTAAGCACACCAGAAGAGTCTGAGGGGGTGCTTTAATGAAATGAATAGTGATTTATTTTGAGATATTATCAGTAAAATCTGTTGTCTCTACAGTAGGTCTCCTTCATATCTACTACATCTCTAGATATGCTTGTTCTTTGTCTGCCTCTTTCACTGGACATAATTTGTTGTCCATTTTTTTCCTCATCATTGTTACTTGTCATGACATTAAGCAAATCACATCATATCAAGAAAATTCTGTTTTCTATTAGTGCTGTCACTTTACAGAATATAGAAATCCTTGAAGCCTAGCAAGGACTGTGGGTCTTTCCAAAGCAAGCATTTTCTGTACAGTGATGTGCCTGGAAGAAGTATATCTTGTGAGTGTTGCTTGTGAGCTACCAAAGTTGCTCGTGAGCACCAAAGTACTTCTGAGAAACTGCCTGCCACCACTTTGTTACTACCTGTCATTTTACTGAGCATGACAATAGGTGAGGTTGACTCCTGGCTTTGCTGTTTGTTTGTTTTGGTCCAAATGTTTCACATATAATCAAAGCATGTTTTTGTCATTCTGGTCTTACAAAAATCTTGAAAATGGGCACCCTAAAAGTTTGAAAGCTTAGAGACAAACCCAGAAATTCAGATTTCGTTGCCCCCAAAATCTACTCAAACTAATCTACTCAATCTAGTCAAACTCAAACCCCATGACTTCCTGCAACCTATTTACTATTTTCAGACTTAAGGGCTGACACAATTGACAAGTTCTGAATCATATATATATTTTTAGGATTATTTCAGATCTACTGTCTCCAGAAACCTGGGAGACAGTGTGGAGAAGAATCACACTCTTTGTCCTATTTTTCATTTTCATTCTATTTCTAGTCTTTGTCAGAGATAGATAAGTTTCTGTTCTGCATATACTTTTGGTCCGAATTAGTAAAGCTGTTCTTAGTTTAATGGACTAGAGGAGAAGAGCTGTATTAAAGGGAAGCTCTGACAACAAAGTGAGAAATGTAACGATATTATTTGGAAAAATATGATAATGAAAGTCAAAAAATATCTGTACTTTATTATCATTGAAATGATGAACGGTTAACAATGAGATTGATTTCGCCTTTGATAAAGGGTAAAATGACATTCATTATTTCTATTTTGCTTTGGTTTTTTTTAACACATCCAGTTATTAAGGAGGATGCTCACTCCATTTTTAGTAACTGCTTCAATAAAAGCCAAATATTGAGATACTCAAATCTCAGTCAGCTGAGTCACTCAAGAGATACTCAAATCTCAGTTCTTCAGCACATACTATCACTATAAAAATGCAATGTATAATAGCAAACATATTAAAATTACATAATGTCCAGTTTAAAATACAAGTTAGTTAACTTTAATAAAGTGCACCCTTTGGAAAAAAAAAAAAAAAAACACGTAGCTCCAATTCCTTTTGTCAATGTGCTCCACAGTGCAGGTGGCGCTCATTTCTTTGTTTAATCGTGTCTTTGACCACAGCCCAAAAGTCAATATTCTGTTGTCAGATGCAAGTTTGCATGTGAGGAATAGGTAGGGAACTTAACTAGGAAGCTTTGTGAACAGCGAATTGAATTTACATCTAATTCACTAGGCACACATGTTTACATGACCTTTAAAAAAAGGAATTAAAGCAGCTGGATCATGAGCTCTAGGCAATCTGAGTTACTGGGGCAATTGCATCAAGAAGCCCAGATACTTCTTGCAAAAAGCTGCATTGAAAAGGAATGATTTTAATTTAGGCATAATTTCATAACAAATTCATAGCTGTATTAGCAATGTGAAATGAATCTAAAGCATTGCAAATGACTGTCCAGGAACTTGGAAGATAACAGCAAATGGTCTCAGGCTGTTACTTGCTACCAAAAAGAGCAAGAAGAGGATTGTAGAGATTTGGTGTGAGTAGAAGGAAATGGCTAGTTATTTTGTCACAGAAAAATACTATTAAGAAAGGCAGACTAGTCCAGTCGTAGATTCCTTGCCCAGCAAATTTTGATAATTATTTAATGTTTACTAAGCTAAAATTTATAATAAGAAGTTCTTAGAGAAGCACAGACTCATGTAAATTATCTAATAACATGTCATATCTATTTTCATTGAATACTAAACTTTCATTACAACATACAACAAATGTATGAAATAATTGGATTTTAATTAACCAACCAATCAACAAGCAAACAAACAAACAAAAAACATGTATCAAAAAGGAGAAAGCTACTAGAATTTCTTTTATATACCTTCCCTTGTATGCAAGAAAACACTTTATATGTGTATGTAAAACACTTTATATGTGTATGTAAAAAACTCCTCAGCTCAGGTGACTATAGAAGGTATCTCAGTATGCCTTGCGTTTTCCAGGCTGGGTAATACATCACTTACAAAGGGTAAGGAAGGATGTAAACAGAGTGTCTATAAGGTCTTTGGCAGACATCCAGGAGCTTATGCAGCCTGTTCTTCAAGCTGACTAGAAAGTCTGTGTGTGTGTGTGGCATTGATCAGTGGGGTGTTACATATAGCCAATAGATACTGTCCATTCACTTATTAATTGAGCCTTGGACGAGTCTATCCATCCACTGACATAACCTTATAGTTTCTGGTCAACTTGGAGTGCTGGCAAAACGAGCTCACAGCTAACCACAAAAGCCAAGTCATGCAGTGTGAAGGGTCTATGAGATAGATCACCATTGGTGTCAGGACTGCTATTTTACCTCTGTGTTAAATGTAAGGTTAACCAGTAAATATTCCCACCCAAATCCACTCAGATTCCCCAGGATAAGAGATGTGGAGGAGTAGAGGATTTCCTCTCAGTTTTCATGTCTCATTAATACTAGATATACATGCTGAAGGGTTAGTTGCACTATCCTCTTGTAAAAAGCTCCAGATATATGCAACAATGCATCCTCTGGTTCCCTAGGTTGCCTGGTTTATTGACCTTTCCTTAATGTAGAAGCAGCCCCAGCAAGATGGCATCCCATCTTACAGGGAGCTTAATTATCCTTTGGCAGTAGACAAGTTTCTGTCATTACAGCAAACCAAGTCTTGTTTGAAGATTAGACTTTTTGGTTGTTCAGTGGGACAGATAAAGGACTTGGGAGACAGCGAATAGTGTTATGAAATATTTAATGTTAGTTTTCCACCACAGTATGGTTAGTAATCTGATCTGGATCGTAGAGAGCTTTTAGGGAATTTTCTAAATCTTCCCTAAATCAAATGAAAACAGCCTTTTTATTTTTACTTTCACCTGTTAAATCTATACCTTTTTTTGTAAGTTATAGTATTTTATTTGATATTCATAATCTACTTGCACCTACACTTGATTTTTCAGTTACTGAATATCTACTTTGTAGGTTATAGCAACACTAAGAGAAAATACTATTTTTGAAACAGGGTCATACGTATGTATATAGTGCACAATTTTGATGAAATTGGATACAGACTGGGGACTGATTATGATGATATATGTAATACCTAGCAGATTGGGAAAACCTAATAGTTCTTAGTCCCTCGGTTTTAATGCAGTTTAAAGAATAGTGTAGTTGTTCCTGCAAGGCTGGATACAACCCCATAAAGAAGAACACACTAGAAAGGATAGTGAAAACCTCTTTTTTTCCATTATGTACCCATATTGCATCTCAGCAGAAAATACTAAAATACATCTCATATCCCAGTAATGTTTGAATATAATGGACTATGATTAAAGTAACTATTAATATACATTTTAATTTTTTTTCTTGTTTTATTGAAAAACTAAATTTTCAGGGTTGGATCAGAGAAGATGTAATCTGGCTCAAAAGTCAAGCTGGAAGAGGAGAGTGGAATCATGAAGAACTTTATCTGCTTTTCGGAATCCACATGCTTATGGTTTTAGTTGCAAAATTGAATTTTTCCACTGACTACTTCAGTGACTCTTCTTTTTCTTTTCTTATATTGTATTCTCTGCAAAAATTGCTCTTTCCAAACTGCTGTGCTAACAACACTATCCAGAACACCTCCGCATTAAGTCCTTCACTTGGTCTCTGCTCACTTGTATCTTAGAATGATGAACCTCTGCAATTAGAGACCCTGCCATTTGTTACATTACACTTAGATTTCAATGTAACTGTCCTAAGCTGAGTCTAATGGAAAGTTTTTAACACCACTAAAATCTTTTTCCTTTGACTAAGGGATGTGTTGAAGGGATAGGTTTCAACTTTGGCCTCCACCAGTCTTGATGTTTGGTGGTGTGTGTACAGGTGTTCTGAGCTAAGTGAAAAAAATAAAATGCATGCATGAAAATGCACAGACAGTTCCCTACTGGGCTAAGCAGTATTCTGAATAGCTGAAAAAAAAGTAACTTTTAAACTCTATTTGTTATTTTTGTCTATTTGTTAATTAAATACTTTGTATTCCTGAACTACTTCAACATGATTTCATCATGCAACATAATTTGAAATTGATGTCTTCACTTGGTTATAAACATGTGCTACTTCTCTCTCTTCTCACTGGTTATTGGTTTTGCATGAATCAGAAAGCCACAGTATCAGGATTAGAGCCCATTTTAAAAACAAATATATTAGGAATTATAACAATGATGATGTTATCAAAAAACTCATGTTTTATGTAATTAGTTTCATTTACACCTCTGGAATATTCAGGGACATTGCCAAGTTGTTGTTCTGGCAAGCTTACTGAACACATTGTATTTCTACTAAAAATGGTATAGTCCACATGCTCTGCTATATATGTCATCCTGCCTAAGAAGAGAACAGCAAGTCACTTATTTATATTCCCTGCCCTCCTCCTTTTGCAATAGAGTATTTGTATTGCTCAATATTGGTCTTTGGTTGTCCAAAGACAAGACCTTTATCAGATACTCCACAGAATCAGGAGAACAAAAGATTCCTAACTTTTTGTTCACTCTGAAACTTGACAAATACTTTTTCTATCTACTTATTTCCCTACAGTCATAGGAACTAATTACCCTAACTATCAGGGCCTGTAGCTGTTCCAGTCTCCAGAAGGGAAGTTTCTCAGCCTCTGTGGATCCTGTGATCAGAGTGCTCTATCACACCTAGGGTAACCATGCTTTCTAAGCAGCGTCTAGCTCCTGGTGGGTCATTGCTGACTCCTGGGAGATGAGTTGTCTCAACCTGTTTCCCACACAGCAAATATACAAAGAAGGGTCTTAAACAGATTTCCGTCTCCTACTTCTGGGGGTTTTAATTTATTGTGTAACAAAATCCTGGCAGAAATCCCAAAATAGTTTCCAATCGCTTGAACTGAGACTTTTCGTTGCGTTGATTTACTTTAAGGTCTGGTAGGATATTCAGTTTTTTCCCTCAAGCTACTTTGTTTTGGAGAACCACTCTCTGTTGCTCTTTCTGATTCAGTGCTGATAAAACCCAATCAATCTATCAAGATGAGTCAGCAGACTAGGTCTGCTCTCACCTCCTCTCCCCACACACATACACAGCATTAAAATGACAACAAGCTGCATGTCAAACATGCATGCAGAACAGCTACGATAAGTTAAAATGATCGTTAACTTATTCACAGTGCAATTCAAGTACATCTTGTACATGAGTTTCCAAAATTATTTTAATAACAATCATCTTTGACTACACAGTTGAAGATAGTTGGATCACTTCCTGCAGGCACGTTCCCACAGTAATATCCATGGCACATCCATTACAGACAGTTCTGTTAGTTCTCATTAGCTAGGACAAACAAGACAGTGAGTCACCATCTCCCCGCATAAAGGATCCCATTGTTTCAAACTGATAAACCAGAGATTCTGCTCCATGCTGGTGTAAACCTGACATTGATTAGTTTTCTGGGATGTTATAAAGGCAGCCTTTGAACGGATGTGGACCTGAGGTGTCAGGGAGAGAAATCTGTTACAACGATACAGGCCGTTTATATCTTTTCCAAAAAAAAATGTGTCTTGGCTTCTCTCAATGCTGGGAGAACGTATTATATTTGCTACAAGTGCTTTTCCAAAACTTCTGAAACTAAAATAGATTATTGTACTGAATGCTTCCAAAGCATACCCAGTAAAATAAGCGGTTACTTATACACTTTTCATTAAGCAGGTTCTCATTTCTGTTAGGTAGCAATTGTTTCCAAAGTGTGCTAAAATGCATCTAATTTACTTTAGTATGAGAAAATATTCTTCCTCTTATGCATTGGCTCTTGTTTTGTTTTTAGGTTTTGTAAAATCTTAGCACTAAGGGTGAAAGCCAAATACAGAAATATTTTTACCTGCATTCTGCCAGTAACATCAAAAGAAGTACTATTATCTCAACAGCAATTTGGACTGGTTATCAAATGATAATCTTGGAATAAGTGAGTATGATTTGTGATGGTACTTATCTTTTGTAGGTGTGGTTGGCATTTATTAAAATGTTTTTTTTTCCTGCTAGATAACATGCCAAAGACTTCAGGCAATAAGTAATTATTCCATGTAAAATATTTATTCTCTGCCAGTCATATGTCTTTCTTAAAGATCTAACTTTGTAGCAACCATTTAGGATGTAAAGCTTAAATAAGGGGCCAAAATGAAACCTGATATAAGCAACTACAACATAAATGAATTTGTTGTGTGTGCTCAGTAACTCTTGAGAATGCAGACCATTTGTAATTATTTCCTGTATTTATTTGGCACCTTTGGATTAAATTATCCAACATTAGGCACTCAGTTTGCGCTTCATCCACAAAGCATGTGAACCTGTTAGGAACTCACCAAGGTTTATGATGAAGATCTTTGTGCTTTAGAATTGCAAAAGGAAGAGTCTGTTTCTTTTCTTTTATGTGTTGTGGAGTATTCCCTACCTGAAAATGTTTATTTGTGTATGTGTGTGTAAAGGAAAAACTCTGGAATATATTTGTATAATGTAAAATCAGATTAGCCAGAGTAGTCACAGGAAGATGCAATGCTTCTGAACCATAATTACTGCCCTGTCAGTGAGCTCATCTACAACAACTTTTTCCACTCAGGAGTATATATTTAACACAGAAAGGCTAAACTGAATATATTAGTATAAATTGTGTTAGCCTAAACTTGATTTGATTTATTTAAAGTTTATTTTCCCCAAACTAGTGCTGAGAACTGAATTCATAATCTGAGTCCTAATTCACCGTTCTAAAATGATACAAAATATATTGTTGCAAGAAAAAATAGGGTAGTAAGTGTGCATGTTTGATCTGTAATATCCACCTTCTGAAAAAATCATTTTTTCTCTTTAGTATTTACATGTCTTCATCCTTTATGTCCACCTTTCCTGACTTCAGTTCTATCATGTTGATACAAAGAGACTTTTTTCCTCTAAAATCCTTTGAAAGAGTATGCAACCAGCTGCTGCTGCTGCGGTGGTGCTCGCCTGCAAGACTGGGCAGGTGGTTGTACTGAGAGGTTTGAGGGCACATATCTTGAGAAAGGTTGGAGGGCACAAACCTTTCCTTGAGTAGAATGATGAATCAAAGTGAGGAGCTACAGAAGACAAATGTAACTTCGGAAGGAGCCAAAACTGTGAGATAAACTGCAGAAGCAACACACACAGCATCTCAGCAAAGTCTTCCTTATGATCCAGAAAGTCAAACAAACCCTTTACCCAGTTAATTCCTATCCATAATAGCATATTGATATCAGTTATTTAAATTGCATTCTTCTTTATAAACATTGCTAAATGGATAGAACTTTGACTTTTAACTTTCTTAAAGAGATGGCTAATGATATTGGAGAACACTAAGTTAAAATACAGTCTCAGTAGTGCCTGCATGGTCAAATATTTTGCTGCTGTGTGCCCAATGTAAGATGTTTCCCAGGCAGGCAAGAGTGAGAAAATAGATGAATATTTGACACTTGTCCATAATCTTTATCCTGCAAAGACAGGAGAGAGAATAATGACAGGATCTATTACATTTCAAAAGATGCGGCTATTGGGATTTTAGGATATCTCTGGATATGCTTGGCTTTCGCATGATCACTGAAAGACTCTCATCAATAACCAGGGAATGACCATTGCTGATATAAAGATGTAAAATTACCTGGATGTGACTTGAAATTTTACAGCTATTGGAGTTCAAAAATTGTGCTCATCTATAGAAAGAAAAAGTTTTTCTCACTGAGAAAATTTTCCCAACTTTCCCAACTTACCTAAACTTCACTGAGATGGGATGCTTCATGGATATGTTTAAATATGAAAGTTTTATTTATTTTTATATTAGTACCTCTAATGTCAAACAGACAAAAACTTAATGTTTTTATGACTTGGGTCAGTTAACAAAATACTCAAAGTCAGATCAGCCAAAGTTTCAAGATATTTACATATGCTGAAGACAAAGCAGAGTCATAGAGTCATTCCTATTAGTTTGTGTTTATGAGGCTCAAAATAATGTTTATTCTTTATATCTGTAGAATTGCAACCTTTCTCTAATACAATTATATTAAAGACTATCTCAGAAAGTCAAAATAGTGGAATGTCTGGTATAGAAGTGTTCTTACAATGTAAAAAAATACTTACACTGGCATAACTTAATTTTATAATCTGACAGACACTCATTATAGTGATCACTGCTTTTCTATTGGTTTCTATCTGAGTACTTTCACTGATAACAGCAACTTCTGCAGCTAATTTGATAACGTCATGTATATATTGGCACAAAACTCTTAGACTGGCAAGGCCTAAATTTGGAATTACACACAGTAGAGACAAGAGAGGAAGACTCAAAGAGTAATAGTCTTTAGATGGATAGGAGAAGAGGGGGTAGGAAGAGATTAGAATCTATCCTAAATTTTCTTAGAAGAATCATATTTTAACCCATGCACCACACCTCACACATGCTACTAAGCATCACTTACGTGAGTTAAAATATATACTTACTGAAGTATGTATTACTTATCTTTTTTTTTGTATGTAACACACTTGTGTTCACTCAAAAGTCTGAAAACCATTCTGAACTTGCTTTGGGGCTGCCCTTTCATAAACAACCAAAAGCTTTGCCTAGGAGGACATCCTGAATTTTTATCTGTGTATGTGACTTACATAATGCAATTGTCATTGCCATTAACTCTACAAGAAAATGACACTTTTGCAGATGAGACTATAGTTTATTTGGACTGGAAACCTGATGCTCTCTCTCACTTCTGATCACTTGAATGTTTCTGGTCTCCATACATTTTGAAAGGGATTACATATAAGCACAGAAAGCAATATTCAAAGTGGAAAGTTTCAGCCTGACTTTTAAAAGTTTTGGCAAGGGACATTCAGTCAGTTCAAAGTGTTGGGAGTTCCAGACGGAAGGAACAGGGTATGCAAATATTCAATTAGCAGCAGTGCTAGGGTGAGACTTTGGAAGAAACAGAACAATCTAGAGATGAATCTCTGGGAGAATTGGCAGGGAGATAGGTGACAAGGAAGTCTTATAAATCATGTCATGAAAAAAACATGGAATGTTTGATAGCAAGGAACAAAATGTCATATAAAAACAGTGCAATACATTACCCAATTAGAAGCAAATGCAATGAGAACATTTCAGGGTAATGCAGGGATCGGCTTACTTTTAGGCAAGAGTCCAGCTCACACATTTCAGAATGGCTACCGTGGAAGCAAAGTGTGTATAGAAAAGTGGGCGTGAAGATGATTAAAATAACCAGGCCTGCTCATGATTGCATGGGATGAAGACAGTATAATTAACTTGGCTAAAGGAGTGTCTTATCCTTGTGATATATGTAAACTGATAAGAGCCTAAACAAGTGGAGGCAGCCGAAAATTGAATGAGAAGGAACTCAGACTTCAGAACAGCTCCAAGAAACTTGACTCATTTTGTTGCTGTAAAACATGTCCATTTGATCTGCAACATGGAAACATCACTCAGTTTGGGCTCTGTCCTGAAGCAATTCATATTATAGTGGCATTTGGGTACAAGCAGGACGTTCACAATGTGGTTCAGTCTGCTCTCGGAGCCAGCTAAAAACACCAGACTACCGTGGAGCATTTGGCAAATTTTTCTTGAAAAAAAAAAATTTGAGCAGACATTTAGTCAAGATGGAGACAGAAAAACAGTGGTTAGAAGGGGAAAAGGATGTAAAATATACATGCAGGTCATACTATCCGAAATGAAACTCCTAATTGATTTACTGATACTATTTTTAGAAAAGTTATAAGAAGCAGATGTAAGGTAACCGAATTTTATTTTCTCCTTTATCATCAATAATACCACAGTACATTGTTGCAGTTTCATTTGTTTCATTTGGCTTTTTCAAATGAAATTTTACAACATAAATAAAAAATTCTAAGACTCAACTGGACTTTGAAATTCTGAGGTAATGAAGATTAAAAAGAATCTACCAAATAAAGAATAAAGAAAATTGCCAAGAGATCAGGAAAGAGATGAGGAGGGAGCTGTGAAATTTAGGACACTCTGAATAACCTTTTTGTCTGCCTGATTGTTCACCTAAATGATAAAGAGTTGGACTAAACAGAATTTGATTTTTTGTTTCACATTATCTAACTGAAACAAACAAAAAAAAAAAAACAGAAGAACTTGTTTTATACTGAAAAAAAGTTTTCATGTGGACCAAAACATTTTATTCTGAGTATATGTAGTAAGCACTAATGAAAATAGACTTTACAAAAATCAGGTCACATATCAGCTGACCCCTCTACACAATGTTTTTATTGGTTTAAGCAGTGAGATAGATAAACATGGGTTGAATTGCCTCCTTTGCTGGACAAGTCATATGCCAATTCCTAGTTGCCAGGTATTAGGTAAATACACTTAGAATTTGAAGTTCAGGACCCTTCCTGAGTCAGACAATGAATAGATTTGAAGTTTTAGTCTGAAGCTATCCCATGTTAGTGTCATTAAGCTATTCACTTTAAAATATTCTGGGGCAGAATATTTTACAGTGCTTTTTTTGGAGCAGTTTCATTTTTTTTTAGAATGTGTAGATATTCAGAGAAGCACTTTTAAATGTGGTATCAAGAAACTGTAGATCTCTTCAGTCTTTTGTCAAGTGAATGTTCAATACAAAATGGAATAGAATCAAGAACAGACTCAGATCTTGAATACTGGAAAAGCAAAAACTAGCAGATGAACCTTTTTTTTCCATTTTAGCCATTTTCATGGACCTGCTCATAATCTATGTAGAACTGGCTGTGGTTGCATGAACTTTCTTCCTCCTAGTGTGTTGACTGCAGTGCCTTAATTTACCTGAAGTATTGTCTAAAACAAAAATAGTCCAACCAAACACCATGCTATTTCTGTAAAAATGCATGTAGAAAGCAATATATTTTAGTGTCTTCACATTTTCAGTTAGAACTAGTAGTTAACAGTAAATTTTAAAGAGCTGTTGTCTAGAAAGCTAAAAAGTTAGAGATATCTTTCAATTCTTTGAATGATCACTTTTCAGGTAAACAGGAAATGAAAGAGTTAGAAGTTACTTTCTTTTTGTGTGGACCTATTTTTGTCACTCTCATTGGTTATTTTTTCTCTGGAGTGCATATCTGGTGATTTGTTTTGAAAAGGTGATATCCAGTGCAACAGTGGCATACCACACCGAGGAAGTGAGGCATGTTTCTTCTCAGAGCAAGCTGGCAGTCCAAATCTTAAGCAGTCCTCCTAGTCCATGACCCAGTGTAGCTGGTGCTTGGAGTTTTTAAAAATGCAAAAGTGAAAATGAACAGATATAATCTATTTCTCTAAAAGCACTGTCTTCACTTCAAGGTTTTAAAACAGGACAGTATATTTCCTCAGATTCCTCAGATTCACAATGCAGAAGAGTCATTACAAAACTGTTGTCTTAGTTCTGGTAAGAATAATTCAGGTATTTTTCAGTAATGATGAAATTATTGGTTAAAGGCAGATGTATTACTACCAAACAAAGGAGCTGACACAGAGAAAAACATATTCTTGGAATCTGAAATGGAGAGTCTAAGACTTCAAAATGTCGCTAAAATAAGTTGATGAATCTTGTCTAAGCTCATTTGCTAAAAGGCAGCATAGTCCATTTCAGCTCTGCTCCATTTCAGCTATGGCAGTGCAGAACCATGTGTCCTCCAAAGTATTTCTTGGGTTTTTTTTTTTGTTTTTTTTTTTTTTGTTACATGTCTTTGCATTTGCAAAGGAAATGGAATGGAATAAATGGAATAAAGCCAAGGGGCATTCACGGTACCTGTGCATTATCAGCACAGACAGCCATAGCAGAGACTCCTCTCCCAAGATATCAGTATTTTTCGTTTCATCAGCACTGCTCGTGCAATATGCTGGCATTACAAACTACAGTGATTTTCAATGCTTGTCAAACTTCTTGACAATGAAAATCTACTTTGAGCTCTAAAAATTAATGGTTTTCTCTCAGACACTTAGATTAATTTTAATCAAGATTGTGCATTGCCTCCCTTTCTGGAACTGATGTGATGGGAGGTCAGGATCTTTCCTTGGGCTTTGTTTCAGAATTTTTATGGCCAACTACTGAATTACTTGGAGCTTTGAAAGAGTCAGTTTTCCAAAGCTGAAAACAACTAAAGCCAAGTCTATTGGGAAAAAGAATTTAAACAGAAAAATCTGAATAATTGGGAACTGTTTAAGAATATTTCACTAGATGTCCAAAAGCCACAATCAATAAAGAAGGACAACTACACTGGTAATAAGCCAACTTGGCTTAGAAAAGAAAGTAGTTCTTAAAAATACACATGTATACAATATTTATATGCCTCTGTATGTATTTAAACACATAAACTTAACAATGTCTTTAATAAGTAAAACAGGAAAGAAAGGCATGAGGAGTAATAAATCTAAAAAATTGTAGGCAACTGATAATGAAAGCTAAAGGACAAATATGAAACCAATATCCAGAAAATTTAAAATACATTCAGAGGTGCTTTATAACATATTAGCATTTTTTTGACAGGATGTTAGTGCTGCACTGAATAGAAATAACCTAGTCTGGAACAGAGGGAAGGAAATGTGACAGTGAAGTCACATAATTTCCCTGACTTGGCTAAACTGAGTACAAATGAAAAATATATGTTTTCATTCAGCCAGATATTTTTCCTGTTCATCTCAAAATAAAGAATATAGCCCAGGCGAGCATTCACTTTGTGAGACGCTACAATGTCTAGAGCAGGAGCACCCCATTCTTGCTTGAACTCTGACCTTTGTCATAATTAATTAATTTATTAATTATTATAAGAAAAAGAAAGTAAATATTGCTAAGTATCTGATATTGTTGTGACTTGAAAGATATTCATGCCTAGACCTATAATATAAAGATAAATTTATAAATTGGAAAAAGGTTCTAAAAAGATATAATGGAAAGGGATTTGAAAATGGAGTAATACTGAAAGAATTGAAGAGCACCCTTTATTTAGTTCAAAAATTAGAAGGTTAGAGGAAAATGAGGCTATGGTTTATACATATATACACAGTCATACAAACATGGTGCTACTAGAGAGTTCTTCAGTTAACTAATCAACTAATACAGCCTTACCATTTGGGTAAAAGTTAAAAAGAGAAAAAGTCATATATGAAACAAAGCATGCATCTTAGAAAAGAGGGTGATTATCCACTGAAACAATCTACCAATTGAGGTTTATATCCTCTACTACTAAAGCTTTTCTAAATCTCCTCTTTTCTATTCCTCCTACTCTTCTCCTTCCTCCAGAGAGATAGACTTCTATTGAGGAAGTCAGGCTAAAGATAAACACACTGGGTTTTTTCTAGCTTTACATCTGTGGCTCCACATTGAGTTCTTCTGTCTATGCTTGAGAATATTACTAACCAACATCTGATTTGTAGGAGGAGTATATTGGAAATCCTCGCCTGAGAAATGATTCTGTTCATTTTTTCAAACCTGGTGCATAATGTCAGTGCATTTCAAAGCCAAACAAGAACACAATGGAAACCATAAACTCACCAGCTCTCTCATCAAAAAATGAGCCAACTGAGGAATTTGTACAATTGCACTGTGAACCACATTAAGGAACTGATGTAGTTAAAATAAAAAATGTTAATCTGGTCAGCATGAAGGAGCAGAACAACGGGGCTGGGAAGGAGCAGCCAGAGCCAAGCTGAGAACAGACAGGTGGTGATGTCAGCTCAGGCATATTTGTGATAGGAATCTCCCTTGAAAGGTTATTTTTGATGATGAAGATGCAAATAAATATTAAAGTCTTCAGCTTCAGAACACTATGGCTACTCCTGCAAGGCACTCAATTTCTTTATCTCCCAGTAAGGTCAACGGTAGTCAAGAGTTGGTACCGTGCAACTCGTAAAGAGAATTTTTGGTCTTTAGAAAGAGTGGAAGACTCTTGCTCAAGACTGAAGAAGTTGTTTAAGATTTTTCATCAAGGATAAAAATAAAAATAAAATATCATATTTTGGAAACAAGATATTGAAATAATTGCTTTTGACAGAGCTAGAAAATTATAGTAATCAATTTCAATTTCATTTATCTTCAATCTGATTATTCAATGGTTACTCAATGGATTTTCATTTTTTATCAATCAATCATCAGACTTTGATTATCTGTTTCTCTCACATTAAATGATTATGCCACTTAAAACCAACTGACAAAACCTTGAGGAAACAAATAATGCAAGGATTATAATACTCAAGGGAATTACTTACAAATGGGGAGCATTAGAACAAATTTGTTCTAACTTAGTAGACTATGGGATTTAAAACCTTATGGGGTTTATAATTTAGTGTTAAATTCAATATATAGCTTTAATTTTATCTGATTACTGTCATTCTTCTTTTCCATTTGACCAGATTTTTTTCATATAATATAATCTAGAAGAAACAAACCTTGAATATGTCTATTATATAACAAAAAAAAAAAAATCTAACTTGTGTGAAAGTGATTTATAGCTAACTCCTTATTAGAAGAAAATTTAAGAACATACAGACAGGTCAAAAGAGATACCTCAGCACAACCTGATATTTTAACTTTTCTCTCAGTCCTTATATGATCATTGTATCAAGAAACTCATGAAGGAAATGCCAGACAAGTTAATAATAGTTCCTGTGGCTCTTTCTTTTTATGTTGAAGTCCACAAAGTGTGTGCTTTTTATTTTTTCTATAACTGAAAAAAGAGAAAAAGAGAAAAAGAGGAAGGTGAATCTCGTAGTTGAACTTACAGGCAATTTGCCATTGTTTTATATTACAACAATCTCTATAACTGATTGTTATAATTACTGTTAATACTGTTTGCTGTTCAATACTCAGCTTCCTATGAAAAAAAACTAGTGTCTGCTTGAAAGCACTTGCAATCTACTTGTTTTTTACAGTGATTACAATTAGATGTATTAGTACAGCTGATTATGATAGTTTCCCCATTTACAGGAATTCAGGACTCAACTTAAAGCAAAAAAAATTTTCTTATAGCTTGTTATGTATAAATGCTTTCACTGAGTCTATGCATACAAAATGTACGCATATATGTGTAACCTAGCATACTGAGGCAAAAATACAACAGCATATATCCAGTTGCTTACAACTCTTGTCTAGTTGCATTGCCATTTCCTTCCAAACTAGAGAGACAGAGAGAAAGGTGCAGCTCAGAGTTTGTGGGTTGGGAAGATTAGAGGCTGAAACTGAAAAAAAAAAAAAAAAAACACAAAACAGATAGAGACTTTCAGAATCAAGAATAAAAGATAATTGTTCATCCCTGAATTCAGTTCAAAAATATCAGTCCTGAGAAATTACCCATGCAGATAATTTCATCTTACCTGAGCACTCTGTTACAGAGCTGTGTCTGGGCTATTACTCCTGGATTCCTGAATTCAAGTTAAGGTGACTTTCAGGACTCCTTCAGGCCTTCAGGATATGAGGAGAGAGAAATCAAGAGCTGAGAACCTATCTAATGCTGACACTTGTTCAGTTTCCATTGAAGGTGGAGTTTTTAGGCTTAGAAAATAAGGACACTAACTAACCTATAGGTTGACAAATCCAAAAACAACTACCCTTCCCCTAGCAATTTTGCAAGTAGACTGGTAAGGACTAAAGGAGTGCAATGTCAAGAAACTTAAGCAAACAAAGTCCACAATCAAAATATATGTAGGATCAGAGTTTTCTTAAAAACAATATGTTTTGACAAACTAACATTTTCTGACAGAAAAGATTTTCATCGGGAGTTTTTCCATATTCTAATGTATTAGTACAGCCTAATGTTGTATGTTTCTCTCTCTCACAGATACTATGTAATGATCTTTCAATAAGCATACCTTTCCCAAAGAAGTTCTGACTGAAATCAGGTATTCTACGCACTGTCTTTGTGCATCTGCTAGAACAATTCATCCAGTTCTCCTTTTCCATCCCTCTGCTTCCTTGGATGAGAGCATAGAGATATGACCGGAGCTTAATGAACTGTACATCAGTATGTTCCCAACCATCTTACTTTCTGGGGGTCCAGAAACCTTTTCCATTGTATGATAAATTCATAGCTTCAAGTTATATGATATAACACTTCTAGTACCAACATGTTAATGAAACTGAGTAATACAATAGGAATTTTCTTGGCTGCCTTTCAACTCATTTAGGTTTTTTAAAATAAAAAACCAAGAGGCTTACCTTTAAAAGGGCTATTTTTTATATTAAAATCATACTGAAGTAAGGAGGATTTCACTGAATCACCACATTATTTGTATGAGACTGTTACCTGGTTTGACGTCCTTTCTTCTTTTTTTCATCACTCTGTAAATCCAAATGATAAGTGGCTGAGATCATACTTTCTAATAATCTTCCATTATTTATTAGTTGGGACAGTCTTTTTGATGAATTATCCTATAATCGCATCTCTGGAATATACACGCCTTCAGGCTGCAGTGGTTGAAATTTTTCTTGAAGGATTAGACTACTCCCAAAGAGTCTAAGAGAGAGGAGTAGCAGATATTGTTTCTGGGCAGAGTATAAGGTAACGCTGCATGTGTTTTGGTGCATGGAGGAAATATGAATATCTAAGGGAAAAACAGCAGAAAGTTGGAGAAGTCTTGGCAGAAAGAGTATTTTAATATTCCATACTACAGGATTTTGATCAATTATAGAATATATCAAAAAAGCCCAGTTGTTAATATGAAAGTGGTATCTATTATCCCATGACCTACTATCTAGAGCCAAGGGTGGCATTTTCCTCACTGCAAATGCTGAGTTGTAGACAGAACTAGGTAACAATATTTTCTATGTCTGTTTTCCTCCTTCTACTATGAAGTACTTCAACACAGCAAATACCTCTCTAAAAGCAGAAATTATTAAAAAATTTAGTGTTAGGTAGATAGTTGCCCTAGAGCTCACTCTGTCATGGGTCGTCTAAAGAGGGAAGACTTATCTCCCTAAAGGGATAAGTTAATGTGGATTCTGGTGAAGCTAATCAATCTTCATCATAAGGCTGCATCTTTCAGAATTCTGGCTAAAACCAAACCTATTCAGGAACAGATGGTTTGGAGCAAGGGTATTAAGCAATTTCATTCATTCCCATGATAACATTTGGAAGGCCATCCAGTCCTGAGGAATAGGTGATGAAGTCATACATGAATAATGGGAAGCTTTCCCATGTTATCATATCATGTAGCACACAGAATCACAGCATTAGGCTGAAGGTTAGGCAATCACATCAGCTTGTTCAAGCTTCTGGCTCCGGTAGTTGCATTTCAGTCGTGCTAGATGAATGAAATATTGAACAAACATTTGTGCAGTGCAACAGTGAAAAATTACCACCCAAGGACCTCAAGTGGATGCAAAGCTGCTCAGACACTAAGATCTATGATCTGAAAGATGTGTGGGGATTATGCCAACAAGGACAGCAACGGGCAGTTGATTTCACTGGACCTGCATTTCTGAGGTGGGCATCAGCAAGAAACATAACAAAATGGACAAAATAGATGCCCTGAAAAATGTAAAACAGCTAAGAACTGATGCTGGAAATAAGTAAGAGACAATGATTGTGGGTATTTTCCAGAAAGAGAGAAGAGTCTAAGCTAGGGATTCACACTGTTTCAATTTCTGCTACATTCAGGAAAACTGGGTTGTATAAGTATTCTTATAACTGAAAAAAATCTCATCAAAGAAGCATCTAACCCTGTCATTAAAATCCACTTGGCAATATGTAATTATTATCATTAGCAGTAGCACTTTTGCTATAACACTCAGCTTTCTGTGTACTCCCAACTATTCGCAGAACATCTTTCCCCGACTCTTCCCATATTCCCAGTTTCCAACACGTGAATATTTCTCCAACATTCCCAAGGCTCAACAAAATTAAGGATATTCTGCACATTTGTCTTTCCCTTGGCAGTAAGATAACTATGGTACAATCCTCTTCATTATTTTATGTCTTTCCGAGTGAAACAAGTACCTCAGGAAAATAAAACTGCTTTAAATCCAGATGTCTAGCACCTACATGTAATGAAGGATCATAACCTAGGCAAGTGCCAAAAGCAGTCAGCAAAAACATCACAAGTTTGATGCAGAGCAATGCCAGATCTGACAACAGTAAACCACAAGCAATATACAATCTTATCAGCAGTGAGGCATTCAATAGAGCCCACATCATCAAGAACTGGCAAAGTGCAACTTTAGGAGGAAGCCTAGTGTTTTAGTAATTTTGAATCACTGCTAATTTTCCAGTCTTCATTTGTCATTGGTCTTTCTCTGATTTTTTTTCTCAGTTCATCTGTATTGATTTATTGTCGTGTGCATCTCCCTGCAATCCCCTCAAACATGACATCATGGTTCCCTTAGGAGTCATGATTAATTAGCTATCTCCTTCAGTAATCTAGCCCCTACTGTGACAGGTAAAGAAGTCTTGGAGCAGAAATATGTAAGACTTAGCACTAATCTGATCAGCATTGACTGTCATATCTCACACAAGAAATAATGGAGACTTGCAGAGAACCATGGTAGATAGAATGAGTCTTTCCCCTTCTTATAGGCTGAGCTATACATTGATCATGTCACCTTGGGCACCGATGATTCCTTTCAGAATACTGCCCTTTTGCCTATACACCTTCAATGGCAAACAATTTAAGAAGACATTATGAAAACCTTACTAATTCTTGAATATTCAACAAATTAACTTCTAAGTGAGTTAATTAATCAGCAGACTAAAACTGTCTTTGAGTTTAGGCCTTTGAGTTTAGGCCACAATTTTTCTGGCATTGTCAGTATGCAAGATATTGAGCTTTGTTTTGTCAAATAACTTCTTTTTTTGGCAGAATTCTTTACATATAAAGCTAAATTCTCTATGTCATTTTACAGAGCTGATCATCAGATACTGATTCACAAACAAGACAGAACGGATCTGTGGATGGGAATACCTTGAAAAAGCTTGGGTCCCTAGACAAAATTGAACTCTATCCTCCTATCTCTAAATCTCTCATTTTTTTTCTTCCCAGAACCTTGGTGGCCTCAAAGCCTCAATGAATCAATGTGAATCAGAGTCACAGTTACAGATGATTCTAAGCTAATTTTATGTCTCCTCATTAGGAAGTTTAAAAAGTAGCATCTGCTGTATCCCAACAGTAAGCTAGCTGAGAACCTTGCTAATGAATAGAGATAATTCAAACATGATTGCATTTAGACCTTGTCTAAGTGGGAAGGGAGGGAAGGAAGAAAAAACTGCACTTGCCAATTTCTCACACAGAGTTGATCTTTACTCCAGCACCACTAAGAGGGGAGCAGGAGTCCCCCTTGACTCTCGCTAGTGACCAGCGTAGGCAATACAGTCAGAATGTTCTCATTTTCATTTGCTTAACTGGTTGTTGACTGAGAACCTGACCAAACTGAATTACAGAAAACTCCAGTTGCTCTGATAGGAAATGGGAACCTACTAGCTATTCTTCATAACAACTATCTATAAAATTGTGTTTCCTAGGACTTCAAGCTACCTTCACAGCCCTCTCTGGGCACTGAATAGTCAGATAATGTGTCAGAAAAAAATGCTCTAGCCATTTGCAGTTGGCTAGAAGATTGGTACCAACTGTAAGAAAAGAAATAGAAGTAATGGTGCAAGACAATTATCATTTCAGATTTAATACTACGATTTTCAACAGAATGAAATGATGCATTCTGATGAAAACAAGATCAAGACAAGTATCATGACAAATCTAAGGAGCTGAGGCTATGACAAAGCTGTTTTGGTGTTGGACTACTGCAACATATCTGTAAGAAAGTGCACAAATTGATTCTTTCAATGGATAGACATGTGTATCTTTCTGTGACTCAGGTTTGCAAGGATGATGAGCACTACTTCAGATTTAGCAATGCTAAAGCTCAGAAGATCTGAAGGAGCAAGTGAGTATATGCAATTAATAATGGTAGAGGGAAATAAGAAAAGAGAAGTAATGAGAGCAATACCAAATAAGAACTGATAGAGCTATGCCTCGTGCAACTATGGAAGTAGACGTGGCACTCAAACAACTGTAACAACTGTATGACAAAAAAAGGCACTGAAATTGAAAAATGTCTCAATTCTTAGGAAAGGATATGAAATTAGTTGTCATAGTGGATGCTAGAAATCTGGTAGGATAATCATCACCTATAGAACACAAAAATTGGGAATTTTTCTGCAGAGGGAAAAGATTCAAACATATGTTAAGCTCGTCAGTAACATTATATAACAGATTGTTAAAAAAAAATAGTAGTACATAATAGTCTGCTCATTTTAACAATCTTTTCGAATGATAAAATCTACTCTAGCAGGCAAATTCTCGGGGTCACAGTCATCAAGCTTCTACATGGGAAAGAGAAAGGCACGTTTATCCAATACTTTATTCTTACCCAGTTAGAGCGCTCTCTGGAGTTGGGGGATGAAACTCCCATGAAACAGAAAAGGCAAAACCACAAGCAGAGACACTGCTGTCTTTAAATCTATTGGAAGAAAATCTGTACGGAAAAAATAAGTATTTTAACCTGAAGGAAAATATGAATTAAAAATTTACATGAGAAAAAGGTTTCTGGTCATCAGATCTTCAAATCAAAAATGCAGGTAAAACTTTGTATGAATATTCAGGGTTTTCCTTTTTACAACAACAACAAAAATCCCTCCAATGGAAAAAATCCCATGGAACTCACTCCATATTCCTCCCTTTCACAAGAAGATATTAATTATACTGCAATAGTGAATTTGGTGGTCAAGGAGCACTGAGATCTTCATTTTTTTTCCCTTTGGATGAAATTTATCACAATATTCTGGAGTATTGATTAAATTTAGGAAGCAAAGGACATAAAAAAAAAAACTACTACCACTTGATAATGATAAATCATGTCAGTGTTCTGAGAAGTGATCGAAATAACAGCCATTTCAGTTTCCTTGGCACTAACAAAGCAGCTCTTATGAGAGACTAGCTTGAAATTGACTCAAATAAACATGATAAAAAATGAATTGTACTAAACATAATACTGCAAGTGGTTATGACACACCTTGAGAGTTACTGTGTAATTTATTTAAGTATTCCCTTAAAGATTCTTTCTTCTCTGCAAGCCACATGAAAAATCACAGTGTCACTTAATGCTTTTTTTTTAACCTATAAAGTGTTTTATTGTCAGTTAAGTGCATGTAATTTGTAGTACAGTTTGGTTCACATGGTGGTGATTCTTCTTTTCTGCTCTTTTCAAGCTGTAGGCTCATTATCATGAAAGTAGGAAAATATAAGCAGCCAGATCAGACACCGCTCACATCAACTGGTGGGTCCATGTCCTACCTCATCATGGAGTCAACAGGAGTTTTCTCAGCAACACCACCAAGAATCAGATGGTCAGTAAACAGATTTTACATGTGATAGATGGGTGTCTCTGCATTAAGAATGGACTAGTTTTGAAAGCCAAATTCAGAGAACAACTCAGCAAATGTAGAAATTAGGAGGGGGAATTTCCCTTCTTTTTATCATAGACAGTATTAGCATAATTCCTCAAGTGCATGCTATCTAAGATACCTGTGAGTTATTTATTAATAGTTAAAGAAGTTATTTGGCATCCAGCATCAAATATAATTCTTGAAAAGGGCTGACAGCAGAATACATTTGTTAACTAGAGACATGCCTAAACTTTGCCAAGAGAAATACTGAACGAAATATGCACTCACTGAAGTAGAGTCTTATTTTTAAATACTTGTTTATAAAGTTTCCCTTTCCATCTTGCCTTATTCCTCTAAATTTAGTATGATAATAGTAATGGAGGTAAATCAGACTAATGAAGAGTTTTCCTATGATATCATGCAAAGCTTATCTTCGCCAGTAGTTGCTATATATTGCATATTTTTTTTCAGTTTACTGAAGTGATAAATAAATGAGCTTTGCAGGGAATAAGGGACTGCTAGTGCTAGAAACTGAAGTTCTCTGTGTATTCATAGGCCAGATATGGATACTGACAAGCGCAGTGCAAGTATATCTGTCAGTAATCATGCAGTTGTCCTGAGGGAGAAACACCATTCAGTGGTGGGGTATTAAGTAACTCCTTGCTGCTTCATATCTGGGATTCTTTCCTGAGCTGAAATGGTCAATGTTACCAACCTATGATAGAGTATGTGGAAGCCAGACAGGCGAGTCCAAGATAAGGGTTGACAAGTAGGCTGTTCTCAAACTGTATGAGCTTCTTTCTCCTAATATGTTTTCCATATGAAATACGAGTATGAAATCTGATATCAGAGTCACAGTAATTCATATAAAACACAGTATGGCAAAACCACTCAGACAGAATGGTCTCTGGAGCACCCTGAGCCCTACCAGCACTCTACATGTTTGCAGAACTCCTCTCCTTTTGGCTGTCTCTCAGTCAGCCAGCTTCTCAATCAACCTGTAGGCTATTTATCAGGGCATACTTGGCAAGGAATTAATCTCCCTGGCGTGTTTGGGCACGCAGGGTCCTATGCACTCATACGGTACCCTCCAGCATGTCTGAGCCCACGCTTACAAGATTGTTGTCTAGTTTTGATAGTGGTTTTGAATCCTGGCCATCAAACAGCATCAAACAGCAATATAGATTGGCCATCTATATTGCCAATTCTGAATGGCCATCAAACAGCAATATAGATATTCCCTTTAAAAACATTCACTGCTAAAAAGTAAATAAGGGCCTTGTTTAATTGTTGACAGACCAGCAGATGACCAAGAGCCTCTGCATTTTCATGCGAGTTAATCCAAGTATCAAGATCTAATACATAACTTAAGAAAAAAAAATGCCAAGGAAAGACCCAGAAAGTTTCAAAAGATTTATCCTGGCTTTCAGATACTGGGAAAATGCTTTAAAAACTTCTAAAGCAGCATCACAGATGTCAAAGGTCTATTTTTTTAAATGGCATTTTCACAAATCAAATATTCTATTTATTTTACTGTACACCCACATCTTTTTAAGTTTTTTTTTACAAGTCTGCTGACAGTAGAATGCATTTCATTTGTTACTGTTCATTTTTGAACAAAGAAAGGAGATCAGGATTAGGGAGGAGTTTTGCACTCATATATACAAAATAATTTTCTGAAGAATTCTGAAGATCAAAACTGCATACATTGCTGGGGCTTTTTTATTTGTTGTTGTTTCTTCCTTGAAAAATAGCAGTCATTACAGTTGAGGAGGAAACAGAAATCCCAGCATTTAAAATACAAAATAAATAGATTATATTTATAAATTTTGAGAATAGCAATCATTT
>JAUBNY010000768.1:3427771-3458656 GCA_032275445.1 Crypturellus soui
GAGGAAACAGAAATCCCAGCATTTAAAATACAAAATAAATAGATTATATTTATAAATTTTGAGAATAGCAATCATTTGTACTTTATTTTCCCTCTGGAAATAAACAAGCTACACAGGGCATTGTTAAGGCATTATTTTAAAGAAAGGTTGACAAATCCTTATTATATCTTTGTAATATATAGTTGTATCTCTTTCAACTCTGTTTAATTCTGCAAACATTATAATTTACAGTAGCAATTCTCTACTAATCAGGAGCTATTATTGTAGAGTTCTTTTTTCCAGGACATTTTAGTGTTAAAAATTATAAAAGATGTCAGTCAGTTTTGAGTGCAGTGCAATTATTTTTATGACTGATAAACTGAATGAATAACTCCCTGTGTGCAACATCAGTGGGGCAGGTTTGAACAGTCCTTGGTCTGCTTTAGATTTACATGTCTATACAAAGATGTGCAAATCTTAAAAAAAAAGGTATTGCTGCACAATAAAACAATTGGAGTAGAAGCATTCCTACTGAATATGTTTGCTATCTCTCGCATAACATTGCAGTTGCAAAAATGTATACTCACCAGGTCAAAGTCTTTGTACACTAAGGTACAGCTAATGAAGTTTCTTTTTCTGAGATAAACTGATGGGATTGTGAAGATTCCTGGAATGATAACAAAAAGGGGGTGTGCTATGGTGGGTCTTGACGTCACTAAAAACAATGTGGGTAGATAACTTTTAGTTGGCACCTGAAGCATCAAAACTAAAGATAAAGAATCCTTGACTGACAAGAGGCAACATCTTTCCTGAACAGGGATTATCCTACAGAGACTCAAGAAAACCCCAGGGCAAAGGTAAGAAAAAAAAAACAGTTTTAGCGCAACATCCCTTAATTACATACAGATGTTTACTAAGAAATGTAGCTATATCATCTGCATGGCAGAGAAAAACAGAGATTTTATTCCTCTGTCTGTTATCAATTAAATCATCAAAACAAAATTATCATTCAAATTACAATGTATCATTTCACTTTTAGAATGTATGGGGAGGAGGCAATCTATGGAGCAGAAATCTGCTAACCATCAAAGCAACAAAGAAACATTAAAGTTCAATGGACAGTTTGTTCATGCATGTTTTAATCTAGTTTTTTAAAAATGGAAACCATGTTCACGTGGTCAAAATAACACTTGCGTCAAAGAAGCCTTTGAGGTTCAATCCAGTGAGACAGTTGATTTTTTTTTCTTTCTTTCCTTTTTTTTTTTTTTATATTTGTTATACCCCAAAATGTTTTCAAGAGGGGAAACATGCTCCCTGGAGAGCCTAAGAAGGTGGCACTGCTAGAGTTTCTATGTGGGAAAATGTCTGCAGCAAGGCAAGTTTTTCACAAGCATAGAATATCAAATGCTTAGTTTCCGACTGTATTCCCTTGAAAAACAGTTGCAAATGAGAACTGGTTTCTATTAATCCTGGGATTCTATTGTTTTCCATTATACAAGTGCTATACTTGTTCAGCATTAATTTTTCCTACCTATGTTTGAAATTATTTGTCCAACTTTAGAAATGTATTTAATTGTTGCTTTTTTACTGCATACACATATTGCATTAATTAACTAAATGACACATAAGTAATTTCCTATCATTTTTAAACTGGCAAGACTGAAATGGGTTAAATATACTTTTTTGAAGAAACCAGATATATGTTTTAGTGGGAACAGGTATGTTGGCATGAGAAATGAAAATCCTCCACTAATATTCACCTTAGGATCTTAGACACTATCTCTGGTTGCTTCTGTTTTTTCCACTAGCAGTTATTTTAGGAAACTATTCCCTACACGGATATCAATATTTTCTCTTGCTCTGAAATTTAAAACCTTTCTTGTTTCTTAAATTAAGCAACAGGTATTGCCCTGCACTGCCTGATGCAATACTTACCTGGCACAAAAGGTCATATTCATAAAAGCGCTTTCTGTGGTCCGGGTTCTTTAATGCTTTCCTTTTAAAGATGAAAAGAAGGACACAAATGATTTTATTAGAGATATACAAAAAGTCATAATTACACAGTCACAGAGATTATTGTCTCATTAAGGTAACCTTTAAGCAAGGATGGATTTTTCCACAGACTTCACGTAGAGGGACTGGAAAGAAGCCTCTGTCAGTGCACACACAGTGCTCATGTGCTCCAGCACCAAGTCCAGGCACACAATTAACATCTGAAATTTAACCTGAGCATTGCTGAAGCTTTCCTGCTTTCTGTACAGAATGACAAGATATTCTAGAAAAGAGAATATTTATCTAATATGCAAAGATATTCAGTCTGCAACCAGCTGCCCTTTCTCATCAGACCAGGCTGCATTTGTCGCAGTCAGAAGTCTATCTCGAATGTCTTACATGGACATTACAATCACAAGGATGAATGAGGAGTCTGGACTACTCTGGAATTTATTGTTGCATTTACTTTGGAAAAGTAAATTAATATTTACTTAATATTTACTTAATATTACCTTAATTAAAAGGCAAATTGTACATATGCATGTGCTATCTCTTTGCTCCGTGCAACACGTATGTGTGTACTCACAAAGCCATAACTGCACAGCGGCACCAAAATGTCTCATACCAAGCAGGGCCATCCAAAGGGCCTGTCCTTTACTGCCAGACCTGTACAGACCTGTACAGATCTGTACAGAAAACAAATTCAAATCCGCAGCAGAAATGGGAAAACTGCATAGATTTTGTGAGTTTGCTTCCAGCGTGCTGCATGGCTGAGGGTGCATTACCTCAGACAGGTGATCCCAAAAGATTTTGCCTCTGTATGGCAACCTTTCACTGCTTGCTATTCTCCAAAATAAAAATCAGTAGGATTAATTTTAATTCAGGACTCGCTCAACTTTCTCTGTGCAGTAGCATGCACCTTGCACACACCTTTAGCCACTGTCGGAAGCAGAGTGACAGCGGTTTGTCACCATTCACTGCACAGTCCATTCTTCCTTGCTCTACAAGTGGCTTGGGAAGAGCTGCCACGAGACACTGAAAGGAATTTATTGTTTTTCTGAACTGGAAACCGTGCCTATGTGGGTTTTGGAGGTAAGGCGCTGCTGAGACTAGCGTGTATTCCAGCTGGCTCAAAGGCTAGACATGCCTCCGAACTTGTATCTTCCTCAACTTCCATGTGCCAAGAGGAGCTTCTGGGCATCCTCAGGAGCAGGCCCGGTCCTCTGCCTGCCTGAAGCGTGTCTGAACCTGAATTGAGTCCTGTGGCAAGCAGAGCACACCTTCAGACTCAGCTTTTAAATCACGCTTTCCACAGACTGTCAGCTGCAAGGCTCCGGATGATAAGCTTGCTGGCGAGCTTTGTGTTTCTTTGCTGAACTTAAAGCCTCAGGGCGGAAAGGCAGTGTGGATTCCTGGCCCTTTCATCCTAACTATTAATTGATCTGCAAGCACCTCACACAAGATATGCTATTACAGCACCACGAAGGGTCATTAAAACACTGGCTGCATTAGCGGGTAGTTCTGCGATGCAGCATGAGCCTCGGCTCTTCACAATGAATATTTAATTCCTCTTTAGTTATTTTTGCCTGTTGTTCTGTTTGCAGAACATTCCTGAAAACAGGTAGTTGCCTTCTCTTATATACGTTTACTACTCAAAGCTCTTCTTTGAGAAGCTGCTGCACTTGAATACACACTAGAAGTACTTCATAAGAAGCACTAGGTTACTGGAGCTATTTTCATTGAAAATATACAGTAATCAAATTATCACAGCACTTAAAATCAGTCTCGGGGGGTAAATACTTGCAATTACGAATGTGAAGTTTTGCTTTCTGCAAAATCTCTGCAGTGATGACTTGAAATGTGCTGTTTGATGAATATATACACTGTAAACTCATTTCCTATTTATAATGCTTACGGATAGAGAAGCAATGTTTTACAAACTAGACATATGCCCTTTCTGCCACTGCAGAACAGATACAGCCAAACTCAGATTTCTGAGACCTGGGAAGCAAACAGTTAAATGGCATGGCCCTGCATCCTAATTGTGCCCTCTGGGACCTGTAATTGCTGCCAGGGGTTCTCTAGAGGTGCTTTCTGATGAATTCAGTGTATTAACCATATCTGCAGAGACAGAGGGATGTGGTGGAGCAGCGTGGCATGACCGTGGTCTGAAGCTTTGGGGAGGACTGCTGTCTCTGGGTGTGTATGTGAATCCCTGCAAGTGAGCCCTGATTTCATGACCAAAGCAAAAACTTATCAACATACATGGGAAGATCCAATACACCTTATTTCTGCACTGTCATGTACATATTATATCAGTGGTAGGGGACTATGATCGTCAACAGTTAAATGGGAGATGTGTGTGGTCTGTGGGTTTAGAGGCTGGTAACTGAAAGAAAAGTGTTAGACTGAGTCATCTGTGCAGGGACGAAGGCACTGTGTGTAACAAATGCAAAAATCAGTTGATGTGATACTCTTTCTATGGAATAAACTGTGTGTTTAACTGTAGGGCAGGTAAATTCTGCCCACAACAGCTCATAGGTGAATTACACAGTCAGCATTAAAGCTTAATCTTGAATTCTCCATTTTTCAGAAATTTAAACTGAAATGTTTGCTCATGCTTCTCCTTGTTTTCAGAAACTCAGAAGTTACCAAACCTGACTCTCAAAAGGGCACAAAATACCTCTAAGCAATCCTAAATTTGCATCAATAGAGGGATTTGTTACTCTTGTGATTTGTTCTGGTCACTGAATCTGCCTGGGAGGAGTTGCTTTTCACAGATTTTTAAGGAAAGAGGAACCTTTATTGCAGACATGTATGATCATTTTGTACAACTTTTCTGCTGCTTATGAAAAGAAGGTGAGTTTGGTCACATGAATAAATCCGTGTGTTTGACTTGTTCTCCCTACAACCTGTCCCATCCTCCAAAATGCATAGTTTTACCTCTCCTTACACTGTTCCTAGTCATCTCCTCTTTCTCTCACAGAAATGTTTTGAAGCTATTAGCATGTAAACCCAAGCATCTCTGGCACTCTGTGGTATACATGTAGGCTTAAGAACTGCCAGCCTCCATACTCAGTCCTATGATTCCAGGTCCTCTGTGTATGCGTGCACACACAACCCTTGATGCCTTCCACCCATCTGGGATATTAGCTCCTTAAGCAGGAAGACCTATGTTCCTGGCTTTCCCCTAGATGCCGAGTCCTGCTCCCTTACCTCTAACCAGCTGTCCCACAACATACAGGATAGCTCATTTTCACCGAAATCAGCTGCACAAAAGTCAGAATTGGTAGCTTGTCCCTGAGTCCTTTTAGCCATCCTGCCTCTATGCAAACTGTTAGGCTAGAAAGCCTGGAAACTCATACCTGTACAAGACAGTCCTTCCCAAATAAACATTCTGCTCCATGAAAAACTCAACTATTTATTGAAAGTGGTGTTCTACCACACACTGACTGAAAGAAACACTGAGTGGCTGAGGCCACTTTGGGCATGATCCAATGTGATCTCCATGTCTACACACACAAGAAATGACTGCTTAAAGCTTTTTTCTTCTTTTTTTTTCAAATGACATACAAAAATATCTTTCTTTTTTGAGGCTAAGAAAACCAGATATTTAGAATTTCTGACTCAGGTAGCATCAAGCTCAAAGCCCTACCCATATTATGCGGTCCAGTGTGGTGTTTCTTAATCTTAATCTGATCGGAGAATGTGCATAATAGTTAAAAGCATACAGGAATTTAAAGAAAAGGTCAGTTAGAATCCTAACTTTGCAAAAACTGCAGTATTTATATAAAAAAAGGAAGCAACTATAAAAGCTAAAAATAATAATAATAAAAAAATCCAACTACTGAAGTTATTGCATTTCTCACTTGTAATATATTGTGTCATGATCACGTGGGATGCTCAGCAGGACAAATAAAGACAGATTACCTGACCAAAACAGCTTATGAAGTCCTGATATTTTAAACACTTCATAGGGTGTGGTGTTTACACTCTGAAGAGTGCCATTAAGTTCACTGTAACTATCCTGAAAAGAAAGCTGTGTCACTGGCTTCAATGAGACTACTCACAGTAATGAGCATCGTGCCCAGCAGTGTCTGGAGACTATTATTATTAGTTACACACTCTTTGCACTTGCCTAGGAGCCATGTCATGGATCTGGATTTCTAGGGGTTAACTGGGACAGGGCCCAGAGTCAAGATAGAGAATAATATGTATGAGGAAAAGGGTAGAATTAGGATGAAAGTGAGAAGAACAGGAAACAAGTGACATGGCATTGTTTCTTGGCAAGTTACTCCATATATTTCAGACTTAGGATTTTTAAAAGCTAATAATAATGGCTTTGTTTAATCAGAGCCACATTCAGCACAAAAGTTATTTACATCTTTTAACAGACCTCTGAAGGGTTCCTCTATCCTGGCTCACTTAACCCTTTTCCTGCCTCTTCCACCACTGCAAATTTTGCAAGCAGAGTTTTCGGCAGGCTGCTGCAACACAAGCTGAGCACTGCCTGCTCTGCTGTGGTGCGGGGGAAAGCTGTGCATGAGCTTTCTTCTGCAGCTCCTTCACTGCTTGAAACTTTGCTAGTTCCTTTTTTTTTTTCCTCACTTCCTCTTAAATGTATTTGTAGTGCCTGAGATAGGTTAAATGGTTTCTCTGAACAGTCAGAGTATGAGAATACCCCGAAAAACAGTGTTTTATGTATCTTAGCATTTGTGACTATGTGCATATGAATGTATGAATAAGTGCAGCACAGTAATTCTTGAGAAGGCACAAGTGTGATATGGCAACTTCTTTTTCTTCATTCACGGCTTTTTCCAAGTAAAAAGCATTCAAATAATTTAGATTAAAAATATATAATGAAAACATGCTTAAAAACTGAAACCTCTTAACCACATAAAGACTAGAATATTGTGGGGAACAGAGGGTTAACAGAGCTGTAGCAGTTACAAAATTGCAAAAAAAAAAAAAAAAGCACAATTCTTTACAAATACATGCAGTGTGGGAGGAAGGAAGGACTTGTGGTTTTGGCACTTGACTGGTGCTCACAAGAGCTAGATTCTGCTTCCAGTTCTGCCCCAGAGTCTGTTCATAGATGCTATCACATTGCAAATAATAAATAATAATAATTCTAGGCACTTCTGCAAATTATTATCATCTCCCTTTCCTTGTAAAAGGGGAATGCTTTTTTCTCCCACTCCCTGCTTTTTTATGCACGGGTACTATATGAGCACCGAAGATGCTCAAAGCAGCGCGATGCAGAGGCATCCGAGCCACTGCAGGTACCCACAGCACATGCTGCGTTAGCACTGATCCTTAGCCGAGCCTAGTAAATCTTGTCGGAGGGACGGCCCATCCCACCAAGCTACGAGGCACTGCCTTACGGCAGCCAGACATCACTTAAGTGATTGTACAGCATGTATCACAGTGGAGATTAATTATTATCAAATAATAATGTTTCTTTCCCAAAAATTCAGAGGATTGTTAAAACAGTTATAGGAGATGTTGAATTTATGTTAAAGTCCTCAACACAATGTTTTTAACTGAAAATACTCTATGCTGTTAAATGAATGCAGTGTTTGATGTCCAGTGATTCTTTTGATTATCTGGCTGGGTTTATTTGCCCCACTCAAAGTGAACATATGAGCTAAGGAGCAAGAAAAATCTTTGTTGAAAGTAAAGATAGGGATTTATAATAATTGTCAAAAATAAAGTCTTTGGGAATTACGATAGTTGTCTATTATTACACCATTAAACTTGAAAAGTTTTCTGGTAGCTGACACAAAAATTCAATTACTATAAGCACTTCTCCTTGGCCTACATTTACCTCCATTAAAGAACATAATTTCAAAAAAGTACTCAGTTTTTCCACTGCTTGAAAAGGGAACAACATTAGGCCAACAATGACTGTCTTTGAAAAGTTTGCCCAAAAGCTCCCCCTCTAGATCTCCATAGACTGCTAGTTCCTACTTCTTCTTGAGTAAAAGTTTGCTCTAAATTTTTTCTTGCCTTCATCTCATAACAGGTAATGAGCCCTCCATTAAGAAAATATTGTATTTAAAATGACTGCAATGGAAAAAAGAGCCAGGTGGGTTTTCTGGTGAACTACAATTTCTGAAGAATAAATAAATTGTAATAATAATAATAAAAAGATCTTGACTATTTTTCTTAAATTATGGTTGTTTCTTTTTCCTATGCTCACAGATGCTCACTCAGCACTTGGAATCTGGAATTCCTCTGCATTCATCAGTTTCCATTTCATTTATTTTCTTTGTTTTTGCAGAAATTGATGCAGAATGACTCATTTTGATTTCTTTTTGCTACATTTCATTTCTGATAGTTTGAGATCATCAAAAGCCACTGATCTCTTAGGAGCCTTGAAAACAAAGTGCTCAAATATTAACTTAATTCTGGACTTTGGTAACTAAGTTTCAGAATTTAAATAGCTGTAGTGTTGTTATTGCTATTACTATTATTGTTCATTTTTCACATGAGATCACCATGATATCTTACGATTCTGTAAGTTAGACCATACAGTTCTTGCCAGGTTACTTCTGAATCCAGGTTAAACATTTATACTAGAATGGAACATCCCTTTTAATAAGATCAATAGTCTTGATTTAAAGATGCCTAATTATGGGAAATTTGCCATAGTCCTTTGAAATCTTATCTGCAGAATGATTGCTCTCACTGTTGTGCCAGCATGAACTTTGACTGTTTTTATATTTTTTATTATTCTAATACTTGAGGCTAATAGTTTTATATACCTTGAAACAACAACTTTCTCCAAGGGAAAAAAAAATATGAAGAGGACATGCTATTGGCTAGTGAACTATGAATGAAGTGATATTCTGCAACAGCGTGGGAATACAAATACCTATTCCAATTTTAAACTGGGACCCTGCTTATCCAACAAATAAATAAAGGATAAGGGTATTGTCTTGTGGCCTGAGACAAGAAATATGGCAAGATACATGGCAGAGAAGTGGAAGGCATGGGTCTGAGACAGGGAAAAGAGGTTATCTTATGTTCATTTCTATAGATACTTGTTCTGAATGCATGCTATTGACTGCATTCTCATTTTGCATTTAATTTGTATAGTTTAACTTCAGTGAATTGGCATGGGAATAGTGATCAGGGCTGAAAATAGAGTGGAACTGATTCATATTCATCACAGATCTAGCATGCTGAGCAGTGTCTGGTCTTTAATTTTGTAAAGACTCCTTGTGATATTTGATATTAGGCTACAAGTCATGGAATGTACTGTTGTAACTTGTACAACATCCTAAATAATTTTGAATTGGCTTGTGTTCAGTTCTTCTGATTTTTTGGGCTTCCTTTTTTTCTAGTATACATAAATTATTCTTCCCAATCCCATTAATGTTAAATATGCTTTCTGAGTTGTCTTCCAAGAACATTTTCTTTAAACAGAGTCTACCTGAGATAAATTAGTTTTTTTTTTTTCCAAAAACTTACAACACCTGAATAAAAGACCTTTGGGGCTTGCTGTCTTTGTATTATGATTTATTTGTTGATATAAAAATGATCAGACTATGTAGCAGGTCTACTTTTCTTCCTCGTGTACTAGTAAAGCTACTATTATCTGGCCACATACTGAGAAATCCTGCCCCAGACAGCCAAGAGCAGCATCCTGATCAGTTTCCCATCCAACCCTTCACATCCTTGTGCCAATCTCAACCCATTACAAATACTCAGCTGCAACTGGGACAACTGTTCAAAAGTGTGAGTCTGCTAGGAATTTCTGTATTTACTCTCCTAGTAGCAGCGACGGGAGCCAGGAAACACTGAAATGGCTCTTAATTCTCATACACCACCGCTTAGTGACTTTCAGAGAGTTTGCCCCTGCAAAAACACATTTGCCCCATCTATGCACACCTATCTTAGCATATGAGCAGTAAAAGGGACTAGTCACTGAAGGAGTCACTGAAAGTCCATCATGCCAGCACCTCCTGAGCTGCCATGCAGCAGATGGTGACTGGCCACCTGTGGCATAGACCACTTGTGGAACAGGGAGTTACAAGATTACTTTTTCCCTTCCACAAGGCAAACCTCAGGATTTTTGCCACAGGACGAAACAATTCCCTCCTTCTGATCTTCATTCATACCTCCTTATGTAGTAGAAGAAGCAAATATCAATCCCTTTCTAATGAATGTTCTACTTTATTCTTATAAAATTCATTTATACCATTCACTTTAGTCTGAATGAGGATACAGTATAACCTTCAGAATTCTAGCTTTTTAACTATACTTATTTTTAGATCACATTTATTTACCTCAATGTAGAAGATAGCAGGAACACACAGTTTCTGAGTGTGCAACTTTTGTGATAGACAGACCTTAAATACAGACTATGCATATGGTGATGTGAATCTGTGTTGATTTCAGAGCAAAGCAGGTTTGCTTTTTTAATATACCTGAATTACATACGATGCACACTTTTCATATAGATCAGAGATGAGAGACTTTGTGTAAGAAGCTGATTTTAAGAAGTAATTACACAGACATTTGGTAAACAGCGAGGCAATTACAGGCACATGTAAAATACAGATTAAAAAGTTCTGTCACATACAGCTGTATATTTATATAATAACAAAAGAAAGCTAATAGGTTATAAAAAACAAAATAACATGGAATTTGAAACAATGAAGACTCTCAAGCCAAAGATCTCAAAGGTTCATTTGTTCAGCAGCTAAGAGTTCTGCATGATTCCCTGGGTTGGACAGGGGAAATCCTATGATGCAATCACTGCCAACTTCAGGCCAACATAGCACGTTGCATGACACGAAACAGAAATGCCGCTGTGGCCACTGGAAGTCCTTGGGAGGGGAAAAAGAGTCTGTGAATCCCTAATGCTATTCTGCCCATCTCTAAGTTAGAATAAGCCTGTTATAGTTTTAAACAATCAATCAGGTTTGTAAATACAATGTCCATAGCTCAGTAAAACTGTTTTTGTAGATGCCTAGTCAATCTGTAACACTCAGCTTCTATATTTTAGACTCTGTTAACTTTAGGATATTTGGGAAAACATTGCTCTCAGCCCTAAAATACGTCTATGAGGTCACTGATGGAGTCAGAAAACATCTTGTGGCTTTCATTCATAAGAAGTTTTTGTCATATGTCTTATTGGATCAAAAAGATTGGCCATCTGTGATTGAGCATAGTCTTCTGCAAGAGTTGCATCAGTAATATTTAGAAATATATTTAATCTCCAAGAGGAATTTGTCTCCACCTGAAGTAGCCAGTATCTAAGAATCTGCTACCAATAAATAATTTCTTTTAAGAATGTGTAAGTCAAATCCCTCTAAGGTTATTTTACTTCGTTCATTAAAAAAAAAAAGTCTCTTAGAGATTGGGAATGAAGGGAAGTGAAAGATGGAAAAACTGAGCAGACACTGTATTCTATTAATTTGCAGGAGATATTTTTTATGCTGTCTTCACCCACCAAAAGGAATATAGGTGCGGACAACTAAAGACTCTCTCACCTAGAAGATTAGACTAAAAGTTATACCCTTAAATTGTAGCTGAAAATTTACAGAATAGATTTCTCTATGGGCTGTACAAGCACTAAAAAAGCTGTAAACTATTACCCTGTTCATTTCTAATGTAGACATTAAAATACAGTTGAATTCTTTTTTTTTCCCCATCTCAAATGAGTGCATAAATTACGGACCAGTAAAGGTTTTGTCTTGATTTTTTTTTAATCTTATCATATATGAATTTCCATTAAATGTTCCTTCTTTACAGGAAGAAGCTTGGCTGCCTTTTGCTGCCAGCTACACCATTAGGGTTTGCAATTCTTTTACCAGCTGAAGATGTTTCTTCATCTTTTTGATACAGTCTCTCTTCTGATTCATACAGAGAGCAGAGTCTCCACCTAATGAGACATAGAGGACTGGATGAACAGAGTGAGGGAAATCCTAACTTTTTTTTTTTTTTTGGTGGAGGTGCATTGGCAAATCTTCTACTATTAATTATAGAATAAAGTGATGGAAAAAAGTCTAATAGATCACCAAATCCAAATCCTCAATGTAAGATGATTCCCTGCATTACACTTAATATTTTTGCTCAGAATAATTTTAAAGGGTTTCCACCAGATCCCTTATGAGCTTATTTCATAGCAGTGTTTCATGCTATAACTCCTACTCAGGGAATCCTAAATAATTTCAGTCCATCCTTTCCATTTTACCTGCCAGATATTTGTAGCGTGTTATGTTTCCCCTTCAGTCACTATGTTGCCAACTTTTCCCTGAATACATTAGGGAAGACTGTTAGACCTATTCAGGGCTGCCCATCACTTCTTGCTGCAAAGACTTGGTTTATGCTGTTCATTCTAACTTGGATTGTTTGAACAGAATTTTTACTCCATAAATGAATTCTTGAGCTTACTTCTTTAGACAGTGTTGGACAGAACAAATCAGACTTTTCTGTGACTGCATTAAAGGGAGAAAAAATCTCCTAGAAGACAGAAAAAAAACTACATTCATTTCTCTTGGGAAGTTGTAACAGACATGCGCCTTGTGGCAGACACTTGGCTTCTGGCTTCAGATAAGAATCACCCATTGCATTCAGCCTATGCTTTTGTCATCCTATGCCATCATGAGACACATTCAAACTTTGCATACCTGGAAAAAAAAAAAAAACAAGCAAGCAAGCAAACAAACAAAACATTAGCTGCATTAATGGAGCCCTGTTGTGCTCATTGCATTCTTCAAAATTTCTACCTTAATTTGGTAAAGTCAACATCAGAACTGAAAACTGAAACTGTGACAGAATTTACTTCAGCGGGGCTGAATGGTTAGCAAAAGTCCTTGTCTATAATTTTTGTCCTAGCTGTGGCCAGTGTCAGAACTGCGAGCAGGAAAATGGGCTTTGCTGTGTTCTCATTGCTCCCTTTGCTAAAACACTTGTAGATAGTAAAGACAGTCTTGACTAATATGATGAGATAAGGAAGGCAACAAATGCTATGAGAAAACTGGAAGAAGAAAAAAAAGTATGAGCAAAAAGAGAAACCTAAGGAGGAATGATTATGGACAAATACAGAAGAAATCTGATGCAGAGAATGGGGAAGAGAAAAGAAGATAGGGGAGGCAGGAGCTGTGGGAGGTAGAAGGCCAGAATAGGGATTAGACCAGAGGAGGTAAACACGAACCAGGATGTGAGCATGGAAAAAGGCATGGTTGATGGATCATACAGCTACAGGCTGTATCATCATGAATATTCACAAAGAGACTGAATTAAAATTGCATAGGCACTTCCTACCATTTGAATGCTTGATTTTGCAACCTGAACATTCTTTTAATATAATTTTTTTAAATGTAATTCTCTGTAGATATATAGACTAGCGTTATGCATTTAGATTGTGTTGCATACATATAATCATGCTTAACTTCTTTGTATGGAGATGCTATGGTACAACTTGCTCCAGGCTCATGCCTTCAGCTCTTTTCACGTGCCTGTAGCCTCAGTCTTATTTGATCAGTATGTAATCACTTTTGTCACTCTTCTCTGAATTCCTTCCAAATTACTAAGGAGGTGCCTAAGACTGAATATAATAATTTGTCTGTGGTCAGACCAGAGTTAAAGGGAAATAATCTTACACTGCATGACCCCTTGCATAGCTGATACTTCCGCCAGTAACCCTCTTTTGCTGTCATACTACACTACAAATTCATATCTAATTACATGTTCAGTATCATACCTCAGCTTCATGAGTACTTCCCCAGGTTTTTCCTACTGCTAAACATGTCTGCTTCTGCCTGGAATACAATCCAATATGTGTGAAGGTGGGATGAGGGTGGAAATAAACTGAAGAATGCAAGTAATAACTCAGAAGAGCAGCTAATGCACTATTGTAGAAGCTATTCTGATAGCAAATGAATAGTGATTTCACCACTCCCCAACCTGTAAAGGAAGTCTAGAGGATTAGAACCAGTCTGTCTTATACAGAAAATTAATCCTCTATAAAGATTATGATAAAACAAAATACCGCTCAATTTCTTTTCTAGTATACATGTATCTAAAGCTGTCTATCTGCTTACATAAAGAAGCAGAAAGATGACAGCAGTAAAAACAAATTAGGGAGTATTCAAACCTGAGATGGAGAGCAAAAGGACATGGGAAGAAAACTGAGGTCAACACAGTTCAAAGGTAATAAGAAGAAGGCACTGGATATATGGAGGGCAAAAGGAACTATGACAGCTGATTGATTACTAACAAAATCTGAACAATGAAAACAGAGCAAAAGTGCAAAATAATGTGCATGGTTTATGTTTGAAGAAAAAATATGTGATAATATAAGATATTCATGGAATATCTCCTACTTTAACAGGGAGGAAGAATGACAATAAACAGAGCTACTAAAATTAGACATTTTAAAATCAGCAAGTCCAAATAACATGTATCTAATAACTTTTAAAGAGTTGTCTAGGGAACCCTGGGAAAATGAGCAGGAGACTAAAATAAAGCTAATACTATACTAACAAATCAAGACTCTCTGTTTCTACTGAGTCTCTGCAGCCATCAGTTATCTTGACCTGCTGTTTATAACACTTCTATCAATTTCTTGGGTGGGATATAAAAGTTATACATTTTTATATGGTGCAAAGTCTGGAAGATAGATAAATAACACAGAAGACAGGCCTTTGGTACAGAATGACCTAGTAAGCTTGTTGTGGTGAACCAAAGTGTTTCAAAATGGGAAAATGCAATGTTGTGAATACAAGAACAAGGAAAGTAATCCATAAAGAATTGAGGTCATGGTCTGAAAAAGACTTAGATGGTTAAGCTGGATAGTCAGCTTAATGAGAGTTGGGACAGCAATGTTGTAGTCAAAAAGCCATTTTGGAAATCTTATTTGCCAAGGTTAAATTACCACTACATTGAAACACTCTGTCCAGTTCTGCTGTTCTCAATTTAGCAGAGAGAAGAAGAACTCAGAGTTCCTGGAGTATTTAGATATATTGGAGAACATAAAGGGTCTGGTTTGATAGAAACATATATACAGATGGGGACAAAATTTGATAATAAAGGGTTTCGCAGTCTAGCAGACATAACAAGATCTAATGCTGGAAGGAGAAGCTAAACAAATTCCATTAGAAATATGGAACATGTTTTTAACATTAGAACAAAATGCCAAATGTTGTGGTATAGCTTCTATCACAGGAATTGCTTTTATCAGGGTTGGACGCGTTACTAAACCACAGCTGTTGGAGATGAAGCAAGAATTAAATCAGAAAGAATAGTTCAGTCCATGTTACCATTGTATATTAGATAATCACTTATTTCATGCTGATCTTAAAGTTTCTGAATATATTACTCTAGGCGCATAAATTTGAATATTTTCAGGTTTATTGTCCATAGATTACTTCTGCTTTTGTGTCTCTGACTCTCTATAGTGATACTAGACAGATAATATTTGTATTCTTGTGACAGCCCTGGGACATAACCCTAAATATTGACATAATTCAGATATATATCCAAAGGACTTTCCTAGCCCTTAGGAGATTGGGGCAGAGTTATTAGTTTAAAGTCAAGGCAAAGCTTTTTCAATTTTTAGCAAGCCTCTCCAAAGTTTTTGACTTTCAAGCCCTGCCCTCCACCTTTCATATTTGTATGATCACCTTTTCATGTTTAAAATGTTTTTCTTTGCGATGAAAGAGAAACTGCTAAAGTTCTACTAGTTCAATAAAACTAGTGAGACTAAGCTTATCTGTAAATTTAAACGCATATGTGTTCCTAGGATCAAAATATCCATAATTATACAGGAAGTACAGTCATGTAAATAAAGTAAATACGTTGAAAATGTATTGGGAAATGTTTACATTTGCTCTTTGAGGTATAATAATATTAACTACAATGATTATAGGCAAACTCATACGTTGTTCTCATAATAAGTACATATACATAATTTGATACCCGGTAAATAGCAGCAGGAACTCTTTCAAGAAGCCTCTTTAAAGTATGATCACGTATATCCCATGAGCACATCACAATGCTCCTCTGTGAAACTTTGATCAGCTGTTTCTTTTCATTAAATGAAAATTCTCAGAGGAGTACCTCATTCTGACCTCTACACTAAGTACTTGTACTTAGTTGCACAAAGTTAAAGTCTATCAATCAAGGTTGCTTTTCTTCACAGTTCAATTGCTCAGTTAAATAAGTCATAAGCTAAAATGGTGGCAGGAAAGTACTATATTTGGCAAAGCTGGAATGTTCTTATCAGCAGGACACCATATATGTGCCTCTTCTGGGCATTTCTAGGAAACAGGAGTACAGCAGTTGGGTGATGATCAACATATATTAACCTACATGAAACATACACAACAAACCAGTTATTCAACATAGTGCTCCTTTTTGATTTGACATTCAATGCTGCATGGCCCTTACTAGCCCGAGCACTCCTGAAGGCAGATGTCTATTCAACCCATCTGGAAGACTGTGCAAATCATGTTGGGGAGGAACACTAAAGCAAGACATTGCGACTTGAAAATAGTGTTAGCTGCTGAGGTTCTGCTGCACACCTGAGATGTGTCCAAAGGCAATTTATCAACATGTTGCTCTTTGAACTTAGAACTGGTTTAAGGCATTATGACAAAGGCAGGTATGCCCTGGGGCCTTTGGGTCAATGTTCCTAAGTCAGTTTTGGAGCACATTCAAGCATTGCTAATTTATAGCTGTGAAAGGTGGGAGACATAGGCTGCAGAGTCTTTGGGTTTTCTGCAGATGTGGGTCCTGAGATGATTGTACTGAGTTTGTTCTAAGTCGTTGTGCCTGCTGTTGAAGAATGTGGCACATGAGCACTGTCCAAGGAATGGGAAAATCTGGGACCTCCTGTGCTAATCCCCTGGAAAGTTTCCTCTTAATCCTGAACAGAGCAGAATGACCACCTTATAACCACATCTCTTGCACAGGCTGTTGCAAAATCATCACATGGAGGTGGTAGAATCCAAACTTTACACAGGAGGAACTCAAGACAAAGATCTCAGTTTAGCCCTTTCACTTCCAGAGCCTGGTGCCCCCCCTTCCAGGATGGAGGGAAGCCCACAGACACACAAGCCTTCCCCAGTTCCGGCTCAGGGGCTGCTGGCTGGAACTGGAAACCCAGTAGGTGCGGCCAAGGCTGCTGATTCAGCTCATTCCCAGATAATTCTCACCATCTTTCCCTGCTGGAATTTGTGGGAAGGTTGGCAGGGCAAGAGCAGGAGCAGCAGTAGATCACGTTGTAGCAGCAAAGGGAGAGTGGTAGCTCGTGTGCGGGTGGGAGTGGTTTGGTGAGCTCCACAGGAAGGGCAAGTGTTGGAGCTGTGGCTGAGTTGCCAGCCTGCCCTCGGGCCTTGTGCCTAGTCAGCGCTTTCACAACACCTCTGATGGTCTTGCCTGCTGCGGCAGTAGCCACAAGCTCTGTGTGATCTGGCTGAATTAGCACGGTCTTTCATAGCTACAAACTGGGCTAGAGAGGACTCTGAATGACTGAATGACTAATCCATGTCTATGGCCTCCAAACTGGGTCCTGAACGTTAAGGGAATAACTCTCTGTGAATAATAATAATAAAAAGAAAAATAAATCAGTGAGAAGCTCTATCTAGCTAATCTTACTATCTAATCTTGCTATCTATCTTGCTAATCTATTAAGTTACTTGATTAGACCTGATGCCTGAGTGTCATCTACAAGAAAGAAACACAAAACAGAAATATGGATGTTCAAGTTAAGACCAGCTAATATAAAATATGTTCAAATAAAGATTCATTTGAATGATTAATGCAGAAATTTTAAGTAATACAGAAGGGGGTTAAAAGATGACATTGGTTGTGATAGCTCTATATTTCAAGTGCTGAAAACAGAAGTTCTGACAAACCCTGAATCTAATCTGGTTGTGGAAGTTGGGAGAGGATATATCAACATAGCAGATAAAACAATGTTTAAAAACATTTAATGTTTTTAAATTTAATATTTTAAAAAGTGACATGATAAATTGAAATGAAGAGGAAGGGATAACAAATATGAATAAAACCCAGGGTTAGGTGAGGCAACTTCATGAAGCAGGTAACTGGGATAACAACTACTAGGATCTTGTTTCAGTTCTGTTGTGCTTCTGCGCAGTGGAGGTTATCGCAATGTGATTAGAGTTAGCTGATATGACTCCTTTTTTTTTCTTATAGTTACTAAACTGCCTTAAAAAAATCAGAGAGCAACCTGTCTTTTCCTTCTTATTGCTTGTTCATGTAAGTAATTGTCACAGTTGCTAAGGATATGTTATATAACTTTGAATGGGAGATGTTTTGCATAATCGTGATTAAGAGTGTAAATAGGTCTGAAGGAATATTTCTTTTCAAATGTGATCTACATGATGACAAAATTCAGTAATCCTACACTACATCAGCCATCCATATGTTCCTAGATAGCCCTACAATGGCTGTACAGAGTTTTTCTTAATTAGCAACTTTCTCAGTTCAAAAAGTTTGCAATTATCAGAGAAGCAAAGCTTCAGTATACAGAAGACCTGTCAGTCCAGTCTAGCAGGAGTCAATGCATTAAGTTATTTACGAGTAAGCTCTGCTTCCTTCTAAAACAGGGGTGTGAGAATTGTTCCCAGAGGGAGTTTGTTTTCTAATTCCATTGCTTCAGTTAACATTAGTATATTGTCTCACATAAAACAGTAATTTACTGTATTTATTGCCTTCATTGTTTGCAATGAGTTGTAACTTAGTTTTTTGTTTTTCTTTAAGCAGGTTGTGAGACAAATTAAGCTTTTTGCCTTTTTAATGTGAAAGCCCTGCTTGAAACACACACATTGTTTAAAATAAGTCACAGTTTATTTTTGACACATATAAACAATTTAGTTTATTTAAAGTTGCTGTAGTTTTTGCCCACACAAAATAAAGAAGCAGAAAATTATGGAAATGAATGTGCCATTGTACTAGCATGGCATCATCTTCACTGTTGCAACGCCCATAGCTCTTCACTGAGAGTGGTGGCCATTTTGTGCATCATGTTTACCATCCCCTTCTGTTTGCTGACAGCACAAATGTCTTTGGAGTTCATTTGCTCTGTGGAAGATAGCCAGGACTATCCTAGCAGTGCTAGGAATATAGTCCTTGGTTCTCTCAGGTGCCAAACACCTTCAATTTCTGTTGCCTTCAAATTGAAGCAAAAGTAATTTTCTCTGGAAAATCATGAGTAACTGGAAACATGTATTGACATATCTCAGCCTCCAGAACCAAAGCATGTTTTGTGGAGCATAGATCTAAGATTGATTTGTTAACAACTGCTGAAGAAATCGTAGAAGCCTAGAGTAAGACTTGATGGCACAGTGATGTGCTTGTGGGTTTTATGCCACCCATAGCTGGTTTCACACTGTGGCACATTTCTGTCGGCAGTCAGACTTTGGAAAACAGCAAAGAGCTGTTTTGGGTGCTGGTGACTGCAAAGTCCTTTCTGACAGTTTGGTTACCTGTGTCTGATCCTCAGTTAGGTAGGTGTTCCACAAAGGCCAGCAATTTGCAGAGGAAGATGTGGCAATCAGCTGACATCAATTCACAAAGGGGTAGTTGGCCTGGGAAGCGTCTCATGCTCCTGTATGGGAGACATGACTCGTATCTATCGCCCCACAGGCCCCTACGTACCAGCTCTTTCTGGAGGAAGGAATGTGCAGTCTGACTTTTTGTTGTTCCTTGCTTAGCTTGCCCACTATGTGCCTGTTAGATGTGAGGGTGCTGGATGAGAAGCTCTCTCTGGGAGCAGAACTTTTGTCCTTCAAAAGGCTAAATTATTTCAAATTCTTTTGGTTTAAGTTAGAACTATGGCAAGACCTTCTGATAAGTTTGTTATCATTTCAGAGTTTCTCTCTCTATTCAGATCTTCCCCTTCGGTCCCACTCCCACCTGCCTACCTATGGTGTTCAAGATTAAATGCAGATAATGCATAATACTCACTAACCTGGTTAGTGTCTGCGGATTTGTCTTGCCCTGGGAGTAGTTATTAGCTTGACTTCATATGAAAGTTTATAACTAGGTGTCTCAGCAGGCAGAATCCATCCAAGAATCTTCTTGTTAAAGGCCACATAATAATAGCCAGCTAAAAATATCAGTCTGTAATATTTAGTGACAGTGCTTCCCAGGCTTACAACAGGAACTGCTACTATTGATTGATTATTTCTTACCATTTGAAAGGAAATTCTTTATTGCTGAGGACCTTTAGGAAATTAGATTAGAGTGATTTTTGCCATGAGAAGTATGGGGATGAAGTATGCTGTTCTTATTGCACTAACTTTCAATGTCTTGAAAGATATTCTTTCAATTTAGCTACATAGATGAAAGAAAACAAATCACATTAAGCTTCCTATTGCTTAAACAAACAAAAACTGACAAATGAGTTTTCTACAAATAGAGAGGAAAGATTTTGAAATATTAATCAATGATCTGAAAATATTTCTAAAATTAAAAAAAAAAAAATCCTTGTACACATACTTGCATAGGCATTTTATATTTTTACCAGGGATGTGAACCTCAGTTAAAAGCTTATCTTGTCAAATATAGATAAATAGTAAAGGTAGAAAGCTAACAAAGTAACTCTGATCTTTGAGCAGTTCTTGTGTCAATAGATCAGAAAATATTTACATTAATTATCACTCAGAAAAAGTAACAATAATTATCCAAGATAAGAAATGAAGGAATCTCACTCTACCTACTTCTTGGGAAAGAAGGATAACTGGTGATGTGATTATAGTTCAAATGCTTATGTATGTAAAGAGGTTCTGATTTGGCCAGAAATAAGTAAAAAAATAAGTAAGATAAAATAAAATACTGTAGTTATAGCCTTGGCACAGCAAGTATTGAATGTTCTGTGGCCAGAACTATGCAGGGAGGCAAACTAAAGCTTTTAACGGTTCCGTCTGGTTTTAAGATCTATTTCTATGAAATACACTTCCCCTAGTTTTAACATTTATTTAGCAAACATCCTTACATTTACACAACATATCAAGGCAAAGCTTAGACAGAGGTTTTACAGCAGAAAGGTGGGGAGATAGTGATTAATCATGTAATGCTGGGTGTGTATGCATATCACATAAGTAACATCCCCAGTTGCTTAAACTGGGAGGTTGGTCTCCTTTAGTATATATGGATGAAAAGAGAGAGAAACTTCTTCAAAGGGAAGTTTTTGGTAGTCATCACTCTCTTCATTGCCTATGTGGCTATGGAGACAAGTCTCCAAATGTTGGCCAGCGTTTCATGATTACTTTAAATCAGTTTCTATTGAAAAAGGAAGTCCTATCTGCCGCCCATCCCAGATGTTGTATCCGATAACTGACAATTATTAAAAGAGAGAAAAAAAATAAAGTCAAGTTCAACTGGATCAGTTGGCTTGTTTGGTTTACAGTGTGGCTGCAGGACAGTGCAAAACGGGTAGGAGGATGTGGTTGGGAGAAGTCCGAGCTTGTCCGGTCTTTGGGCATGAACCCACACTTGGATAGTCAAGAAACTTCACTCCTTGAGACTCCAGTCTGAGGATGTGGTCATGATTTCCATTTACATCAAAGGATTTGGTAGGGATGTAGAGCTACACTCTTCCCACCATCATATTTTTTAATATTAGACTTAACAAAATATGCCTCGGTTGTCAGACCTAACAAAATGTGCCACATTTTCTGTGTTCACAAGAGAACTTGTTTTGCTTTGAGAGTTTCCTAAAATGCCCTGCAATCTGGGAACTTCCTTGAAAAGGCTGGATGGGAGGAAAGGAGGTGAGAGAGGAATGTAGCCTGCACTGCTATCAAATCATTTCCTGTACTTAAGATATACCTTCATCAGGAATTAAAATGAAATTCCTGTTGCTCTAAAGGAGTTGATAGCAATATTTGTCTGGGAGTTTTACAATAGATAAGATTCTTGAGGTTTCTATGTCTTCTATGTCCATAAAGGGATATAAGTGCCATCTCTCAATTGGAATTAATGAGAATTAGGTGCCCAAATATCTTTGTGGATTTGAGTCCTCATGTTCTAATTACTGTGGCAATTAAACATGCTGGAAAACAGGTTCAGCTGCAGGAACTTTGTGTATGCTAAGGCCTGATGAAATATTTATGTAAATTTTCTTTCTAGACATGGCTTGAGATTGCACTGATGACTGTGTAAAACCTCTCTGATTGTAGAGGACATGTACAATATGGAAGATTCTGAAACTAAACCTGTGCACTCAGCTTATGTAAGGGTATGAGATTCATATTCATGACCTGCGTGTCCTGAGGACTGAGGCAAGATAGCTACAAACAAAATAATAGAAGGATAAAAATAAACAATTGTTATATAATGTAAATAGTAGAATAGAGAAGAATGCTTTCTCCCCCTGACTTGTTTCTCTAGTAGGTCTTTGCAAATCTGCTGATCTGCTCTCTGCACTAATTTCTGAAGGCCACTGGACTGTAAATCCAGCCTGCCATGTAATAGCATATCCATCTGTATAAATACTTAAATTCTATTTTTTTTTCTTTCGCAGCAAAAGAGGAGAATAAAATGACTGCCTATTTAATTTGCAGACTTCTAACAGTTCGGGGCCAATATAATTACTAATATTATTCTTATGCATTTACATACTTACAGAAGCACTAATGTTAAAGGAGACACCTTCTTTCTGAATTTCCTAACTTCAAAGTAATGAAATTCTTAACTTCAATACCACAATAATGCACTTTTCAATGTTAAGTACCTAGTCCTAGTGTCAGTGTATAGAACAACCTTGGCCAAAAAAAGCCCAATTAGGCCATGTAAATGAAGTGCATTTTCATCCAGTCCTACTGGGAAAACCAGCTTTGTCTGAATGGTTGTAATTACAGAGTTGATGGGGAAGGGGGAAAACAAATTTGCTATGCATGAGCCTTTCCCAGGTATTTCTTTTTTTTTTTGCATCTAACAAACACTTGCATATCTCCTATAATAGCATAGTGGAAGTGGGAAAAAAAAACTTTTAAAAAGAACTTCATCTCTTCAATAGATAGTGTTAAACTATATTCCTTAACAGAGGCTGATTGTTGAAGTTTGCCATAGGGTAAATGCTGCATAACCTGATGCATCCTTTTTGCCTACTGCTCTCTGACTGCCTGTCATAATTACCAGCTTAGACATCCCCTAACAGCTGCCCTTCCTAGCTTGGTTCAAACAGCCACTTCCATTTTCATATTTGAGTCCCTTCTTTTGATTCACGTCCCTAGCTGGGCCTGCAAAAATCACATCCAGAAGTGACATGCCTCCCCAGATTGTTTTTCTAGACTTTCCAGAGTATTACACTTTCTTCCCCACTCTGCTCTTGATCTGCACCCCATAGCAGATTTGGGTTTATATCACCCAAAATTATCAAAAAAAAAAAAAAGGTGGACTGAATTTGCTTATCTGAAGTTGCATCACAGTATGCATCTTGCTCGCTGCATCCCTCGGTTTTTGCCTGAGCCGTCTTTAGTTCCTGACAAGGAGAAATAGGGCACTAGTACAGCTACCTCCAGGGTTACTTCACTCTATGCCAGCCACTCTGACTTCTGTGACTAAGAGCTCATGAAGGTTATATAGCCCTTTCTTACATATATCTTCCAGTTTGTCTATATTTCATTTTATTATTTATCTAAATTTCTAATATCATTTATCTAAACAGTCCAGATATTTTCTAATGCTTTTCCCTAAATGTCAGTCACTCAAAAAGGTGTCCCCTTGCACATTGGTAAAGATAATGTTCTATTTGCAGGTCATTATATGAATAACTAACTCTTTGATAAGTTAGTCATACTGTAGTACATAGCTTTATTTCCTTTATTTAAAAATAGCAAATAATTCTCAGTTCAATGTGTCTATAACATCAATGCCTGGTTTGCAATGCAAAGGAACTGAGGGGGAAGGGATTGAACAAGTTACTTAGTTTGAGTTGATTCCCCACCTTTCCTGCCTTTTTTTTCCCCTTAATGTTCTGCTTATGATTGATAGCTCTTAGCAAGCGAAAGTACCCAAAAATGTAACATACATTAACAAATTACTGCCAAAACTATATAGGCTTTTCTCCAGACTATTAAAGCCATTTCAGGCCATTGTTAAGTTAGAAGTCTAAGATATAGATATAAGATAAGTCATAAGAGATATGTCTAAGATATAGTCGAAGATATTGACAACAAGTTAACCAGGTGCCCTCATGGCCAAGATAGCCAGTGGGACCCTTGCCTGCACCAGGAGGAGCAACTCCAGCAGGCCGAGGGAGGGGATTCCGCCCCTCTCCTCAGCTCTGGTGAGGCCGCACCTGGAGTATTGGGTGCAGTTCTGGGCTCCTCAGGACAAGAGGGATGTGGAGCTTCTAGAGAGGGTTCAGTGTAGAGCGACAAAGACGATTAAGGGACTGGAGCATCTATCTTATGAGGAAAGACTAAGAAGTGAGCTGTTTAGCCTGGAGAAAACTGAGAGGAGATCTGAGGGGAGGATGTAGGGCCAAACTCTTCTCGGTGATGGCCTGCGACAGGACAAGGGGTAATGGGTACAAGTTGAAACACAGGAAGTTCCATCTCCATGTGAGGAAGAACTTATTTCCTGTGAGGGTGACAGAGCCCTGGAACAGGCTGCCCAGAGAGGCTGTGGAGTCTCCTTCTCTGGAGATCTTCCAAACCCTCCTGGATGCCACCCTGGGCAACATGCTCTAGGTGCTTGAGCAGGATGATCTCTAGAGGTCCCTTTCAACCTTAACTATGCTGTGATTCTGTGATATAAATATTTTATTATGTCATAAAGGAACTATCTATTTTATGTGAATTCTACAAGGAACTAAAAGCTATGGAGGAAGAAATGCTTGGTGGCATCAGCGTGTCCAAGTGCAGAAGTAAAAAAGAACACACACGTTTTCTGGGTCATGATTTGAACTTCGCCACATCAAGATCCCAAGTGTTAATGAACGCTGATCTGTCAGCATTATTTTTGCCTGATTCACCCTGTGCTCAGTAAGACCTTGTGTATGGGTATGTGACCCAGGTCATGAAGAGCTAGAGGTATAGGGACTTCTAAAGAAACCCTCTCTCAAGACTGATAACCACTGAGAAAAAATAAGTTCCTGAATAACTTCAAGGAATGCCTAAGGTGGTTTCATATTTTTAAACAGAGAGGGTGGCATTTCTCACCTGAAGGATGTGGTTTGTGTCCACCTTAATGTTGGCAGGCTGTAGTGTTAACCAAAGTGGCATTCTTGTTAAGCTACCTGTCTCCAAAGGCTAAGCACTATAAGAGGTATCAGACAGTGATTTAAATTGCAGACTTCTGGACCTACGTTTATTCTAATGCAGAAGCCAAACAGAAAGAGGGCTAGTGTGTGTTGCTCAGAGCGGAAAGCTCCTTGAAGTCATGTCAAATCCCAAGCACGCTATAGAAGACACATAGAGTGCTGGAGAATTATGAAGTCTCCAAATGCAAATACACTGGCCTTTCTTCCTTTTGCTGTAAAAATCCCCCTGTCCAAACTTAGGAGCTGTTGCGAGGCAAATTTCTGCCTATCAGTAATCATCTCTGGCATGCAGGTTTATCAGATCACCTCTGTGCATGATGGAATTGTTCCTGATTTGGAGGATAAGGCAGGATTAGGGTAAAGCCCTTCCTTACACAGAACATTTCATGCTTTTAGAAGTTAGTTATATTGGTTAGCTTGGATGAATGCAGTATGGGTGTCCCTGTGTGTATGATTCACAGGAGGCTGGTAAAGGCCACTAAAGAAACACCATTTGTTACATAACCCTATGCTGTGTGACTTTCCTCGTGCCAGTAATTGGAGATAGTGACAGCATCATGATAATTTTACCAAGGTGTGGTGTATCTGAGATTCCCAGCAATGTATATTGTTCTGTATCTTGTAGTTAGATTCATAGTAGAATGGAGAGAGCTCTTCTTTGTAAAGTGAAAAATATATAAATATACTTGAAAGGTGCTTCCTTTTCTTAAACTTAATTTGAGACCTCACATCATGAGCTATGTAAATAAATCTTTTTTTTCTGCAGTAAGAAAAAATGTTGCTTGTACTCTGTCGTGTTGAAATAATGACATGAACATAGTCAGAAGTCATAAATAAAAAAGAAAAAAATATTTGCAGGAAATGAAGTGATATAAAACTCTTATTTTATTATACATATAAAACAAACAAGCAAACAAAGAAAAACTCCTGAGCCAAACACCTTGACTGTGTGAAATCACTACTTTAAATTACAAGATATTGTAGTGAACTTCTTTAATATTGCTATTCCTGAACAGCACTACAATTTCATAGCAATGAACCTTAGCAATGAGCATGAAAAATATTTGCATGAAAGACCTAATATAAAGTTTACTAAACTCATTTATAGCTTTTTCCATTGGCATCAATGCACTTTGAACTGGTCCAAGTTAACCTTCCCCAGAAATGCGGGAACTACCGAAGAGAATGTTAGTGCAGAGCAGAGGCAGGGAGAGGTAGCGGCTCTGTCTGCTGGGGGTGATGACAGGATGGGGGGATTCGTTTGCTTTGATTTGCTGAACTTGTGGTTGAAATGTGGGAAGAAATCCCTCCACCTCTTTTATTGATATTTGTTGGGAGAGACTCATTATATATTACTCCATATGTATGCATATGCGTGTGTGCCTGTGAGGTTTTTCAGTGCTTTGGAGGAATGCCTTTTGTGTAGCATTTTTAAGATCAAAATCTATACAATTATGTGGATTCCTGCATGTAAATGGTTTCAGGGAGTCTGGTGTTTTAGCATTTTTAATTTTTGAGTAGATTTTATGATAGTGTAAAGTGATAAATTATCTTCTGCGGCTGCCAGCATTATTTAACTCTGCACGGCGCGCCGTTAGCGGCGGCAGCCCGTGCCCGATCCGCGTGCCGCACCGCGCATGGCGCGTGGGAGACCGGAGCGGGGTGCCTGGCACTGGGGAATGCAGGGGCACACAGCATGGCAGCGAAAGGGATATTTTCCTGCTGCGCAGTGGAGAAAATTACAGACCAAGCATCAGATATTAGTGACTTTCCATCACTAGCGGCCTGCGTGAAAACCGGTGACATAGAAGAGAATGGTTCCTTTTCCCATTACCAGATATCCAATCCCCCTAGAAAACATCTGTTGAATCTGGGACCATGCCATGGTATTCGCTCCTCTGGTGCATGCTGTTTCATTGGCTGCTCTCCCCGCTGCCCCGTCTATCACCACGCATAATCTTTTTTCAGAGACGTTTCAATCACATCATTAGGGTCCCCGGCCCGTTCCTTTTAAAAACAGTGGTAGCTTTTGCCTTCGCCCTTGGCACACAACCTGGAGGCCGGAAACGTGACTCTGTGCTGCGCGTAAGGGGGGGAACAAGAGTTTCCTGGTGATTTCAAGGGAAAAAAGTTGTGCGAGGGAAAGAAGTCGGTCTGCAGAAATGCTGTGAGTGGTTGTGTTTGTATTCCCAAGGAACTCACATCGCAGTGCCTCCGACACATAACCAAGCACTCCTCAAAATGCTCATTACTGAGGACAGTAAAAGAAAATGGTCTTTAGAATTCATGTGATATACTACCAACTGGAGGGAGAATAATACAGAAATACTTTCTTGATGATGTGTGCTAAAACAGCAGGCATTTAAGAGCAATGGATGTCAATCTCAGAGGTTTTTGTAAAGAATTGCAATTTATGACGTGCTAGGGTAAACAGTTGGATTATATTTCTGAAATGCATGTTCCATCAGGTAAAATCATTGTGATTATAGGCTCTACGACTTTAAGTAAGTAAGTTATGCACTAAAAGGCTGAAATTGTAAAACAAGTATGCTTGTACTTAACTGCTAATCCCCCTTTGTATCTATGCTGAGTAAACTGCGAGAAAAGAGAAACTGCATTAAACAATACAGGCAGAATTGGCACGTTATGTCATCTTGATAAACAATGACTGCTGTACTGCTTTCCTGCAAGAGGCAACTGTGACTGGCCTTTCTATTCTCCCTCAATGCAGAATGTACTTGAGTATAAAAAAAAATGGAGGATTACTTAGAAGTTACTCGCTTCGTGGCTTTCTGTGAAAGCAGAGCTTTCGCTGTATTTTCTTGCTTTGCTGCTTTTGCTTCATTTTCTCAGCTCTTATCTACTACAGAAAGCTGAACTTGTGATTTCAGCAACCACCTACTATCGCACAGCATTTGAGTTTCAAATAAAGTGAAATAAAATGTGCCCGAAGTAGTTTTGCAAATGTTTGACAGTAGAAGATAATAAATGAAAATAAATTTTCAATATTTCCCCTAATGCAATTTGTGGCATGTCAAAGTCAAAGGATCCTAACAACAAATCAACAAATATTTGAATGAAAACAATATACATAACTTATTTTTCTATATTAGAAACAACTGTCAAACAATTACTGTATGACTTCATGAATTAGTTGGTTGTTTTGAAATATTCCTGTTAGAATAAAAAAAAAAGAAAAAAAAAAGAAAAAAAAAAGAAAGGCTGTACGGGCCTTTGAGCCTGAACATATTGTGTCAATCATAAGCATATGCAATGTATCTATGCCATGAGGTAAAAATTTTCTTTGTAAATTATTTCATAAATAAATAATTTGCCTGAAAAAGTTTATGAAAATATTTTTGCCTTTATTAAGTTTTCCACAGCTCTTTTGTGGTGAATATAAACAGATTGATATTGACGTCTTCTTGATCTGCTTTACTTTAACTTGAAACGCAGAATGTATCGTGCAAGAATTTTTTTAAGATACTATAACACTTTTTTTTCTGAGAGATACAGTATTTTATTAGTGTTGTGCATTTGAAATTATGAAGACACATTTCGTCTTTCTAATCCTCGCTTATGAAGTACTTTTGTGGTTTCACTTTAAAAGCACATGCACAGAAAGGCTTATATCTTTTAAAAATATACTGCTCTGCTCTACAGGTGAGAAAAAGGTGTGTGTGTTATCAAGGTTTGCATGTGTCAAAACCTGCACTTCCATTGCTACTGATCTTTGTCGTGTTTTATCTGTTAAGATGTAACTGAAATCTGGGAAAGCTTCATTCACACATGTGAACTGGCTGGGATCTGAGGTGTGGGGGGCATCATTTCCTGTTCTAAAATAAAGTCATTAATAAGTCTCACTAGAGCAGAGAGAAGCAAAGGGGAATAACCCTTGTTTAAATATTTTCCATCCAAGTCCTGCTTGTAAGATGCTTAGCCAAGTCATCAGACAAAATACCTGCTGGTTTTAACCCTTGGTGTGGAGGACGGGTCTGCCAAGCGAGCAGTCGCTCCGCTCAGACACAGTCACAGGCAGTGAGGGGTCTGGACTGCAGAGAACAACAATTCCAAGCGAGAGAGACTGGGGCAAGAGACTGACTTTTTGGGGAAAATGTGCATTTATTAAACTTTGCAAAAGTGCTTTCTCTCTCTAACTCGGCTCTCACATTTTCAGCCTGAGAAGTCCAGGTTTGGGAGCTCAGGAAGCCGTTGCAACGCGCGGGCCAGCAAGGTGCTGCACAGCACTGGGCACTAAAGCGCGCAGGTAGATGTTGTAACAAGCTTCAAAAGCAGAAGCAGAAACTACTTTTCAGCATATTCCCATTTATAAAAATTTCCTCTGGTGGGCAGGCAGAAAGCCCCACACTACACATGCTGCCAGCCCTCTCCTCCCCGTCTCAGGGCTCTGCAACTCCGCGCACTTCGCCGTGGCTCTGCGCTTTACCTGCCGTTGACAGGCTCACCTCTTGCCTGTGAATTATTGCTTTTCTATTCATAAAGTGCTTTATCAGACAATCCTACAAAAGAACTTAAGGGGGAAACGTGTTACTCGGTGATTTACATGAGCAATTACCATACAAATCTGCTAGTAGATTATACTAAACATATATGAAGAATGTATGAGTTTGGAGAGAGTGGGTTGAAACTACTGTACCTTTTACAGTAGTATTTCATTTGCATTCATTTGCCTCTATCTCTGTAGCTTTTTATGCTTTACAATTCACTACAGTTCTGAGAATAAAACTTAGAAAAATGTTATTTCAAACATTTGGAGGGAAGTAACTTCAGCTCTAATATTTTAATGATTTAACTATTTTTCAGTCTCTCACTTGACATGTGTGTTATTAGTTGCAAGAAAAGAAACCAGAATGCATTTTTTGCTTGTTTTTGTGTGTGAAATTAGTTTAAAATGACTTGCATGGGAGAGAAAACATGCCATATAAAGTCACCTAACTGCAGAAAAAATGTGTCCAAATGCCCAACAAATGTTTACATAGTTTTTAACGCCTACTATATTTGGGATTTAAAACCCTTTCACAGGAACCTTTTATGTACTGCTTCTCCTTGGAGAGTTTTCTGACATTAACATACAGACTTCTGGCAATTTGCAGCCCGGGTGAAATCAGAGTATTTCGAAGTAAAGCGGAGGTTCCGTACAGGCAAAAAAGTTTGGAGAATTTTCTCGGAAGGAGCTTGAGGACAGAGGGGGATTGGTTATCAGTGAAAAGCAGTAATGGCGAATATTGGGAATATTCGGTTGCAGATTCGGAAAGTAACAATGTATTCCCCTAAACACATGCATGGGTAACAGGGGGAAAAAAAAAGGGAGAGGGAAGAGGTTGCAGGGCACCTGGGTTTCCGCGTGGACCGCCCGCGCTCACCCCGATGCAGTGATCAATACAGTTAATACCTCGCGATCCATACAATTAATACGGCGCGATGCATGCGGCTAATTAACGCGGCGCGGCAGGCGAGCCTCGCGGGGAGGCCTGGCCGCGTCCCAGCGGCGACGCCGCCGCCCTGACCTCCGCCGCGCTCCTTTATTTTTATTTTTTTTAGCAACTTCGGAGAAGTCCCAGCGCGGCTCGCATCCCCGCCCCGCCGCCCCCGGCCCCGCGCGGCTCCGCGGCAGGGCCCGTGTCCGCGCGCGGCCC
>JAUBNY010000768.1:3459511-3487741 GCA_032275445.1 Crypturellus soui
AGCGGCGCGGAGCGGAGCGGAGCGCGGCTCGGCGCGGCGCGGCGCGGGGGGGCAGAGCGCGCGGCTGCGCGTCCCGCTGCTGCCGCCGGCAGCTCCCGGCGCGGATCCCGCGCGGCGCGGAGGCACCGGCATGAGGAGCAGTAAGTTTGGGGAAAACTTTTTTTTTTTTTTTTCTTTTCCCTCCCTCTCTCCTCCTCCTCCTCCTCCTCCTCGCCCGCGGACTCTCGCGCCGGGCCGGCTGCGTGCGGAGCCGGGAGGGGGGCTCGCGTCCCCGCCGCTCGCGCACACCGGGGGAAAAGGGCGACGTGGTGGTGGTGATTTTTGTTTTGTTTTGTATTTTTTTTTTTTTTTAAGTCAGAGCGCAGCGAGACGTAAAACTTTTCCCTCTTAAAGGCGAAGCCGCGCTCTGGGAGCGGAGCGTCCGCGCTGCGCTCCCTCCTGCCGCAACTTTGTGGAGCAGCTCACTGTTTTTTTTTTTTTTTTTTTTTTTTTTTTAATTTTCGTCTTCTTTCTTTCTTTCTTTCTTTTTTTTTTTTTTTTCCCTCTGTTTCCTTCCTTCATGGCTAGTGTCTCCCGCTTGGGATCTAGCTGAGAGGTGTCTTTTTATTTATTTATTTTTTTAGTGCTTTTATTTATTTATTATTTTGCGGTGTGTTTGCTTTCCGGGAGGGCGGAATGAATGGAGGTGAGTGCAGGGATGAGGATGAGGAGGATGATGATGATGCGGGCCCGGCCGCACGGGCCGGGAGCACTTGGACATTTTGGGGATGGAGGTGGAGGGGGGGTGGTTGCATCTCCGCGATCTGCGTGTCCATGTCCATGTGCATGTCCATGTGTCTCCTCTGCATGTTGGGGACATTGCGGGATGAAGGGATGAGCTGGAGGGGGTCATGTCTGTCACCACAGTGGCCTCCTCGGGCACCAGGACGTGAGGCTGTGGGAGGAAAATATTCCCCCTTAGAAAAGCGCTCGAACCACTTGGGATGCGGAGCCTGCTCCCTTTTGCTGCGTTTTTCTCTTTCTCCGTAGCGTGTTTGGAAGGTTGATGGAAATGCACAATAATTTAATATGCTCCTGGTTTATTCAGTCAAGTTCAGTAGGGCTCTGAAGGGGCCATGAAACTCTTGGCCACTCAGGCAGCCTTCTTGAGCTGCGCCACCGAATCCTATGGATGTTGGTGGCATCGTGTTACTTTCCTGTTGGTTTTAGGAAAAGTTGAACGTTTAGCAGGGACTGCCAGAGTTTGAAATGCAAGGGGCAGCAAAGGAAAGTCGTGGTAAGAGCCAGTTCCTGACGTGGACAAAATGAGAATAAAAGTTACATGAGTCTTCTGAGCTGCACTCCGTGTTTTGCTCATGTTCAGCCTATGCACTGGGTTAGACGGCTCTCTCAGAGATTCCACCGGCGTGACATTTAAAAAAAAACCTCCAAAAGAGTGAGTCTGTTTCTTTTTTTTTCTTTCTTTTTTTTTTTTTTTTAAGTGCTCTGGGTCTATGAGTAAATACAGAGTTTCTTTGAGAACATCAACTATTTCCTGTAAATTGCGATGCTGACAAGACTGTCTGGAAATGATATCAACACTTTGAAAGATTTTTTTTTTGCCTTTTTAACCACTAAATGAAAGTTTGTTAATAACGTGGTGAAGCCAAACAAGTGGAACGCTTCTCTGGAGAGAGAGAGAGAGAAAACAGAGACACTTTCTTTTTTCCGCTTGACAAACACATACCTGCTTGAGGTTTGCCACATAGAATCCATAACGTCGCTAGTGCCTATGTACAAGTTAATTCTCCGGCTCTTTGGGACACCAAAATTCTACTTCACGTTTCTGAGACCCAGCGAGTTCGAATGTGAGAACAGCAGTCAGGTTCTAATCCAGTCTGTGCTGTCTGGTTGTCACTTTATTTTTTTGCTGCGTGTAACAACTTTTCTCCCTCTGAAACTTTGCATTTAGGTAGTCACAACGAAGTAAGTAAAAGGCAAAGTTGCGTCAGCTTTTAAGTTTACATGTTTTGCTTGGTGTCCTCTAACATAGACACGAAATACTATTGGGACATTTTTGGGTGTGAGAGTATGGCTTTATTTTTTCTTTATTTCCTAGTAAAGTTAATAAAAAAAGTGTAAATGACAGACAGAGAGATCTGAGACTTCTTTGGGCATCAAACAATCTATGATGCAGCCGGGTTATCCTCTTATATTTTTAATATATTTGTAGCATAATTTAGACCATAGCGTTGTAGGTTGTAATACGGCTTTTCATTGATTAGGCAAAAGCAGCGCTATTTTATGAGTCCTGAGTAGGATTATTTTTCTGAAATGTGTTGGGTATCGCTCGTAGTGAGCTTTTGTAGTAAGTGCAGTTATTATATGTGCCCTGGCTGTGTGTGAAGAGTATAATTCACATATAGTGATTGTGCATTAATAACAGCATAGCACTAATTCCTGTGTACGGGTTGGCACGTCTGTAAGATGCAATGATTGCTTGCTAAATCTCTGTATTTCAATCATATTTTAATACTAGTTGACACGTAGGGTTTTGTATTTTCAAAGCATTGTGCAAACAATGACTAATTACTTTCTGCTCATGCGAATTCCCTTCTTTAGGACTGCCTAGATAAGGCAGTTGCTTTGAAACAAAACTATTTTACATTATAGTGCGAAAGAGTTAAAAAATTAGCAAAGATGTTTAGGAAAAACCCAACATTTTAATTGCAAACAGCTAACTTAGGAGAAAAGTTCCACATAAAAAGACGAATTTAAATACATACCCCAAGTTTGAGGCGGGGGGCGTATGTGTATGAATATTTATGTTTCTTATAAACTCTTGACAATATTTTAATGTAATAATCTTAATAGAAACCTTTTCAGATCTTAACTGCAGCCACACGGGCAGTATTGCTTTAATAAAGGTTTGTGGGTAACACCAAATATAACATTGTGAGAAAGTTTATGGTTAAATATTTTTGAACATGACAGGCTGGGAGCCTGACAACCCTTTTTGTTAGGTGAAAGTAAAGTGGAAATGAATTACACTTTTAATACAGTTTCAGTTAAAACAAACTGCCACCTGGTAATAAAAGTATTGGCCTTGAACAGAAATATATTCTGATTAAGATATTCTAACTGGTGTGTAAAATGAAGCCATTCATTCAGTAAACTGACAACTTTCCAGTTGGTGTTTGTCCTTGCTTAATTTAGTTCCTTCAGTACAACTAGTGGGGTAGTCTGGGTCTGTTTTTGGCAATCTTGGGCCACTGTAAACTCAGGCATTTTTGTCCCAAATATCACACCTCACGAGTTAAAATATAATTGGTTAAAAATAATGGCAGGTATAAGGAAAAAAAAAGAATCTTTTTTCTTTTTCTTTTTTTTTTTTCTGAAACTTTCTAAAGTTCTTACATAGGAAGAAAACAATGCTATTTTCAAATACTGGTGATTAATACTAAAACCAGCATAGTCTGAACCCATCTATTGTATAAATACCATTGCCTGTTGACCTTTGGATACATTAATTACAGCATATCTGGTCTAGGTTCTACTATTTTTGTCTGTCCAGAAGATAAATAAAAGTGCCCTTTCCAGTCCTTCTGGAGAAGAAGAACTTTTTCTTGTTGCTGTCATGAATTATGGAGCTCTTTTTCATATCCTGTGCCAGTGAAGTTCTCATTTGACTTTTAACAGATAAGCCTGCACCCAAAGAGAGAATATTTGATTACTTTAAGGTTGTTTTCCCTTTAGTTTTTTATTGCATGCAAAAAAAACTTCCTAGACTTTGCTTTTTTTGGATTGTGTGTTTGCTAATTAAAAAAAAAAAGCACACTCATAATGAGCTCTATAGGATGCTGTGGCGGATTGAAGTACAATTACACCATTAAATAGTAAATGTTGACAAGGGAAAGGCATGCGACTACACTTTTCAGATTATGCTTGTTATTCACATCCCGATGCTGCTTTGCACCTAATCAATAAAGGGCCAACCTGACCCGAGCCCCTTGGTACGTGCCCCGCACACAAGAAGTGGCACACGGGCAGAGGTGAGCGGGGGGAGAGACGATGGTTTTAATACCCTGACTTTTTGTTAGGCAGCCCAAGGCTCCAATTAAACGCAGAGCAACGTGAGCATAAATCCGAGGGTCTCCGTCTAGTCCCTAGTGGACATTTTGTCACATCTCCAGAGCGTTGCACGACGGAGCCCCATGGCACTGGATGGGAAGCCCGGCGTATGAGGCTGCTCTGATTTGGCATCGTGGGGTGTAGAAGACACAGACTGTGATTTAGGTGAACTGGCCCAGCCGCGTGTAAGAAACTTTCTTTAATAGCCGTCTATGTTTTATTCATGTCCTGCGCTATCGATTTCTTATTTTCTAGTACCTTTAAAGTGCTTCTTTAAAATTTAATAATATTACCACCAGTGGAAAATGGTATAAAATTTAATACGAAATGCTAATCTTTCTGTCTGTGATTCATATTATGATCCTGTCGCATTAACTAAAGAATTTTATTCCTTCTGGGGAACTCTATATGTGAACTTAGACAAATTTATAGAGAAAATATTCTTTATTAAAAGCCATTGTTGCTGTAAGTGGCACTTCTGTAGGATGCAGCTGCAGCGCCTGGTTGGTTCTGTCCCATAAAATTCTATGGAACTTGCCTGTGTTCATAGGGGACGAATCTAAAAAGTAGAATAGAATTATTTCTGCCTTGAAAAAAGAATTATTTTGAATTGGAACGGTTAGCCCAAATAGCCATTTTTACCTTGCTGCAGTTCACGCATGTATAATTTCTTGTAAGTCTGCTTTTTTCCAAGCTCAGATCGACTTTTTCTTCCCCATACATTTATTTTAAAATATTTAATTTTTAAAATGTTACTAGCCCTTTAAAAACCTGTAATAAATGCTTTACAAGTGGCTAGACACCTTCCCTGGTGGTTTAATTTATACAAGCAGGAAACTTTCTCTCCTTCTTTCTCTCTCTCTTTCTTGTTTTCTTTAAACCAACTGACGTAATGCCAAACTTTGCTTTAAAAGAACAGACAGAAGTAATTGGTAGCTTTTAACTTTTAATAATGTTCTGGATTGGTTTTAGTGGCCAAACTGCCATTTTTTTTAAATTCAAGTAAAAACGGGCTTGTGGCCTGAGGAAGAAAGGCCCTGTTGATGCAGTTATTTTTATTCTTGTTTTTCAATCTGTTATTAAAAATCTTTCCTGCTGAGCTCTGCTGGATTTCTCCAATTGCTCTTTGTGATGGCTGGTGCATTTCAGGTTACGGTAACTCAAACTGTTTTCTGATTTTTTTTTTTTTCCTCTGTGGGCATTTTGAGATGCTTTATCCTTTTTTTCCTTTTTAGTTTGATTTTTCCGCCCCCACCCCACAGGCCCCCTGTGCCCTCACCCAGCACCCTGAGCCCGCTTTGGCACAAGCAATTTATTTGGATTTGGGGAGGATTAATGTGTTAAGCATTCCTTGGGTGGCACTTCAGTGAAAATTATTTTGCTCGTCTGGGAACATTTTACACCTGCTAGTGACGCTGCTGGGGAAGGGAATCGTCGTCCGTGGCTGAAGCCGGCGGGGGATCCTGCCTTCCAGCGCCTTCATTTTCTGTGCTCTTTCCGCCCTGTCTTTTAAAACTAACTAGGTTTTGAAGTACATTTAGGAATTGTCTGTAGCGTTCGATATCTGTATTAAGATGATATTGAGACGGAAAGAGAGAGAGAGAGAGAAGAAGTGATTTATTAATTATGCCTTAAAATCCAGTGTAGTAGGGAGCCTTTTTCTTCCTTTCCTCTCTTTTTTTTAGAGCCTTCTGACTAATTTCCTTGATTTTGTCCCTACCTCTCCTTGGCTTTTGCGCACAAGCAAACTTTCTACGGTAAAAGGCCTGAGTTGGGCAATAGACTTTCTTGACGAAGTTGACGTCAGGACGACTTCATAAGTTGGCAAGGAGGGGAATCTTTCAAAGACCAAGTTGGCTTGTGCCAGTTTTTCCTTCCTTTAGGGGAGACACTCCACCCAGTAGGAGGTTACCCCACCCAACGAGGAGAGCTATAATTCAGTGGCAACACTTTAAATGTCAATCCTCCCTAGGGTTTAAACCCCAGACTTGTCTTGCCTCAATCTTCCTATTTAATCTACCATTCAATCTGTTGAAGTAACCTCTCATCTTCATAAGCACTTTTTGGGCCTGATCCTGCAATTCTCATTCTTGAGGGGGAAAAAAAAGAAAAAAAGAAAAATAAAATACTCATTGACGTCAGGGGGACTTTTGATTCAGCGCGGGCTGCGGGACCGACCCGCGCCGTGTGCGTCTGCGTGTGCTTGGGAGCCGGCTGGTGTCTGCCTGATGCAGATCTGCTGTTAAAGATGGGAATTGTAAAATACTTGTCTTTGTAGTTTTAGAAAACACACAGAGCCTGCTGCAAAAGAGATTTTCTTCGAGGAGCGCGGTCCTTTTTATTTAGTGTTTTGTCAGATCTTGGAAAGTGCCAACTGTGAAGCACGTCAGGCTTTTCTACCTTTAATATTCCTCCATATCACCATTATAGATATGCAATTTTAAATGTTTCTTCTCCTGGCATTTTTTTTTATGCTCTAATGTAAATTGAACACTGCAGCCGATAACGCATAGTGCCTGCAATAACCCCTGAGTTATTTAGATAAGGCTGAGAACTCCTAAGGAGAATTTTAGTTCAGGGGTATTTTCTTTCCTGAAGTCATGTAATTTTCTAGGCGCTCTTTACTTCATCCCAGCATCAGTTTTTGCGTGTCGTTTTCAGATTCCCTCCTTGCATTTAGTGAGGCTGACAGCACAAGGTGGGGGGAAATATATTCCAAAAGCATGAAGAAAAAAAATGGTGTGTTTGCCTCTCTGCATTGTGAGTTTTTTAGTTTACTGATATATCTGGAAAAAATCTGTAAAAGATGATGGTAAAAATCATCAATGTGCTTATGTTTCTCAGCAAGATTTACTTAAACAATATGCTTCAGTTTTGCCTCAAACCATTTCAAGCCACCTCTGGTCCAAGAATGTACCAGTTCTTGGTTCCTGGAAGATTAAGCATGACAGTTTCTATTATATAATGAACAGCAGTATTGTTTGAACAAAGGTAACATATTTTGATTTGTGTACTTTTTTTTTGGCAGCTGGCACTAGTGTAGGTCTAAAATGAGTGGTGATCTAACAGTGTAAATATCTGAATGTTCTTGAAACATACAGTATAGATGTAATGTGTTTAAATCATTGAATCTATCTATATTATATAGAATGTGTACGCATATGTATATACAAAGCCGTAAATGGTGTGTTCTGTTATCTGTAGCCTTCAAATGTGTATCCTTTGGGTATTCCTGACCTACTTTACGAAGTCTGCAAGTCTGAAACACATACTGAAACTTAAAAAATTAAACACAGAGCTTGGCGGTTCAGGGGACAGAAAAAGGGAGGGGGATTTAGTAGTAGTTAATTAAAAAAAGATAACGTACTCTGACTAGACAGATACCTTGCAGACTGCTTTTGGATGTGCCAGTGACTTTTGGGGGACTATGTTTAAAAGAAAATTTTCAACTGATCTTTTTTAAAAAAAAAAGATTCAAGTAGATACAAAAGTTAAGTATCACTTAAAAAAAATGTGCAATGTAAAAAGTTCAATGGAAGTTAAATTAATTAGAAAAAGGGAATTTGGTGTTTCCAGAATGATTCTTTTCAGCTTTTTTTGTATACTGATATTCAAGCAAGTGCTGCGAGTTTGTGGAACATCATCTAAAAGCTACTATGCAGAGGGAAAGTTACTTTTAATAAAAGATACCCCCTATTCCAGTTTCCTACTCCAAAGACAGTCTTTCTCTTTAGCATTCTTATTTTTAGAGGGGTCTCGTGTGTGCCCACGAGACCCCTGCTAACTGCAGTTATGCAGCATAGAGCAGACCCCGACCCGTGGCGACCACGGCCGAACCTTCTCCTCCTGTGCACGTAGATGTGGAGATGCACACGGAGTTAATGTGACCAACCTGTCTCCAAATACTCCAGGCAAAAGCTTGTGAAGATGGATGGGCTGTGCCATGTGCCCCACAGGTGAGCAGCGTCTGCGTCCGCTCAAGAAGCGGAGGCCGCTGCCACCGTCCTAGCGTGGAGCTCGGGACGCTCAGGCCTAGGGGCTGGCAGTGGAAACGCCACCTCCTCTGGGAGCTACTGCAGGGGCAAGTAGCAGCAGTCACGTAGGTCCCCCTGTGTTATATCCACTCTGGTCTTTTGGAGGCCATCGAAAATCTATGCCATCTAAGTAGCCTCCATCCAGGTTCTCCAGAAGTTTCCTGTAGAACTAGGATGTTATTTGCATGCTCTGTGTATCACGAGAAAAAAAAATCATAAATAGATTAAATTTAATCCTGTAATAGTCGTTTGAGCATATTGTAGGAACATAAATAATTTTGTGGCATTGAGCTCGTATTTCCAGTCATATGGAGGGGATCACAATTTATCAACAACATGTATCTGAGTCATGCAACTACAATAAATCCTCGAGCAAGCATCCACCCTTTGCACACCCAGAGATACTCTCCGAGACTGTTAAAATAAAACGCACGGCATGTACAAGTCCGGGAGCATGAATAGGAGATGTGTCCTCAGATACAAGCAAATAATGTTGCTTCCTCTGTTAAGATAAAGCAATAACAATCCAGCTATTCTGGGGACACAGAGTTAGGCTTCCAGTTGACTGCTATTGACTGTGCAGTCCTCAGGGTTGTTTCTTCTCCTGGAAAAATTTCTAAGAAACTTTCATAGGAAGTGTCGTAAAGATGAAGAGTAGGGTACGGCTCTGACTTCAGTTGTGTCATAGTTCGGGGTACACGACATTATGTGCTTCATCTCTGTCAGGTCAGAAACCACCACGCGTAATCCCCTTTCATCTAGGTAGCATTCTGTCGTATGTAAGGTATGCTCTGCCTTGTTGTCTTTGTTACTCTATCTCTCTCCATTTATATATCTTGAATATATCTGTGTCTCTTTGGCTCACATGCATACGTTCTAAAAATACACGTAAATCGAAGTCCATCTTTGTTGCATTTTTTTTTTTTTTTTACAAAAACACTAGTGTTTGTATTGTTCTTTCTCTGAGCCTTTAATGGGTTTAAAGAATTTAATGTGAGTTAATGAGGGTTCTCATTCTGCTTCTGACACAGAGACTAATGAGAGAAAAGTAGTACAAATTGAAAACCAACTTTTACTTGTGGTTAGTTTCATGATGTCATCAAATGCAGGATATTACAACCCCCGGAAAAGTTTACAAATCCAGGCAAGAATCCATTTTGCATCACTGACCTTAGCTTGTTTATGACATGAAACTCTCTGGTGAGAAAACAAAGTTTAGTGTTTTTTGGACATAGAGGGGAGGCTGTCTGTGTAAGTGGATGACTTTTTTATAAAACTTTGTTTTAGATAGGTTAGATGGGACTAAAGACTGATTAAAACCCTCTGATTAGGGGCCTGATCTCTTCCTTTACTTGCAAATGACAAAACTTCTGTTAAGCTAGTCTAGAATAAGATCAGATCCTCACTGAAGAATTTACTAAGCACACTTAAGCTTAAGAGCTGTTCTTCTTGGGGATCAACCTTCCTGTAGTTTGTATGTTAATTTGCTGCTTTGGAAAGTCTCTCTGAACTTAGAACTTGGTACCAATATCTCCCATTTTGTCACTTTGGGCATGGTGGTTGAGCTGTAGTTGACAGCTCAGAGCTGGTCTTCAGTGTGGCTGCAAAACAGTCTTCAATGTGAAATCCACTCGCCTCCAAGGAGGGAGCTCAGCTGTACCAGGGTTCACACAGCACATCTGCTTCTGAGCCCCTTTGCTAACGTGGGCTTCAGAATTGCGGCTTCCTTCCCTGTCAGGTGGGGTGGCTGGAGCTCGGGCTGTGCGCGCAGCCAGGGCAGTTGCTGCGGGGCCCTTGCGGAGCTGGGTGGCATCGGGGTTTTCTTGGCAGGTCAAGAGAAACAGTGATTTTCACTGTCCGCAAAGTGTATTTTTTGATGGAAAAAAAACTTGCAAAATAATATCTATGCTTTTCTATACAATCTGATATATATTTTTTTTAAAGTATTTTTAACAGTTTCAGATAAACAGAAACAGAGTGATGTTTTAGGCTGATGTTAACCATTTGCGCTTTTGTTGTTGCAAAGTGTATCATCTTTGAATTGTAATGAATTTTGTTGCTTTGTTGTTTCTTTTTTTGCAATTAGTTGTTGGCTTCTTGGTGTTGACTAACATCAGACAGTTCAAATAAATTAATAAGAATTTGAATTAGAATTAGGGGCATTTTTATCCAACATCCTTGAGCATTATCATGCAAACAGAAAAAGAGTGTATGTTATTTGGTTGGTTTTTCTATATGTATATGTGTGTTTGTGGTTTGTTTTTTTCTTAATGAAGGTTTTTATAATTTGGTAGTTCAGCAAACATGAATGTGTTCTGAAAATGTTTCTCACAGATGACAGGTCCGAGTAGTTTCTAGATAGACAATTTTGTTACAACATACACTCTGGAGCTGAAATACTGTTTTCTGTAGTTTTAAAACTATTGGAAAGTAAGATTTATTTTACCCTAAATATCCCAGTGGTGCAAATTTATTTGGTGTTCATTGTAGTTTCAGATTAACTTTCCTTAGAGATTTGCTGTGGTCCTGTGTTACCTAAGGAACTTTTAGGATGAGCTTGTCTAGCTTTGTTTCTTCAGATTTTTCTTAATTGTCTATGTGTGCTTAAAAATGTGTAGTAAAGTGAACTGCCAGCTCTAGTGAGCTTTTAGGTGCAAAACATTTTACCTGAGTAGGACAAAAGTCAGGATCTTAAAAGCTTACATTTTTAGAGATTTATGTTTCAGTAGTGTAGTGTGACGGTGGCTAGTTGTTAATGGGAAGGAACTTAAAAAATAGTCAAAGGAGAAAGAAAAAAGCAGCTGTGGAATTTATTTTACTGGGTGAAAGGATACCCCTGATTCAGCCACCTCTACCTTTTGGGAGATTTTAGGATTTATTGCCCCAAAGACACATAGCTGGATAGAAAGGGAACTAGGATACTGTAAAACTCATTCTGCCACAAAGTTCTCTGACTGCAAATGAATACAATTTATTTATTTATTTTTCTCTCGAGCAAACTGTGACTTCCTTTGTCTTGTCAGGAGGAATTTCGGGTGAAACCTTCCCAGAGCAGCACTGCCACGAAAACCACAGGCGGCGGCTTTAGCCGTGCACAGCACAGGGCAGGACGTAGGAGTTTCCACCGTGCTACTGTGCTGGTTTAGGTTGGAGTAGGACCGGAGTGCCTTTACTTTTGCGTAAAACCACCTCTACTTTTTCATAGTAAATATACGACATGAAGGAAAGAAGGAGAATAAAGAGCAAGGCCTGATATATGAGCTGAGATTATGGATGTTGTAATGCCTTTTATTGTAGGATCCTACAGGAAAATCACATGGGGACCAAAGTTCCTGTGAATTACCTTGCAATATTTATTACCATTTTCCCGTGTTTTCCCTAGTTAGGATCTAATCCTTCAGTGTCTGGAACTGCTTGGAATTAGGGATTTCTCCATTCAGAAAGGAAAAGCTTGCCAGCCTTGGGATTACATTACTTTTGTTTATTTATTCTCCCCCCGCCAAGCACACACACCAGTATTTCACAGTGCGAGGGTTTGAGACTGGAAGAGAAGGGTTATAGGTAAAATGGAATATCAGGGGCACGTGTGCACTCTCAGAATAGGATTTACTGCATATTTTTCCTGCCCAGGAGGTGACTGCAGTTGTGCTTTGGGGAAGCAGCTCATACATGGGGAGGCAAATGGCACAGAGCAAAGTTGGGTGCAGGTCTGAGCCACCTACTAGAGTTCCTGGTGCCAAACTTGTAGCAAAAGCCACTTGCACTTGCCCCTTGCCTTCCCTGTACTCTGTCATTTTACCAGGCACACATTTGCTTATGAACAGCAGTCAAAATGCTTGCGAGCGGCTTGTTTGAAAGAAACATGTGCCCAACTTAAACCATGAGCGTCCGTTTGAGCTGTATTTATTCTTCTAAGCTGAGAACTCTTCAGCTTCCTGCCCTGTTAAAATTTGGTGACTCTTTATTGAATTTTGCAGTTTATTTAGAAATACGCTTTCTGCAGAGATGAAGTGCGTGTGTGCGTTTGCATTCCTCGCTTGGGCAGAGCTTCCAGTTGCTTCCTTGGGAGCTGGTGTGAGCGAGAGCTGCCGTTTTCTTTCTGCTTGATATGGCAAGGATGTGGTTAGTGTGCGGTGCCCAGCTCCCCAGGCTGCCTCACTGGGAAGAGCCCCTGGTTTCCTTGGGAATGACTTTCTGGTTTTCAGTCTGTTGTGTCGAGTTTTAGTGTGCAGCCTGGACTGCCTCAGCAGAGCTGGCAGTAAGGGAGAGGAAGGGGATTTGGGAGCATCTCATCTCGGCGTGCTAGGGAATAAGGTATAAAAAGCCTCTGCCGAGCTCGCTTAGTAATTCTTTGGTTATCATCTTTTTGTGATGGAATACACATGTAGAAAAAACACAGAAGTTAATGTTTACTTTTTGGATGCTTTATCGTCGAGCAAAGAGAACTGACAGTTTCATGGTTAAGTGCCTAAAGTTGTTTTTGGCTTTGCAGTTGTTGAATTAATCACTGCAAAGCTAACTAATTGTGTACCTTTTTAGGATTCTTCTTTCTTTCTTTCTTCCTTTTTTTTTTCCTTCCTTTTAATTAAAGGGAGATCTTTGCTCTTTCTGTCTTCAGCATCTGGTTATCACATTAACTGTTACTAATAAGCTCTTCGACTTTTACTTTCTAGAGCAAACTCAGAATTCTTTTTTTAGGAAGGTGAATTTATTTCTTGATTTGGTTATTCATGGATTTCAGAGTTGTTACTATAGAATTGACAGATGTCTTTATGCCTTTTAAGCACTTTTTAATCGAATAGAAAATATTGGCTTCTTAAATCTATGTTTACAGACATTGCCCTTACTGTTGTTTCGATTTGTGAGGCGTTATCTGGGTGACTTATTGAGAAGTTACTCACCCAGAGTTTAGAATTTTGAGGCATTTTTGCCTATTTTCAAATCTTTTTCTCCTTAAATGTTCCAGATGGGCAAAAAGTGGCAAAGATCCCATCTTTATCATGAATTGTTCATCAGAGTTGATAGAATTGTAGACTACTTCTTATTTTTGAGGAAAGATGAAAAAGTGCTTACGTAGATTAACCTTTTCTGGAAGCATTTTCATAGAATTTCATTATGGTAAATACAGAATCAAAAGATGAATGGACAAAGTTGGGAATTTTGCCGTTTGGTTGCGTTTTCTGAAATTATGTGAGCTTTTTTCTTAATAAAAATTCATGTAGAATGCAGTGTTTCCCACAAGAGCACCTTCACAGATTTAGCATTAAGAAAACACAGTTTAATTCAGCAATGCTGTTACATTTTTTTAGGCTTTGAAAGCACTAATCCAACAGGTACAAAAAGTTGTAACGATAAATATGATGATTATTTGTATCTAGCACTATTAAAAATCGTGATTTATTTCAGCAGGTGCTTAGATTTTTTTTTATTTAAGACATCTGATCTAGTCTACATTTTAAATACAAGTCTTTTGGTTTGTCAGTTTGATTTTTTTTTAATTTATTTTTTACTGCCAGCTGTCTCACTCATAAGCAAAGTTCTGACTTTAGGAACTTGTTATAATTAAAAAAAAATCTCTAATTGCAGCTGACAGCTCTGAGTACATAACTAAACCAACAGGTCTGTGTGTGTTGTATGGGAGAGGCTCTCGTGATACTATTTAACTTAGGGTCCATGTTACTGAGCGCAGGAGTAGTGACATAGTGAATCATGTACTTTGTATATTAATGTAATCCACTTTGGGTGCTATATAAATAGCATTGTAAATACACACCTGCAAAGTGTCTGCAGCTACGTGGGCATCGCACAGAGTTCCCTCTGTGCATGCCGGGGCGTCTATCTGCGCCTGGAGCCCATCTTGCTGACCAAGGCCGCATACTGCCGCTCTTGTTCCTCGCTAGCACATGGCTCCACAAAAACGAGCGCTGCAACCCGAGTGTTGGGATTGCCCCAGTCACGAGCTCTTATTCAGCCTTTACGCGTAGATACGGGCACACATGTTCCTTGCCTGGTGCCCAGCTGGCCACGGGAGACGTGCTGGGTGTTGATTTAAAATGTGGTGTGACCGTCTGGGAGGCGATGAGAAGATGGGAGCTAAATTGGTGGGAAATTTCCGCACTTTCCCCAAAGGTTGCTTAGTGTGAGGCTGGTCTGAATAACCTGCCGTTTCCACTCAGAGTCTGGAAATGTGGTGACTGCGCTAGCACGTTCTTCAGTCTTCATCGGCCTGGTCCTAACTTGTGTCCTGACTTAGGTCCTGCTGTTCCCGCGGCTGCACGTTCAGCGCAGCCTGGATCTGAGTCGGTGCCGCTGCTGCAGCCTTGTCTCTCTCCCTGGAGCTGGGCCGTGGAGGCGACTCAGCACGTGGGGGGGATCCACGGCTGCTCGTGGGGCTTTGTCCTGGCTTGTGGGGGGCATCCAGGCCCCCGGCCACCATCGTGGAGGCATCCAGGCCCTGCGCGGTGCTGGTGCCGATGGCTCTGCGGCCCTGCTGGAGTGGCGGGAGCAGCGGGAGGCTCCCGGCCAGCCCGCAGGCCTATGGCTTGGCCAGCCGCCGCCGGCAGCAGCCGGCATGGCCTACGCCTGGGCGTGGGGGCTTGACGCCCACTCGGCCCCCAGAATGGAGTGAAAAATACAGGAATGGGCACTGCCATCTCTGTGGAGCAGCCAGGTTGGATGTCAGGAACGGTAGCTGCTCATGGCGCTGCGGGTCCGAGGAGGCTGCGGAGCGCAGTCTTACACTGGGCACGGTGGAGGCAGCAGGGATCTCCTTTTTAAAAGAAGTTTTTTTCTTCTTAATATTTTTTTTTTCTCACCCCTCTTCTTTATTCATAAACCTAATGCAGCTCCACAATTCCCAGACATGTAAAGCTGCAGGGCTTTTTTTGTTTTGTTTAAATCTTTCTGAACCAGCCAAATTTTTGGGATTGGCACGAGGTGCAGCCAGTACCCATGGCTTTCCAGGGCTTGCTTGGTCTAGAAGTCTGCAGATGTTTTCTGCTGGATCTGACTCTTAATGAACAAAAAAGATTTTGGCATGCTGATTTATTTATTTATTTTCTAGGGGAAAATGTGGTTTAAAACTTTGATAATTACATTTTACATGAACTGCTCAGACTTTATGCGACTCTATGGGAAAATGAATGCTCATCAATTAAAAAAAAATTCTTTATTCATAAAGCATTCATATTTAAAGTGATCTGTCTTTTTTTTTTTCCTCTTAATGAAAAAGGGGTTTGGGGAGCATACAAATATTAATAATTATTTTTTTTAATTATACCTAGTTGTGCATCAGAGTTCTTGAAGATGGTCCACTGTGATCCTCTGGTGAAAACAAGGCTTTTCAAAAGCTTTTTAATTATCCATCCGTACTGCTTCTCTCTTCACAATGTACACATAATAACTGGAAAAAAAAATAAAAAGTAAATATTCTAGAAGGGATCCACCTACAGGTGTGCATAGGTCAAGCACATACTTATCTTCCCAAATGCTTATTTTCCTCTTTCACACACATCAGGTAGTGCTTTCTACCTTCAAACTCCTGCTCTCAGCAGTAGTGCATTTTAATCAAGGGTCCCAGAGTATTTTACAAATACTAATTACCTCTTAAGGATGGGGTGAAGCATTATATGCATTGTACTGCTGCGCGAGCTGAGGCGTGGTGAATCTAAATGATTTCTGCAGGGTTCTGGCGAGCTGGTGGCCAAGTTGGGAACAGAGTTTTGGTGCCTTGATTCCTGTTGCTGCTGAGATGCCTCCTCCTTTACATGCTGGAGTTAGCGCCTTGTTTTAAATCAAAAATTTGTGGATGTTGACTCTTTTCTTGCATACTGTGAGGCAAGTGCTGTGTACTGCTGTAGCTGCGCTAAGCGTGAAGCTAAACCTAAAAACAGATGTGTTCCTTTTTTCTATGTTTTCTAAGTCTGAAGGCCTGTGCAAGGGGGCTGCTCTTCAATTCTGAAGGTTAGGTATTGCCACTGCCCTCTGTGGCTCTGGCAGGCCATTGGATCAGCCCCCAAAGAGCTCCTGGTTTATTTAGTCCTGATGTATCACCAAACCACGAGCGATAGCAAGAATTCCACTTTCAGCACAACTGTTCACTCACTAAATGACTCTGCAGCATGATACATGCTCTGTCTTGTATTTAATTATTTTGTAATTATCAAAGCAGTAATAAAGTTGTGCATAAGTAGTGTATAGATCAATGAAAACTGCCCAAAATTATGAAGGAACATTGATAGGCTATGAATGCAGGGTATTAGCTTCCACTTTTGAAAAAAAAAGAATCATGAAAAGGGATTTAGAGTTTTTTTCTGTTTATTCCTAACTGATGATGATGATGATGATGCCTACACCCTCAGTGTTTTGCAAAAGGCTGTGTGAGTGTTAACGAAATCTTGTACTGGAGCGCCCCTAAGAATATGGTTGTTGTTGCACTATTACTGACACCATGGAAGATTTCCTATCCCGAAAGACAGACAGTAAACAGCACATCCTTAAGTGGGCAGAACTGTGTGGTAGCTTTGACTGAGCCCCTTTGATAACTATATCATTTATTTATCTGCCTATCTTCAGGAGTTAAGGGGCTAAACTTTGGTTTCAGAGGCATGCTGAAACTCTGGCACTGCGTGTAGGGCAAGGGCAGTGGAATACCAGCGTGCCCACTTAGTCTGTAACTACTAAATAATGTGGTTGCACATGACACAACAAGAACAGAGGTATAATCCTGCTCTGTGAAGCAGGTCACATGTTGCAGGTTCTCTCTGTAATGTATGCAAAGTAGCTGCTTAAATCATTACTGGTGTGTAAATCATCTTCTTCATAAACAATACCATCAAGGTGCGTTCAGGCAACATGTCTCTTGTGGGTTGACTGGAGCTTGAATTTCTTTCAAACGCCGAGGAGGGACGTCAGTGCATGCGAAGCAGATTCAGCTGTTGCTGCAGTGTGGTCTCCCTGCAATGTTTTGGATTTCTAAGATGAATATGCTAAGGCTGTCGTCTTCAAATTGAATCCTGAAGCACAATGAAAAGGGGAGGAAGTGAATGAGGTAAATGCAGCCTGTAAGATCTGAGGCTAACAAGAAAAATTTGCTCCTATTTTTCCTCTGGCTTTGTAAGTCACCCAACAGATACCGCTTATTCCTCTACAAAAGTTTAGTAAGTATTCAGAGCTCCTGTTACTATGTATGTACGCGCAGCTGGGGAGGAAAGGATTTGTTAAGCAGCGTGTTAGATTCTTAACTTCTGTTTTAGCCATCATTCTCCTGTATAGATTATGATATATTACGATTTTGTCTTTCCTTAACATGCTGATGGACTTTCTGTAATACTGAGTAATGCCCCACACCTCTCCAGCAGAGCTCTCAAAGTGGCTGCTTCAGTGCTGAGTGAAACTGAAAGCGAGACCTAATCTTGCTAAACATTCTGCTGTACTTCTGGATAAAGTAGAAATATTTGCCCTTGTGTATTATTACTGCTGCTATTGCTACTTTTAGGTGAATTTGAGTTGGGGAGGCTCAGTGCACTGTATGGTCACATCCCCACCCCAAATTGTTTTTTCTATGTGGACTGCTTTAAATAGCCTTAGATAGTGTTTTTTTTTTTTTTTAACTACAGTGAATCATGCGTTTAATATCTGCTTTAAACGTGTTTGTGAGTTCATCCTAAGACAATAGAAGCCCTCTTCTGTTTGATGTCATGTAGTGCTTATACGGCATGCAAAGTGCCCCATTTTATAAATACATTTAGAGCTTCTCTGCAGAAATCCTTTCCCACAAATATGTAAGGAAATACAGTTTTGGTTAAAAGTGAATGCAGAGATGCATTGCAGTGAAACGTGGTAAAACTGTGTCCAAAAATGTAGCATATATTCTTTTTGCCCAGAGGAGCCGGCCCCGAGTAACCATTATCCAACGTAAGTTTTAGAAGGGGTTGACGCGATGCAGTTTTGACTCGCAGAGAGGGTGCTGGTCACAGCGCTGGGGCAAGCGCTGGAGACGCTGGCCCTGGTAGAGACCGCTGCTCTGTGGTCGCTACCGAAACATCACCTTTCTGCTTCCTATATGTGTGCTGCGTCCTTTAAGCAGTGGGAAGGCAAACAGGGCTCACACGCCTCAGCTCCAAGCGCAAGTGGAAACGGAGCCGCGAGAGCAGGGGCATCCCCGCGCCTTGGCACGGTCTGCGCGCCCCAGGGCTGCGCCGGATTTGCATAAAACATGGGCAGATCGCGGCCGCCTTCGCCTGGCTGCGGGAGCGGCGGCCTGTGCGGGGCCCGCTGCGCCTCATGCCGAGGGCTTTGCATCTGGCTGGGGCCTCTCATGACGGGACGTGCCCTTGCCAGAGGGGCTGTTGGGCCTGTGTTTGGCCCTTTGGGTTTGTGCATCGACCGTTGCAGCCTTTCCCGGGGGTAACTTTGGCTTCCCCGTCTGTGACTGCAGTCCTTTGAAGCGGGGTTGGTTTTTGATGCCCACCACAGTTGGCTTTAGTGCTTTATTTACACTTGTGCATTTTATACTGTTCCTGGGCCGTCCCCAGTCCCATTCCATCTTAAGTGCTTCTGAGGGGGCGAGGGGCTGCCTGCTGCCCTGCCCTGAGGGCTCTGTGGAGCATGGGGTGAATCCCTGCCCTGCACAGATACCCTGTGGTGTTTTCTAGACAGTTCAGTAATGAAAATAAAGGGAGAGGAAAAAAAAAAGGAAAAAAAAACCTCTACTTGTGCCTTTTCAAAGCAGATAACTGTTATCTCTTATAAAAGTCTACATAAGTGTAAGTAATTGCTTGCACTTGGCTCTGTTACAGGGGAAAAGCTGTGATCAGCAAGCTTGCATTGTGCTGCGCATGTAAGGGGAAGTTATTGGATGATATGGGGACATGCTGGAGTTGGTCGCTCTGTCTCTCCCAGTTTATTTACGCTCCTCCGCGAGGCCTTTCAAACTTCGTGGTGCCTCAGGAAGGTGGCGGCGGGTGAGGGGGGGAGGTACCGCGCAAGACACAGAGCAGAGCAAGCTTCGCCTGAATTGCCCCGAAATAAAACCAAACGAAACGGCTCTGACGGAGCAGTCAGCCCGCCGTTGTTTAGGTTCGTGTCACGAACGAGCACGAAGGGCAGGCCGGCGCTGCGGTGGCTTTGGCGGGCTGTCGCGGCGTGAGCCGGAGTGCGGAGCGCGTCCCGCGCCGCCTGGGCGGCCCCGAGCGCGCCGGGGCCTGCGGCCGGGACCCCGTGTGTGCGCGGACGTGCGTGCTGTGTGCGAGCGTGTGTGTGCCTGCGCGCCAGCCTTATCGCAGGAAGCTTTGCGGAAAGCGCTTCTTCCCTCGCTCCGTGCCCGCTTCCCACAACGTGTTGATTAACGATTCTCCTCTACCCCTCTTGTCAGCCAAGCCGGGCTATTGCCGCGCAGAAAATATCAGGCACTGCTGGCCCGGCTGTAGCCTCAGCACGGCTCTTTTCTTCTTTTTTTTCCCCTCCCTAAATAAGCTTGGATACAGCTTCTACAGTGAATAAGGTAAAATCTTTTTTTCCCCCCCTTTGACTTCTCTTTCTGAAGGTCTTGTTAGGTGTATATATTATACATACGTATTTTAATTACAATACATAAGAAAATTCAAATTCCTCTTTCTCCTCTCATATGGAGCAAGGAGAGCTGCTCTTCTTGATAGGCTGCTCCATTCTAGGATACCTCTGGGGATCACCTTTATTCACCTCACCTTACTTTATTCCTGCAATTTATTAAGCTGGTCTATTTGTTTCGGAGGGAAAAAAAAGCCCCTAGATTGAGAGTGAGATATCACTGTGAAGTCTAATATTTCATCACACAACCATCTTGGACTAGTCTATAGAACCAGTGTTTCATAAAAAAAAAAAAGTCTCCATGTCTCAAACCAATATTTTTCACCTCTGTTGTTAAAAACTCATCTAACGGAGGCTTTCAGGTATTTGAATACTGAGGTACTTTGCAGTGTTGCAGTGTCCACAGTGGGTTTTCCAAGGAGCCCAGAGACCAGCATTCCCTTTGCAATATTAATCCTCTAAATTATCTGTTTCCAAATTGTGGTCTGCAGGCATATATAATCAGGGAATGATACTGATCTGCAGCATCGTATCATCCATGGGATTTTAATTAAAAGTTTGATGTGAAGGCTGCACAGTGGTTCCCTGTTACATTTGAAGTTTGACAGTGGTCCATGATCCAAAAAGTTAGGAACATTCATTCAAGGGAATTAGGGTCCTAGATCATTTCATTTTGCTTTCATTTCATCCTGTATTTTTTTCTCTCCTTTCAAATATGATTAAAACCAATGAGAAAGGAAATATTTGAAGTGATTTGCAAAGTTATTTGATTTTTATAAAATTACAGTGTGTGATAAGCAATATGTACCAAACTGCAGACAGACTTTCAGCTCATAAATTAAGTACACTTTTTTGTTCTGGTTTAAACCCATTGAGACTTCTGCCAGTTAGGTTTTTCTCTTCTGTGATCATCATACATAATAGCCTGATGTTGCAGATACTTGCAGGAGCATTGGAAAACTGGTAGCATCATGTATGTGGTTTGATTTTTTAATGTAAAGCATATTAAAGCATATTTTCTATCCCAAAAGATGTTACATAAAACTACTGTAGTATATATTAAAATAGCCACTGGACTCCTAACCAATCTAATGTGAATAAAAGAGATGTATAATAATTAATGCCTAAAAACAATTCTTTTCAAAAAAAGAAAAATAGATAGATTTAAAATGCTTTAAAATATTTACCCTTTAAAATAACACTTTACGATTTTGATGGTCTATATTAAGGTGTAAATCTACCCAACTTGTTGTAGTGTTTAATTAATTGTGCTTATTTACCTATTTGCTGCCAAAGTTTTAAGTAAAGTCACACTGCAGTCCTGGTGGAAATGGCTACCTAAACACCTGGAACCAGTTTGTGGAAGTGATTAAACTGTCTTTTGCCAGAGGCTTCCTCTTCTGGTGTAGTGACACTATCATCTTCTCCATTTTACATTCCTGTCATAGACTCCTTAAGAAAACAAAAACAAACAAATAAAATACCCTAAGATGACCAGATATTGGGAGAAAAAAAAATCCATTTTCAATCTATGCATGAAAAAAAAGTGTGAGAGAATGAAATCTATTATTTTTAGAGTATGTGATAAGCCAAAACAATTGAATCAGGGAACAAATCACTTGTGTAATTCTTTGTTTAAATTAGTTTTAAATGCAAAACAGGTTTTGTAAACTTTTTTTTTCTTGCATACCTCAGGCAGTATTGAACTGATGAGCAATACTTTAAAGAGGTTTTTAATGATTTTTAATTTAACTCCAGCTTTCATAAGCCATAAAGAAAACTTACTACCTAAATAGAAAACATGGAATGAAAACTGTAATATGTATCAACATAAAAAACATATGTAAATACAAAAGATTATGTTGAGTTATATAACTGCTTAAATAAATGTGCATAGATATGATGTGTACAATTTACTATCCAAAGAAAGACTCCTTCTTTTGATAAAACAACTGTGTTTAGTTACAGATCAACATCTTTTAATAGTTATTGCCTGGGTTGTCACTTTTCAAAAATACAACTAAAACATAAACAGTTTCTCCTAACCTCATTTTATTTGTAAAGTGAAGTTATTGGTGTGCCAGTTTTAATTATTATTAAAACTGGTGATTTTTAAATTGTTTTGATTAAAATATATGTCTGTATAAGTAACCATCACTACAAATAGTGCAGTGAATTTTAAATATCCTGTATACTTGTTCCTCTTCACTTTTTTTGAGAAAATTGACAACTGAGAAAATTGAGAAAAAAATTATTATTTCATTAAATCCATAATGCATTTTATTTATCAGATGATGTGAGGCAGAAGTGCTAGGTGCTGTTTTCAGATTAATTAAAAGTTACTGCATTTTCCAAATATTTGATGGAGTATTGTATTAAGACATGCAGGTAGTATATTTTTATTTCCTCGTTCTGAAATCCTGAACAGATTTTATAATCCTGATTTTTAGATTCTGGGACCTGCAAAGAGTTGTATACAATTAATTTATGTAACATGAGTGAAAATGTTTGGGGTTGGGAAATGAGTCCAGTCTGGAGTGCTTTGTATCTTGAGGATGTATGTGCAGAGGTTAACATATTCATTAATTAGAAAATGATAAAAAGTAAGGCTGAATTTGGAAGACTTCTTGCAATTAATCATGTTTTGCCTGAGTAAAATCTATCTCTAGCTTTTCCAGTCCTTGCTGCAGTAAAGCCTCTAAGATACCATCAGTCTCTGCTAGTGGAACTTCATGCTCTTTCTGCACAGGCCTGAATGGCTACCAAAGGGGACAGACAGTACAAAATCAAGATCCTGGACTACAAAACACAATTATTCTGCTGAGAACTATTAAAAGAAAAGGAAGAAAAAAAAAGTTGTCACTGCTGTGTCCTTTTAAGGTCAACACCAGAAAGAATCTTGTCAAGTTGACAGAGGGAGATGACTTAGTGATCTAACCCAGGGCAAAAGAGATAAGCTATAAAAATAGTATTACATTTGTATTTGATAGAGTGACTTGTCCTGACAGCTTGCATAGTGAACCAGCTGAAAAAAATGCACCAAGTTCATTACTGTGACAATGAAGCTGATAAATCACGTGGAAATTTGATTGTGGTAATTCCCCTGAGTTCTGGAGCCTGCATTTTGCTATTTTTAATAGGAACTTATTTAAATTGGGTCAAAATGTGCCAGAATATCATTTCGTTAAAATCAGTCTCCTTGATCTACCTGATATGGATGTAGACATAAGCAGATAGGTAACTTTTAATAGTGGCGATTTCTACTGATAGCATCCAGATGTGGGCACGAGGGAAAAAAACAAAATACTGGCTGGACCTTCATCATGTGAGGGAGCTTTTCCTTTCAGAGAAGATCAACTCGCAGACAGAACCCTGCCGTGCTCCCTTGTAGAGGTTTCCTGGTGGAAGGGGAAGGTATCACTCGCCGTGGTCCAGTTCTTTGTCTTTGCACATCTGACTTCTGTATGATCAGGCTGTTTTTCGTTTGCATTTTAAGTATGTTGTTTAAGGTCAATGCGAACTAATAGAGCTCTTCCAGTCTGAACTCCCATGTAACATAGCCCATCAAATTCTACCTAAAAATTTACCTTCTGTTGTGTAGTACAAAAGCTGTATATCACTAGCATATTTTAGAAGAATATATTTTCAAAGTTTTTTAATGATGGGAGGAGGGGGGAGGAGGGGCATTAAAATCATCTCCTGTCTATTATCTAATGAATCAGTATGCTTGCAATAATAATGATTTTATTTTTTTTTAAAAAAAAGCACTTCCATTTTCTGGCTGATAGAGAACACTTTCTACTGAAATCTTTCTTTCCTCCTTTTTTTTTTTTTTCTTAGTAACCCTTTTTAACCACTTCCTGCTTTATGTTGCAACTTATTTTCATTCCCTAACACCTTTTGATGCTTTTCTTTTGACCTCTTTCCATCTTTCCTGCCTTTTTGACTTGCTGCCTACGTGCTAGCAAGAAGATGAGAAGATTGGTGGTCTTGTGGTAGCCATGGGAAGGAGGGTTTGCATTGCAGGCAGCCTCCTCTCAGCTGAGCATCCTCAGCAGGGCCAACTGGATGGCGTTGATGGGGTGAGGAGCAGATATCAATTAGATTTCGACTCTTCTATAGGGTTTTCCTATATGTGACCCTTGTGTGATTTATTTAGACCCAGTTCACCTCCCTAGACATGTGTGGGGAAAGGTGCTAGAATCTGCTCTGCAGAGGAGCACAGTGGAGGTTGAGGCCACCCCCAAAGGGGCCCGTGCAATCCTGATTCTTGGTAGCCATCCTGTGATGTTAGGTAGCCATCTGGCACCGTGTCAGCCAGCCTGGGAGTGCTGGTGACACTGGCTCTGGGTGACACGAAGGGCAGTAGTGATGCAGCTTAAGCACCATGTAAAATTGCACCTTGAGGCCCAGTTCCCCTGCGGCTGGACGTGCACCCATTGCAGGACTCCCCAGATACTCTGTTACAGCAAAGAAATGTCAGCTTGCTTTCTTTTTAACTTTCTCAGAGTTGCCATCTTGTTTGTGCTGTACCTACTTCACAAGTGTTATCTCAAATCTTGGCATTTTTCACAAGCAGCAGCAAAAATGCCAACATGTTACCTAAAAAAAAGAAAAAAAAGAAAAAAAAAAGAAAAAAAAAGAGACACTTCATAGGATGTCAAACAGAAATGAGATGCCAGAAAGCACTGCCAAACTGTGGATTATTTAAAAGCACTGGTTATAGCGAACAGTATGTATCATAAATAAATACATATTAAATGGATTTCAGTGTAGCAGAAGGAAAAAGAGCAATAGTGATACATTATGTTACCATCATAAAATAAAAGTTGCAGCAGCAAATGGCATGGTGTTTACCCTGTTAAACCAAAATAACGTGTGAATGTTGGTCAGATCCCAGTGAACCCTTGAAAAGCTTTTTAAGAATTTTTGGGATTTTGTTTTTGTTGATCAGTTTGACCACATACAGCTTTGCTGGTTGACATCTGTTACCATCTTTGTTTTCGGATTCGGCATTATAGCATAAACGGGTGTTAAAACGAGGTAACAAGGTAAGATAGCTCAGGGTTAGTAAGCACACAGGTAGAATATCTGTCTGCATTGATATCAGAACAAAAGTTTCTGTTTTCCTTGTTAGGATGAGTAGTGGACATCAGCTTTTATACACTTGATCTCATCCAAATAGATTAAATTCAGTTGAAAAACTGTAACATTCAAAGTTGTAGCAAGCTCTTAGTCTTTGGCATAGCAGCAGTTTATGTTTTTGGTGACCAACAATCTGTAGTTTTGGTAAACTTTGGAATGGGGAAGTAGTCTGAAGCTGCCTAATTCTCTCCAAATGTATTTATATCTCTGTCACACTCAGGATCTGTACATAAGTTACTGAATTTGCATTTACTTTACCTGTTTTTTTTTTCATTGCTAAATGTAGCTCTGGTTGATCAGGAGGAACCTTAGATTGCTACCGTTCGTGATAAGTCGTTTTTGCATCTAAGTACAGGACCAAAGGGTTGTCTTCTCATTTTCTTCCTCATGACTAAATTGCACTCATGACTAGATTGCCTTAAAAATATAGAAAGAAATGTTCAAAGACTGTGCAGGCTATGCCATTATAAATGATTGAACTATGTCTAGTGCTTCTGTGTCAATCAGACAATTAGTTAACATGTTTAAAAGGGCCTTGTTTTCGAAAAAGCTTTCAGTGTGATACTGGTGATGTTACAACTGCTTCCTTCTGTTCAAGGAAAAGACATTCTGTGTCTTGTATTTCTTCTCGAGGAGGGGGATTTAAGATTATTTGCTTTAATGGCAATTCAGAAAGTCATGACAAAAATACATTTTTGAAGAAGCGTAGGGGAGAAAGATTTGCTTTTGTTTGCCTACTCTTGAGGAAAAAGTGTCCTTGGAATATATATTTTTTTTAAAGAAAAAGGGTGAGGCTGTGCTTACTATGAAGAAATGATTTGTGTATATTGCTTTAGAGTTTTGTGGAAAATTTGTGCTGTGGACAGCTCTCTGAACATCAACCACATTATATAATTCCTTTTATAAAATCACTCACTTTTATTCTAAAATTGGGGCTTTTTTTTTTTTTTTTGGCTCCGACTGTGTCTGGTGGAAGAATGTTTCATAACCTCACTTCTTTGTCAGTTAAAACCCTTCTTCTCATTTTCAGCCCAAATTTAATCATGGCTAGTCCATTTGTTCTTATGCCAACATGAGCCTAAGCTCTTCCCTCCCTACTGTTTACCTGCTGCTAGCAATTGTGTTACTAGCCTAAATGAGCTGCACTTAGCATATTCACATGGAGGACAGTCCCATTTTCCTTATCTTCGTTAATTTCAGTAAAGTTTTTTTCTGAACACTATAAATAGTGTTCTTTAATGTAGTGTCATCATGAACATGCACAGTGATATTAATACATGTCTATTTCTGTCACGTCCTACACGTCCTTTTTATGTATGTTTTATATCTGTAAACAACTAATATACTTTTATTTATTGATTTACTTTTTTGGTACATCACTTACAATTGATGAAGTCCCAGAGACTGTTATTCCACAGCATGCACTCTTTTGTATTAATTTTCATCTGAAATCATAATGCAAGTTAAAGTATGACACCTTGGTACTTCTTTTTTGAAGATAACACAAGGCTTTGTCATCATCCGATTTCCTTAGTACTTTCTGTGTAAATTCACTTGAGTATTTCTCTGATTGGATCATCCAGGATGCAGCTGTTTGAAATGAAGCTTTAGGCCAAGATGAATGAATTCAAATGGAAAGAAGTGACTTGGGAATACAGTAGTAAAATATTAGTCTTTGCCTTGTCATTTGGCCTCAAGAGCAGGCCTTGCATCTTAGTGAACATTAAAAAAGCGTTATGAACATAGCCATGACGTGGCTGCGTTGGACTGGCAGTGGCTGACGTGGTGCCGCTTTCCTGTTGTCTAGCCCTAGGACTGTCCTTCTTTTAACAATCTCATGTTTTTATAGTTAAGCTAAAACAAAATGGAATAATAATGAGGGATAAAAAGGCTTTATGATATAGAGCACGAAGCTTCTCTTTTGTGTTGCTGAGATGCAGTGCTCATAGGCAGCAGAGACCAGCGGGAGCCTCTGTGAGGGCAGGTACCACAGTCCTCATCTGCTTGGAGGTGCCGAAGGTGTCCCTGCCTGTCTCTGCCCTGGCTGGTGGGAGTCTCTAGCGTGTGGAAAAATGGCGCCATACCAGATTTTCTGACTTGTGGTCAGGATGTTGCCACCATGTGCGTTTTGGTCTGGAAATTGTCTTGCGTCCCACAGTTCACATGTACTCACGATTTTCATCAGGTAGCAAAGATAGCCGGGTGCTCAGCTCCAGGAGCGCGATGTTGCTGAGGTAGCATGTGCTGATAGACACTGTTGCTTAGTCATTGAGTATTCATTAGAGAATTCATTTTCTGTCAGTGCATTTTAATCACTTTCTCACTTTAATCCTTGCATATTTATAATGTCAGGAAGCAGCTCGACTGACGGTGAAAGAGCCTCCTGTCTAGGGCCTTCTTGTGGGTTGCTACTTCCCGGTTGCTGAGTGTTGTGCTGGCGCCGCGCACTTGCTCAAGGGTCTTCTTTTCATCTCATCTTCATGTCTAATCCATCGACCTTCCCTCACTTCTTGAATCGCAGTTACAGCTCAGGAAGTTTCCAAAGTTCAGCCTATATATAATCCATCCTCAAATTTCTTCAAATCTTGTGCTTCATTCTCTCTCTGTACTTTGGTGATTAACAGTCATGATTCAATTAGAAACATAATGAGACATTGGGCATCAATATGTGAAGCTGTTAGAAAGAAGCAAGGGAGATAGTAATTTTTAACAGTTTTACAGGCTAATCTTCAAGTGTGCTTTCATTGTCTAGATTACAACGTACCGTAAGGTTACACAACTTTAGTAGTGACCGACTGGAGTGTCAGTACTATTCTGGGTAGGCAAAGTTCAGTTTGGACCAAGCCAGCCATGCCTTTTCTTCTGGGACATGCAGTTCCTAGGCCACCAGTGCGTCCAGCAGCTCTCTTGGGAGGCTGAAGCTGGTTGCTGCATCTAGACACTGCAGTTGTGACTTTGCAAGCAAACCTACAGAATGGGAAATGACATCATTTTTGTGGAGTCCTTTCTTTTCAATGATGGTGCTACCAGGTTGGTGCCTAACCTTTAATTATCCTTAATGCTGTGAGCGTAATGTAGGTGTAATTTGGGGCATGCAGTGAATCAAGCATGCCATCTTGTGAGCAGGCACCATGGGAGCAGTGTGCAGCTTCTGCTACTTGTGTAGGAACGTAGGTGTTGGATGTTGTTGGTTGAGAGCTGAAGAAGACCCAGAGCTGCAACAACTTGAAGGTGCAATAAGATGGGAAAGTAAAATGATGCTTTAGGTCAGAAAGTCATAAGGGGTAATATTATTTTTTGTTGTTGTTGTTGTTTGTTGATGGGCAAAGACCTGTCAAAAGACTGTGGGATTCAAGAATATAAAAGGATAGTG
>JAUBNY010000770.1:7868-24352 GCA_032275445.1 Crypturellus soui
GCTTCTTGACCCTGAGGTGGATGGCCTCAGTATTCCCTCTATAACCACGGGCAACCACCACGGGTTGATAATGAATCCGACATTTTTTTTTAATGAGAAAATAATGCAGAAGTTAGAGAGTGGAACAATGTACAAGGGTGTGTGGAGTAAGTCCACACGAACGCTATAAAGCACCTTTTCTCTTAAAGAGATAACGATAGTGAATTAGCTAAAACTCTTCTGCATTTGAGGATAGGCTGTTATTTTTTTTTTATTTATTCAGGAGTTTCTTGGAAGATATTCTTACTTGTTTCAAGACCTATCCAGCTCTTAAGAAATTCTGTCACAAGTAGGCATTTTATGATTTATTTGCACGAGCTAAATAATCTCAAAGCCTGGAACTGAATGCAAGTGAAAGAAACCTGATCAAACTTAGTAGTTTCCTGTTGCTTACTGCTCTATAGGCCTGCAGTTTCAAGGGAGATGCAGTTTTAGAGGAGTTCCACAGTGTGAGCGTGGTAAATAACTACCATTCCAGCACACGTGAGCAAACATTGCTGCCAACTCAGTCGCTTCCCTGTGACTTTGTTTAATTTTAGATAGGCTTTCTTTTCTTTGGCTACAGGTAAACCACCTATTTGCAGACTTTTATAGCTTCTGTGTTTTCCCATTTATTTCTGCATGAAGTCCGAGAACTTTCCAAATAGGACAGTCAGTAGCACCCTTTGGACTGCCTGCTGATGTCTGGTACTCACAACCATTATTTGCACAGTAAAGTGGAATTAAAACTCTGTTTGCAGTGTAACTTTTAGCTGATTATAAGTGCTATTATTAGGTGACAGCTATTGAATATTTGGGGTATCTCATTAATTGTTGCTATTTTGGAGCCACATGTTCTTTTTTGGTTGGGTAGATTTTTGATTTTTGACCGCTGCCTATGCTAGTAAAAGCAGCAGTCCACAAAACAACTATATAACAAGGCTAACACCTGCAACTATAATTTAAGATGCAAATGCAATTAAAAGTTAAGTCCATCTAGACTATATATTTGCATATTTTAATTCTTCTATACACGGTAATAAACTGTGTCTACTTTCAAATTTGTTTTTAAAAATTGTCAGATATGTTCTGTTGATAGATTTTTTTTTTACATTGCTAAGAAACTTAAATATATTTAAATTTGATATATTCTTATTCAGCTTAGATCATACTTTGTAAGACTGGTTACAGAGTTGACCATTTTGACTGTGAAATGCTAATTTGTTTTTTTTTTATAGGGTTTGCGTAGGATAGTCCAGCACAATGTAGGTCGGCAATGCCTTGGCTTTCTGCCTGTGTATTTTATAAGGCTCTAAATCTGCCTGTCATGAAAAAGAACAGAAAGATAACAACTGCTAGTTAAATCAAATCACTTCTCCTAAATTGGACAAATTTTGTTAGCCTCTGATGCGTCCTGGCCCAGGTCCATGTCAGCAAGAATGATTGTGTTCAATCAAAGGTAAGCTCATGGGTGAACAAAACAGTCCAAGAATACCACAAAACATGCTGCCCAGAAACACATCTTTATATGGACAAAAGGATGTTACTTAGACTTGATGTACTGCTATGGTTGGAATTCTACTGGTAGAATTCTTCAGTGGTAATAAATCTTAGGAAAGAGGACAAACCTTACAAATTAAAAGAAATAACCTTTTCCCAGGTATTTTAGGTAGGAACTTCAGATTTATAATAAATTCAGCTAAATTTATATTTCCAATATTCTTTTTTTTCCTTTGAGAAAAAACCCACCAATAGCAGCAGGGTTTTCCAATGCAGCAGAATCCAAGAATCACAGATCTGTTGTTTTTATTATAGCTTTTCAGTAAATAACACTTCATGTATCAATACAACAATCTTAAAATTATTTATCAGTATTATACCAGTTATTTATAGAAATGATATCACCCATACTGAAAGTGCTAGGAGACATCTGTTTAACAGAACTGTTATATTTCACTACATTTTATGACAGACACAGGAATAAAAAAGACTATATTTAACTGATACTGTGAGGGAAAAGTGGAAATTTAAGTTGACTGGGTTTAATAATAGAAATTTAATACAGGAATGGTGGGAAGGGAACAATATCTTTTTTTTTCTCCATTTATTCTTTACATTTGCATATACATTATCATATTTAATTATACTTTGTGATGAATATAGAAATCTGACCTTTTAGAACCATAACCTGTGATTAATAATCTCATCTTTGTCCTCTTCTTTCTTTCAGTCTGGGCCTCTTAACCCAGGTTGGGTCAGTGTTGCTGTGTTGTTTTGAGTACACAGAGTCTTACGACAAGACTCATTTATTATGTTTGGTAAGGCACAAGGCTTCTTCCCGTAAGTGATAAATAAACATTCTTAATGATAAAAAGCTAATATCCTCAGCAGTACAATGATATGACTGCTCTTAGCATTACAGCTTTGCCTGTTTAATATCCAAGCCCATCATACATGCAGTTTTTCTGTATTCTTCATCTGTGTGGATATGTACCACAACAATGGGTTTATAAACCAAAAAATTAACAAAGCTCATTTTTTCTCCCTAGGGAAAAAAAAAGTGTTAATATGTAAGCTGCAGTGAATTTACTTTCCACACTTGAGAAGGCTTAAGGAGTTGCTGCTATTGTTAGGAACTAAAAATAAACACGATGATCATCAGCTTATCCTTTATATCTTGCCTAATATCCTAAATGATCATAACACTACATTTCACCTGTGTTCTAATGCTGAAGCCTCCAAGAGGTATTACGAGGCAATCAAAAAAATACTTGTCTTTTGTCCAAAACCTACAGTTTAGCTACATTCTGGGTCTGATAGAAAGGCAAGGGTGAATAACAAAACCACAACAATGCAAACCTGTGTTTGAATAATTTAAGACCAAAATTATGACACTTCATGTTCTTGAGGAGAATCCAGTCATTCCCTGTGACTCTAGTAATTTGATGGCTGTTTTGAAGTAATCCGAGAGATGTTTGGAATAAAAAGAATAAATAAGTGTAAACTAGCATTAAAACAAAAAACAACAACAACAAAAAACTGCAGTAGCAGTTTTAATCTAGATAGATATTACCAAGAAGCACATGCTAGAATAAAGAAGTGGTAAAGACAGAACTGAAAGTCAAATGCTTACGGTTTTACAGGACTTTAAAACATATGGCAAAATGCCACATAACAAAATTTCCTACTGAGGAAATGCATGAGAATAGAGTGGGTATGGTCGATCATTTGCCCTTTATTGTCCTATATTCAGCAACTTCTAGCAAATATTTTATTGCACTGCAGCTTTAATACTGAAGAACGTAGAAAATCTAATAAAAAGACAAGTTATCCCTGATCTATTCCCCACTGTCAGGAAAGACTTGTTTAGGAATGCTTGAGTAATAAAGAATCTTAAAAATAAGGTCTCAGAGACATTATAGTTCAAGGGAAAAACAATACAGATGGTAAAACTCAGATGGTAAAACTGAACCCTTTACCTGCAGTCAGAAAATTATCTCTGAATTTGTTATACTGAAAAAGTTCCTTGTAGAGAACAGTTAAATGCCAGTTAAAACTGCTGGATTGATAATAGTTGCAAGTGCTAGTTGAAACAATCAGGTGAAGGGCCTAAATTACATTTTAAATCTGAAGAAATATAAAAGAAATAAGATGTATTGAGGATGGAAAAGGGGGTACTTGTGCAATCCAACATAAAAGAAAAGGCACACTCACTCTCCAGTCAGACCAAATATGTTCATTTTTTTCTCTTCTTCCTACATAAAATGGCTGACATTGCAGTTTGTGTTCAACTGAATTCGAGACTACATTGACTCTCCAAAAAACTATTCCCCAGTCAGGTATTTTCTTTTCAAAAAAGAGTCATTTCTTTGTGTGCCAGCATCCATATTGAAGAGCAGTGAAGAGTGCTTATTAGATGATTTCTTCATGGCCAAATTTCTTGTGTGTCCACAATGCTTATGGCACTATGGAAACCCATGGATAACTTGGCCCTTCTTATACACTGCCTGGAATGTCTATCTTGCTGTAGGTTCTTCATCTTGGACCATGTCAAGTGTGTTAAAAGAGTCTGCCCATGACCGTAGCAATAGCTATGTACATATATCGAGTGACTTCAAATGACTTAAGAGACTCTGGCTCAAATAAAACTAGAGCAAGCATGTGGACCTAGTTTTTTTTTTTTCTTTTCTTATTTTCAGAAGTTATTTCTTTCTTCTGTTTCTTCCTCCTGAGAAAACTAGATTCAGAAAGTCCATTTAATGTTCAGTCCAGTTGATATTTTCACTTAATCATAAATAGTATATCTACATTGCACAGAAAGCCTTATGACACAGAGAAAAAGAAATTAGAATTGGTCCTTAAGAGAACACACACACAGACACTTAATATACAAAAAGAACAAGCATGACATGACCTTTGGAGAGAAAATGTTTATGACATTTGTAGGGGACAAGCTACAATGCGCCAACCTTTCAAAAAAACTAAACATGAATATAAATATCTAAAGAATATAAATAGGTTAGCATGCTTCATCAAACAATATATGCTTCCTGCAGTGTCAGTTACTCACCCAGTATCTATATCATTAGGTAAAAAATATTTTTACCGGTTCCTAATAAGAAAGTGTCCATCTAGTAGATCTTCTTTTAAATAAAGTTTCCATACTTCCATTCAGCTGTTCAAAATAAGAACATGTAGTAGTTGGTATTTGTGCACTGATTTTAATCTTTGGGAATATATCTTCCATCTTCATGATTTTTACATTGGTATGAACTATGGACAAAATTAATAACGAAGTTTGAATACTTCTTTGTAAAGTAAACATATCTTGATGTGTCTTCAGGGTGTTTAGATATGAAATCGTCTGAAAGTTAAAACTTCCTGCATAATTTCTTTCAAGATACAGGGTTATCCCGACACTAACCACTGCCTCTGCAACAACAAAAGGTACTATACATGTACACATTTTGAGGGGGTTAAATTCAATGTTAAAGGATTCCTAATCTCAAGCATTACGATGGAAACTATGCACGTGAAAAAATGGCAATTTTTCTTTTTTTTTTCAGACATATCTATATGCCAGCATTTTATTAATGAGTAAGACAAAATGTTCGTTAATGACTACAGATTATGTTATACCATAGATAATTTATAGATAAATTGTGCTGAAAAAAGAAGAATGTTCTTCCAAATATATGATAATAAATGATAATAAAAAATAAGTGATTTGCTAAATGATTTTTTTTTTAAAAGCTGTTTTCTGTTTGAAAAGTTACACGCCTGATTATTAGTTGATCTGCACGTGTTTTAGAGAACATCATATTACACAAGAGACATAAGTCATACCTGTATTTCTTTTTATTGTGAACTCCTGCAAAATTCAGAAATTGTTTTGCCTCTTGAGATGAAACAAAAGGAAATTCTTTACCAATGCCACAATATAAAGAGTATACAAAAATAAAAGCATTTAGAAGTGCTGTTGAAAGAAAGAAAAAACAAATATATTCTGTTTTATGTATCAAATAAACCTTTCATTTTCTGCCAACATACAAAGACAGCAAGAATACTTCTTTCCATCTCTATATAAAGAATTACAGTAACTGTTTACCTTGAATAAATATGCAAACATGCTCCTAAAATTCCCCCCAAATTTATGTGAAAAGTATCCCACAAGTAACACATACCAGCCTGTATAAAAAGCTAAATGGGTCAATATATAAGGATGCTTTTCAAAGATACCCATTTTATCTTCCCAAAACCATAATTCAGGGATTGTTAACAATGTGCTGGTGACACTTTGAAATTCACTGAAAAAAATTCCTCTTTTTTTTCTGTTTTGCCCCCATCATTAAGAGCTTATGCTGTCTAGATACATTAATGATTTCTGCAAATAAGAACACTTACCTCAAACACCTCAAACTAATACAAAGGATGAACTGTGAAGCAGTATTTCTGGTTACTAAAGCAAATCAAAATGGTGACCGTAACTTTGTTTTTTCTACATCTTTTCTACATCTGTAGATTTTATTATTTTTCCTTAAGTGTATGTTTGTTTTTACTAATTAAAATAGCACAGACTGCCATATCTAAAATTTGTTCTTTTGTTGTTGTTATTCTTGTTGTTGTTTGTTGTTATTCTTGACTTCTCTCGCCAGCTTACATTCCAAATACGCCTTAGCTTTCCTCGTCATAACTCTGCATTCCCTGACTACGCTCCTGTATTTTTCCCAGGGGGCCTGTCCTTTTTTCCACATTCTGTATACTGCCGCCTTCTGCTTGAGCATTGCCACAAGCTCCTTGCTCATCCATGCAGGTCTCCTGCCCCCTCTGGCCGATTTTTTACCTACAGGGATGGATCAAATCAATCTGATATGGGTGAGCCATGACTTTGAGAGCCATGCTGTAGACCATTGCATGACATGAATTTGAAATGGGCAGGAGCTCACTTCCTGGAGCCTCAGGGTATGTCAACATGTATCTGCAGCAAGTGCAGCTCCAAGCTCACAATAACAAGCCCTGCTGAGAGGCACAATAATAAAATTGCATAGGCTTACTACAAAGCCTCCAGGCAAACGGTTTGCTGTATAAATCTTGGCCATATCAGCAAAATAATGCATAGATCTACCTTAAATAATAGATGTCTGTTTTTGAAGAGCTGGCTTAAATTCACCCTCCTTACCATGTGGGCTTGGGCAATCCATGGGCAGGTATGCTAGAATCCATCACAAGATGCTTCATTCCCCCCATGCTTTGCCCTGAAACAACCTGGACACCTTGCCCAATCTTTTAGATTCTAATGCCAGGTATTTTAAACTTAAATGCCATGATCCTTGTCAGAATATGCTACCACTTTAAAATTAAAAAAAAAAAATCAGGAGATGAAAATAAAAGGAATTCAGAAAAATTCAATTAATTTGAAAAAAGAGAAATATTTTAAAAGTCCACAAAGTAGGTCATTTAAAATATGCTATTAAAAAGCTACTATATTTTTTTCAGAACACTCTTCCCCCTTACTGCAGCAATTTTGAACAGCAACACTACTTGCAGTACCCCATGTGATAAAGATTTGTTCCTGCCCTACTGTTGCAGTTTGAAAGCCGTTGCGGGGGGCAGTATCAGGTTCGCTCTCCCCTTTTCCTCCTTAGTTCTCCTTTTATACTTTTCTTTATATTTAGGTGAGACTTGAGTGACTATAGTCATACTTGTTATTGATTGGTGAAAAAGTCTCTCGCTTTAATTTAAAGGTGCAGTCAATCGAACATCTAAAGCGCATGCTCAGTCAGGAGTGCTCGTATATTGGGGGAGGGTAACTTTTGGGATGGAGGTGTGTTTTGACATTATAATGAGCTTATAATGACCAAAGTTCAAGCAAAGTTCATCCAAAAGGAGTGATTTGCCACCTTTGCTGGCTCAGCACCAGACATGTTATCGTGTATCTCCCGTTGGGCAGCTACTGTGCGGCTGATCAGCAGCCCAGCACAGGGAGTGCAACAGAGTTTGGCCGTGGTGTCTTCACTTCGCTCCATCCCCCGTTACTCCCCTTTGCAGCTGCGAGGAGGGCAGATTGTGTTGCCCAGGGAACCGTGGAGGAGCAGAGTCCGTATGTACCAACCATCCTGGAAGTGGCAGCTGTGCATCACCCCAAGCAAGTTGCTGTAATGCCAAAACTTCTGTTAGGCCCTATTTTTTTTCTAAGTTTCCCCTTTTCAGGCCATTCTTCCACACTTACCTTGGATGATTAAATTGAAGACAACGTAGCTGTCTGCTTCCTATTATTCATCAGTTCCAAGGAAATAGAGTCAAAAGGTTTTGACCTACCTGGATATACCCTGGAAGTTAGATATTGTAATTTTTACTTAGGTAAATGTCAAACTGATAATAAAAGATTACCATATGTTGTGTAACATGAAAACAAATTAGCACATTTTCTCCTTCCAAACATTTGTTCAGTGCCTACTGCATTATGGTCCTTGCATTAATGTCACATATAGTGGAATGATATTATAAATATTTTCTACATTAAATGCTTTAACTATAAATAAATATTTTGAGCTACGTGATAGCAATAGTTAGCAGAACACACTATTAAAACACTTGCCTGAAATGATTAGCTAATTTTCTGACAGATCCTCCGAACACTTTTGATAATAGCAAAGCAACAATAAATATGTATACATTTAAATCCCTTTTCCAGTACTGTTAGAACTCACTTTTTTTCCAACCCCTTTTCTTCCCTTCTGCAGTCACCATCATCACTTCACAAATACCAAAACACAACTCAGGAGAGGAAATACAGTTTAGAAAATGCTGCCTAAGCCTAATCACTGGGCCTGTCAAACATTCCTGATCACAGCTCCTTCTGGCAGCCGGCCTTCAATTATTTAAAACAGTGACACACAATTTTCCCCTCTTCTCTGTAAAAGCACATTGCTCTGCAAGGTTAATACTGTAACAGAATTATGAAGAAAGTTATTTAAAGATAATCCTGCCAGTTATTTTCCTGTGACTGGACCCCCTCTGGCTTGAGAGAGTAAAGCCTGAGAATAGTGTTCTTGCAAGATGAAATAAGTGCTATACACACTGCTGATTTTAGAAAACACAATCTCTTCTTAAATAGACATGATCGCAGTTCCTCCTGGAGAATAATTTGTCACCTTATTTTCTTCGGTTTTAAGTTTTAAAATAATGTGGGTTTCTTTTTTTTTTTGGTAGAGAAATAAGAGACTTTCAGATTGCATGTGATAATATTGATCAAATCTGTATTTGTTTACCAAAAGCAGGTAAAATTTATTAAATGCATTAAGTTATTAAGTTAGCTTTGTCAGCTATTATTTTAAAGTTTTCTTAGGAATTCATTCACAAGCTCAGAAGAGTCTGCTGAATTAATATTTCTAAAAATGTAATCATACACACTTTCAATTCAAAACATCCATCTTTCTGTATCTTTTGGCTGTGTTCCTTTCCCTTTTATGATCTATGAATCTCTTATTACTACAGTTTATTTAAAGTTTCAATATTTACAAGATTTTTCTTATTTTCAGTTTGTGTAGGCTGACAAAAATTATTTCATATGGTAACTGTTGTAATTGGATTTGTTGAAAAATATAAATACATTGGCTGTGAGAAGTTGAACTTTTTTTTTTCAAAAAATGTCTTTGCCATAATCAAGACATCTGATTAAAGCCAAGTCTGAGTTGATATTTATTATAGTATTTAACTTGTTATTGCACAACTCTAATATTAAAATCTTTTATTCTTTTGCTAAAACTTGCTGAAAATTATCAACCAGAAAATGTTACGTGATGGCAATAACATCTACTCAATTGATTCCATTGGATTGCTTTCCCATTATAATGTATATTAAAAAAAAAATACCATAAAGAATACAAGACGATGACAACTGGTAAGAAAAAAAAATATTTTTCTCAATAAACACTATTATACTTCTATTTCCCACAACAAAACTATCCTGAATATTTGAATAAAAGTATGTATGGAATGTCTAATGCAATAGCAATAACGTTACCTTCTTCAAAATAACAATAGGTAAGAAGAGATATATTTCTCCAGACTCTTAGGTTAAAATGTATTCTTATATCAAAATGTTAAATGAATCTTTACTAATAAAAAAAAATGACTGGGGAATATTAAATTAGCTTAGTCTTTGAGCAATCCCAGATACTGTTGTCTTAAACCAGTACCAAATATTCACTATTACAGCAACGTTCCTGCAGGCTCAGCTCTGTTGCTCTGGACACCTGGCACCCATGATGAACAACGTGAATGCTTTAAGCCATTTTTTGTGTCCATTAAAAACACAGTAAATGGCTGACAGGCCACTGAAGCATTGCAAGGACATGCTCAAGGCAAACGTTCAACTGCGTGCTACCAGCTCCACAAGGTGGGGGGGACTACAGGTAAAGGCCATTTGCTAGAGAAAAGATCATGCACTGCTGCAGTGAAAGTTGATGAACAAACCTGGAGTGACAGAGTGACATGATACTCACTGCGCTCCACCAATATGCGCCAGTATAGGCATGGTGGGCGTAAAAAGCAACATCCTTGGCACTTGCCACTGCTGACTGATGTGACAATCTGATTTTTCATCAAACAAGTCGCAAAACATTAATGCTCAGATATTAAACCAACAAGATAGATAGTTTATTATAACTTTATTAACACAGATTTTCTTACTGTGAGCAGTTTAAATCACTACCACTGTGTTTAATTGGAGTCTAATCCAGGCATCCTTTGCAAGCTTAACTTCAGATTTCAGCTGTTTCTACAATTGCTCAAGTGCACCATAGAGAAGCTCTAAGACTCACTGTACTGAAAAGACTTGGGAGCACAAGTATCCAGCAGAAAATCCTCAGTTAGCCAGGAAATGCATTTTGTGTGTACTCTGAATCCCATACCAGAAGAGTTTGCACTTTAATATATAATACTTCAGATAGTAGTAGTATTTTTACTTTTAAACTCTGTTTTACATAAGTTACATTGCAAACAACTGAATATCCATTTAAGGCTATTAAAAGAAAAAGAAAGAATGTTTAAAATGTAAACATTTTAAAACATATCTAATTTAGGAAAGAGGTGCTGATTTATTTCTGTGATCTGTGTATCTGCTTCTTACATTGAATATTTTTCAGAAAACCTAGAACAGCAGGGAAGCATGGCAAGCACAATATATTTTTTTCTGAATTTAGGTGCAAGTTCTATGTCTTTTAGGCCCCAGCAGATCAAATTTACACAGTAGATGAAATTTCCCTCTTGTGGAGGAAAATTTTAATATGGAGGTGACAAAGGCAGTAAAGGTGGTCATTAGTCGCAATCATGATGGGGACTTGAGTATATGGTGGAAAAGAAAACCCTTGAGCACTGGCATTTAGTGAGATACTATTTGATAAATAGTACTATTGGATGCGTTAGTGTCTTACATTAGAAACTATAATTTATACTGGAGCATTGCGCAAACAGAAAATTTGCGTTGGTTCCTAAAATAGCTATCATTTGTATGTCTCACATTTAAAAATAGTAAAGATTTTCTTAAAGATCAAAATTTGACATAGATGTGTGGATCTATGATAGCCTGGGATGGTGGAGTGGGGTACACAGCTTCTGCTCAGTCACCAAATGCTTGGATTTCTGTGAAATATTTTATTGCAACAAGACATATATTACTGGTTGGAAAGGTATGGTGCTTCCAAGTAATAATCTATTGGGGCATCTTGGCAGCCGACAGGATATATATTAATTTTGGAAGAAGTACAGATGGGATTAATTGACTTTTTGTTCAAGAAACTGAGATGGAAGACTTAAGTTTTGCCTTTTTTTCCCTACTGTGAAAAATGTTATGTTTCAGTATGTCAATTTAAAGAGTCTGGGTGCTTTACAACTTGAAAAAAAAAATTAACCCAATTCTGATCTGAAACAGATTATTTAATACATAACAGGAGTTTTAAAATGTAGAAATTCAAGTTTTTAGGAATTCATTTTAATGGAAAATTGAATATTGAATTAAATATATCTAATAAAGAATAATTATAAATTATGCCATTCTATGTACAGATAGTAGATGTAAAGAGAAGGAGATTTAATATATTATATACACACATACATACATTTTTATGTGTGTATATGTACACATATATATTTGTCCAGGGCCTTTATGAATTCTACTATTACTAAGAAAAAAAAAAGTATTAAACTTTTTCTCACTAATTAGCTTGTAGGAGTTGGGGACTACCAGCTTGTAGTAGTTGGCGACTTGAAGAGACTGACATTAGTAAGTGTTTCACATCAAAATGTTTACTGAGTGAAGCTCTTTCATATCTCTGATATGCCATAGAACGCACACCAAGGCACTAAGCTTTACAGCTGCATTTCTCCTATTCATGACTGTTACAACTTAAAGGAGGGAGTTTACTGTTGCTCACAAAAGCACAACTACTCTGGGTATGTCTATTTATTCCAAATCAGTGCTAGTCCTGGTCATTTCCACAGGGCTTTCTTTACTTCAGTGTGTTTGTCACTATTCTCAAACGAGATTGATTCTCCTTTTAGAAAGCAAAGCTTTTTAACCTTGCAATTATACCTTGAGTTAAAGCTCAACCTGCTCTCTATAAAAAAATGAAAGGATTTGGTAGGCTTCTTACCCATAGAAAATCAGTCTGCTCCAAGAGTAGCACTCCAAACAAGTAATTTACTTCTATAAACAGTATAAATAAAGCAGAAATAGAAGGAAATATCTCAAAAACCTACAACCCATCTCTCTTTATAGTACCCTGGATGGTTTATTTTACTTCTTGCAGAAGGTCTACAAGCTGTTGCAGTTGGCTATCTGTAGGAGGTCTTCAAACCACTCACAAATAATTTAGGTAAGTAAAATTACAGGGCTTTTTCCCCCTCTAAGTGGTACAAAGTTAAGATGCTACCACAGAGCATTACTTAACCACCTGCACATTTTTAAAGTAGTTTTTGGTGATTTTACAGGTGTATAAAGAAGATGGTCATCCCTGTAAGAACACTAAAAAGGAGTATATGCTATGAATTCACCTATTATATCTATATATTTTATACAATGTATTTCAGGAAAAATAAAAGTACTTATCAGCAGTAAACCAAGTATCTATTAGTTGTGTGTGTAGTTTGAAAATAAAATCATTACATACTATTGTTGTGTGGTGAGTAGCAAACAAAAATCTGTGTCATCATTTTATTGTTTTAACTTTCATGAAGTTCATGAGGAAAATAAACAGCATAAATTATCCTGCTATTATTTGGATAAGAAGAGATTAATAACAGATTAATAATAGTTTAACAGCCATATCTATAGGACAGTGACTAATAGAGAAGCCATTCTAAGCAGAATATTTCCAGTGGAGTTTCTGTGGGAATCAGTAATTATTCACACAATATTTAAAATTTCACTAAATGTTTTAAGTAAATACAAATTTAAAAATTCAAGGTAATAGTAATTGTTTAGATAATATTTTAATATAGATCCTAATACAGGCTAAAATATATTTGTGGAAACAATAGCGTACATAATTTTTCAATACCTAAAAACACAGAATGGGTAACTTCTAAAAATATTCATAAAAGTTATGTGTCTCATCATGAATTGTCAGTGTGAGATTAAAGCAGAAACATCCCCCTCCCCACACTATGCTGATTAAAATGTATCAGCAAGGAGTTTTGTATGTTATACTCATTTTAAAATGAGCTAACAACCAGACTCCAAAAGAAACACAAAAATTGACTCAACAGCTTTGGAAATATATAACAGATTTAAGGAAATCAAAACATTTAACTTACCAAATGTTTGCTACAAAATATTTATACAGCAAAAGGCACACACAGGATGTTAAAAGGTTCTTTAAATGCCTTTGCTGCAGTCAAAAACGCCGTATCAACTATTAACCAAGGCATGTGGCTAGAACACAAACTAATTTATGCAGTTATTATAATAGACATGTTAAGTATTGAGGCATGAAAACATATTGAAATCAGATATGAAAACAACAGCATCTTCACTGTTTCATATATTCAAAGAAAAAGTGAGCATTGTTTATGGAACAGCACAAGGCACACTAGCCTATTGAGTGCAGTACAAGGAGAGCTGGATGAAGGCAATCATATACAGCTGTTTATATTCTGTGATCCAGTGGTCCTTGGTATCTTTAAACTCATTAGGGCTTGGGAAAAAAATCAACTCCTAGGAAAGAAGGATAGCAGAGCTGGACTATTGAGAAGTATGGTGTACATTGTAGAAGCAGTAACATTATTTCTAGGTGGTTGGCTTAGGCAATCCTCAGAAGTATGAAAATACACTAATTATATCTTCTCCTCTGAACAACAAAATGTGACTGAGGTACCTCTCTAAGTATAGGAAACAGTGAAATAGGAAATACAATAAACAGGAAAAATACAGGAAAACAGTAAAATCCATAAATTGTCAAAGAAAAGGAACACGTTTATCACTTCGTCACAAGGGACCTTGAATCCTTGGCAATATGCGAATAATCATATAGGACAAAGGATCTGACACCCCCAAAATTTATCTCTAATAGACGAATAATCTAAAGCAAAATTATGTTTATCGGTGTATTAATAAACAATTTAATGTAACTTATTTTACAGAATTTATTTGTAATGTAAGGAATTTTCTGGATTTTTAAAAGAATAGAGATTGACTGCTCATGTATTAAGAAAGGGCTAGTTTTTGATTTACAATAACTTTTTTTTTCAGCCTTTAATGATGACTCTAGTAACTTTCTGTATCAGTGGAACTAACTATAAGTATTTAGCTATATTTTGACTATATACTGTAACATTATTTAATTCTTTTGAGGCTACAAGTTAGATGTGGTAGACTGAAATCTTGATTTGATTATATAAGTTCAGTCATGCACTCCTAAAGTCTGTATTAAGAGATTATAAAGGCAAAATCATTCCAACAACATTCTGACCTTTTTTGGACTCAGAAAAAAAAAAAAAAAGAACACAAAAGTGTAATATACAACTTGTTGATAAAATATGAAAAAATTAAATTACCCATTATTTTAAACCCAGTAAATTTTTCAAAAATTCATTTTCAATTTGACTTTTTTGTTCTGTTCAATATTTCAAGTATAATAGGAAAAAGGTCAAAGTGTTCACCAAGTTAAATCGACTTTGTATATATGTATATTTTTTTTCTTTTTAAGTAATGAAGGTGTCCAAAGATTATCCTGAGCAGACTAAAACAACTTACCAAGTTATTCAGAGAAAATCATAATTATGTTAACTGGATTAAATTACATTTAATATTTGGAGTGGTTTTCATGCTCTCTTTTGCTTAGTGAGTCATGCCAAATGATGGAGAAAATTTCCCAGAAATGCATATCAAAGAAGATCAAACTATTTTGACTTCCAAAAGTACCCTGTGTAAAGATTGCCATGTTGTCTGAAACTTGTTTAAGGAAATGTTCTTCACACTCATGGAACTCAGAATTGTTGAATCATCCTGACTTTTAGAAACTAATTTAGAAACTCATTCTAGAAAACTAATTTCAACAAAATGAAAACATGAAATTAGTTTCCTGAAATAGTCCTTAATTTGTAACTATGATCTTTCTGAACTTGACATTGCATACTGAGGTTTGCAGCAACTCCACAGCAGATGTACCTTCTGGAAGGGTTATTTTATAGAAAAATCAAAATAAACTTTTCAATAAATGAAGATTGCCCTGCAGTCAACATCACTGAATTTGAGTGCTGAGATCATTGATGAACATGCACTTTTGACACTGTGGTACTTCTCAAAGTCTTCTCAGGTCTTCTCAAAGTTCTTTTTTTCAGGTCTTCTCAGATTTTCAGGTCTTCTCAAGTTCTTTTTTTTTTAATACCTCCCCCACCGAAACTTATAAGATGGAATTAATTTATTACAAAGAATTCATTTTGCTATAGGCATTAATTAAAACTATAAATATATATATTTTCTCACTCAGAAAAAGATGTTATCTGTTAAATCGGGTTCTTCTAATTTTGATATTCTTCCCAAAGTACTTATAGCACAGTACAAAGAATGTGTCATAGTCACAGAGATTTTACATTGTTTTCAGCAAGGGATCTACATTATCAGGTCAATGCCTATCACTTATATGGTAATTTGTTTTTACTCTTAATTTCCCTTTCTCCCAAGTTCCCTTTGCTGTGTATTTCTACTTATTTCCCCTGACAGCCTTCTGTTGCTGATACAGCAATACTTATGCAACTAGGATAAAGGAGATCAATTTCTTCAGAAAGTGAATTCCCTTCTAACAGCCATTATGTCAAGAAGGATAAAACAATACAGAACACAAATTCCTGAATGGAATAGGCTTGTCTTGTAAAGCCTAAATTCAGAAAATTGTAACTGGCTTTGACTTTCCCTGTCATATTTCTGAAATATTTTTGCAAGAAGGGCTTGATATATTTGAAAAAAATAGCAAAAAAGTAAATTAGAATAGGTAAAAAATCACATAAAAACATGATGAAACATTTTAAATTGAACTCAAAATGTGTTTTTTTTCTGTTCAAAAAAAAGCATCTCATCTAAACCAAATTCTGACCTAAGACAATCACATACCTTTCTGACACACACTTCATGTCACAAAGTGATAGAATGCTAGAAACTTAAAAATATTTTGGAAACTGCATTCTCTAAATTTGAGAGAGACTTTTTTATACTTTTTCATTTTCCATTTGGGAGCTTTCTCAGACTGAACTCATACTAAGATCTCCAAATAGAAAGTTATGGGACGAGCAGCCTAGAAATTCTCTACCTACTCCCTGCCTGACGGAGTATTACCTTGGATTTTTGTTCTCAGGTAGAATTTGCTCAAATTTTCCTTCTTCCTTCATGCAGAAAAGTATGTAGGAAGACAATCCCATCCCATAGTATTTTAGTACTTTTAACAGGTAAATCCAATTCTACAGATATT
>JAUBNY010000770.1:24452-36519 GCA_032275445.1 Crypturellus soui
AGTCCAACTACTCACTGAATTGCCATTATTCTTCATTTGCACTTTTAGTACTTGGCAGGTGTAAGCTAGAGGGAATACAATTATGCTGCCTAATGCTAGGGTGATCCCTTGTTATTATTTGTCAAGTTTTTTCATCATCCCTAAAGATGCCAGTAACTGGACCAGCCCTCTGCTCAATGCTGGTGAGGCCACATCTGGTGTACTGTGTCCAGTTCTGGATTTCCCAGTACAAGAGGGACATGGAACTACTGGAGTCAGTCCAGCATAGAGCCACAAAGATGATGAGTCCTCTTCAGAGGAAAAGCAGGAATAGCTGGGCCTGTTTAGGCAAAGGAAAGAAGGCTGAGAGACCTTATGAATGTGTATAAATATATTAAGAAAGGATGTCAAGAGGCAGAAGCCAACTTTTCAGTGGTGACCAATGATAAGACAAAAGGTAACAGCCACAAATTGAAGCACAGGAAGCTTTGCCTGAACATGAGGAAAGTCTTCTTGACTGTGAAGGTGGCAAAGCTCTGGAACAATGCTCTCTCTGGGTAAAAACAACACTTTGCTTTTGTTCCCTTTGTTTTTACCCAGAGAGGTTGTGCAGTCTCCTCTGAAGATATTCAAAACCTGCTTGGATACGATACTGTGCAACATGCTCCAGAAGAGCCTGCCTGTGCAGGGATATTGGGCTAGATGATCTCAAAGTGTCCCTTTCAACCCTAACAATTCTGTGAATTTTTGGGCTTTCTTCATTGACAGGCAATCATTTTACCTCAAACAAATTTCTTCCATCAGTCAACAGATAGAAAATGATTGATCAGGGTTTTGTTTTTTTTATAGTTCAGGAATGAACAGTCCCTGTCTTACAGATGAGCTCATTTAGGAAAAGAGAAATTGCTGTTGCTTGGTATATCTAGTTGCAATTTGTAATTCACAACTTTGTTTTTCCTGGCTATGCCTTGTGCAAGAGGAGTCTGGCAGAGAAAGGAGAGAGCTATCTACAGCAATTACCTGACTCTCTATACTCCACTGAGGTGAAAGGACTTAATGCTTTCTCTGTGAAAAATCTTTAAAATTTCTTAAGGCTTTCTTTTAAGTAAGAATACACAGAGTGATCAATTGTATTGTAAGTTTATGCAGAACCCACTGAGAAATAGGTGGAAAGGAAGAATTTTTCATGCACCTTTTCTCAGGTTTAATAATTTTCTTGGATAAATTTTGGGGACTTGAAATAATTGACTTTAAAAAGTCAAACAAGTTAGGAATTTCACCACTAAACTGAGGCTATTAAGATGCATGGCTTATAAAAAAAGACTTGGCAATCCTACAATTTTCCCAAAGTTTACTGCTGTTTCATGGAATTATCTGTATTTGGGAATCCAACTCCTGCTTATGCTGTCTGCATTGGCAATTTTCTCCATCTCCACATGGATGGGTTCAGTGTATTTTTCCCACATTGATCCATCAGAAAGTTAAAGATAGAAACCTTCCTATTCTATTCCTCAGGTTGATAAAAGAGCCATAAAACGCACAAATGAAAATGCATTGCCTATGAACTCATATGAACAACTTGATCTGGACTGTTGAAGATAATCAGAGACTTCAGGATGCAGGATATTAAATATGAGTTGTTAAAGTTTTCTTAAAGCATGACCTGTCATGCATAAATACATTCACTGCGAAATATGCTTGGAAGAATGTAGAATCTTTAAATTTTATATATATAAAGATTATGTCCATAGATAGAAAATCTACAAATATGCTATTTAAGTGATGTGATCCATTATTATTCATTGCAGTTAATTACTGCAATTACTGCCAGCTGTGTTTTTCTCAAAGTTTATCAAGTTTATCAAGTTTACAGAAGTTCTTCCTATTTGCCAGTGGTCTTTGGAGCAGAACCATGGTATTTGCCCATTTATGTTCAATATTACACAGCTTTTAAGTATTTTGAAGAAAAGTATCTCTCTATAAATGAAATCACATAACTTTTCATGATGTTGCGTGAGTATATTTCCAGACTTCCCAGGCAATTTTGGCAGAATTGCTGGTTTTCTTGTATACCCTTACTGTTTCTATTAGTCAAACTTTCTAAAGAAGAATAATAATAACAACCTTGCCAGTCTATTCAATGGAGTAACACTTTGCATAATTATTGAAATATATCAACTCAGTTTCTTCAATCTTACTTAATTCTAGAATTTACATGGATCAAAACCATTAATTTTTCAGTGGCTTATGGCTTCAGTGTATTGAATGCTGAATGTAAAGCTCACATATGCATCTTCACGCACATAAGATACTCATTAAATATTGTTTTGTATCTTTCTACAGCTAGGAAGAACACATGAAATAGTTGAACTGGCTTCTAAAATAAGAGCTTTCCATTTAGGGCCTAAATCTGTGGTCTCATATGACTCAAACATTTTTAAGAAGTAGAGTGAAAGGCAAAATAGTTTTATATTTCTTGGCAATGGGAATGATTCCTTCTGTTTTATTCAATTTTGGTCTAATGTGCACCCTAACATCATAAAGTAAGAAAGATCTTTGGAATTAAAATCTTCAAATAATACACACAGATGTTCAAATTGCCTCCTACAATACCATCAGGTTGCACATGTTACAAAATACTAATTACAGCCCAAAGGAATAATTCCTTAAAAATTGACCTCATAAATTTTGCTTAAGGGTTCAAAACAAACAGTCCTTCGTAGTTTATGATTAACTGAATGCATAAATGAATAATAATATAATGGTTACATTTTTCTGAGACTAACTATTGCTATACATGGAAAAATAATATATTATTCATCACTCTTTTCTGCTAACAGGGTAATTTAGTATACAAAATAGATGTTCACACCACCTATACTTTAAAGGGGTAAGACTTTTGGCTTTCCATAAAGCCCACCAAAAGTTTTGTATTTTACCTTTTCCATTCTTTTTTAAATACATAAATATTGGAAGATGGAGGAAGATGATGATGATTTGCTACATCTAAATTCCAGATATTCCTCTATTAAAATCTCAGCATACTAAAAAAATAGGGATTCATAGTAAGAAGCTCTCCTACAGCAGCGTCAATCAAGCAAGCATTAAAGTAAGCTTTAAAGAAATTTCTAGTGTCAAATTGTTTTTTTACTGAAACATTACTTCTGGAACAAAGATAGAACCTGGTTAGAAAATAGTGCAGTTTCTATAAAGCATGCAGGAAGTAAAGATAATGTATCAAAAATAAGAAGAAACTGAGTTCACCCTGACTCTCAAGACCTAAACAGATCATACACAATGTCTACGCTTGAATGATAGCTGGCCAGTTTTGAAAAGATTAATTCTTTTTATCATAATATATGAATGGACAAGGATCCTACTCAGCCATTCAATTCTATGATATCATAAAATTGCATTTTATAGCTATGATTGTCTTATTGATTCAGAAGATGCTTAAAGAAAGAATTTTAAAAGGGAGAAAGTTGAAAAGTAACATTTGAGCTTAGTCTCCACTGTAAGTATAACAAACTAAAGTCTGCATTTGCAGCAGTAACAACAGTGGCAGGAAAATATCTTTAAAATATGATCAACATTTGAAATTTCATTCTAGAACAATATTCTGACATCATAAGCAACAAAGCAGACCTGAGTAGTTGGAATCTATGTACTTTGTAAGTATGCACCACTATGCAAGTGCTTATGAAAATGAAATCACATAATATTTATAGACTCACTGCTTTATTAAACCTGAATATGTCAAATTAGAAAGAACAAGAGTGCAGTAATACAAGTGCTAAATCGGTGTTTAGAAATATCACTTCTACTCTTCAATAAATATTAGGTTTTGGGCAGCTGTTTGTTTTATTTTATCCTGGATTTCTTGTATTCTTGCTAAATCACTCTCATTTTAGCTATGCCCCGTATCATAGAAGAACTGCCTTTTATGTTGGCAGTTCTGTTTAGATTCTAGTCTAATCTCTAAGTCCCTGGAAGTGAGATCCATGCATGCAAACCAAGTCCTAATGTATATGATATCTTTCTTTTAGAAGGAGAGATGTCATGAGGCCGAAGGAATGCAAACCTAATTCACAACAGCCTGTGGATGTAAGAGAAGATAATAAAAACATTTGTTCTATTGTTTCAAACATTCTAAGGGATCATTAAATCAAATTGACCTTCTGAATAATCTAGATCACAGCTTCATCTTTATCACAGATACTGGTTTTCATCCAGATACTGAACTTATTTTCCCTGCTCTCCAGAGTTCCTGATCATTTGAAATGGGGGCAATGTTATTTGATAGCCCTAAATCTTTGATAATCAATTTTTCATTCCTTCTTTCCACTGTCTTGAAATTGCATTTAGTCATGTATTTAAAAACAGTTAGTTGTGGTTTACCCTTCTGACAATGCAGATTTCACATTCTCCCCAGGAAGCTGTTTTGTTGTTAAATTTCCCTTAGGGCTGGAAATTATTATCCAACATCAAAGCTGTAATGTTTAATTTTACTTTCCAACCATTGGATCATATACTTCTGTCATAAATAAATCGAAGCCTCTGAGCCAGCATCAAATACATAATCAAGTTATTTCTCAATATGTTTGAATGAAGAATTAATAAAAAATACAAAGTAATAAAGAATAGAATAAGGATTTTTCATTAAAGTGTGCCTGTCTTTTATATAACTTCAATTTTTTTCTTCCTCACATCCTTGGAATTCAGGTTCCAAAACTGGAGAAAGTAGTCTATCGCAACCAGTCTTAAGATAAATTAGTCAGAATAAGTTCCACCACTTATAGCAGTTTTTTCTTTTTATTCCCAATTGCATAATTGCTTCACAACTCTTACTGATTTGATTATCTACTAGACAGTACTATAAATTGCTGTTTAAAAAAAAAAGAAAGATGGAAATGACCATTCTTTTAATCCTCAACCATAATATTTTGCTTACAATTATTTTAGCAGATATGTCTTTAGGTTGTGACCATTAAAAAGGACAGAACAGAATACTATAAAGAGTTACACTTTCTCATTATTATCTCAGCAGGATGGATGTTTTCTAACATCCTGTAGATGTAGGTAAAGCAGGAATATTATTGCAGTCAATGATAAAAGGAAAAAATACTGATATCCCTGTAGCGAAATGTTGTTTAATATGTCATTAGAATAAATAAATGGAGATTTAAGTATAACTCTTTTTATCATTGTTTATTCCATAAAATATGAGATAAAGAAGTCTTTTTTTTGTCTTCACATTTTATTGTGAATGGGAAAATTATGTAAGTAGAACAAACTAGGTTTTAACAACAATATATTGCTGAAATCTGCATTAAAAATTTCTTTTTTGTAGAAGGACCTCATAGAGAAATAAGCTGCTGTCACTGAATTTTGTGTCATCCTACACTAAAGTATTTATGAAAAAAATGCTCCTGAACATTTTGCAGTTCTGTAATATATCATAATATGTACTCCTTTGCCACTGAAACAGCTGCATTATAATTCCAGTTAGAAGTAGAATATTTATAAACAAGATTTTTTTCCCCTTTCCTAGTGCCATTGACTTTTTGTCTTGCATTGTAGTTCTGCAGAACCAGGCAGACTGCTATTATTTCAGAGATGCACTGTATTGTATTAGAAATTAATAGTTCATGATTCACATAAGTGTGCAGAATTTTATAAACAGAATTTTCAAATATAATCAAATAAGCTTATTCTGTGCTTATGGTGTTTGAAAATCAATGCAACTATAATGATTACTTTTATTTGTTAATAGCATTTGGAATTAAAACAGAAGTAATGCTCACAGAAATTAGTTGAGGAAAATGTAGAAGGGATGAGCATGATTAATATTGCTAACTTTAGAGACACAATTTGAAGCAGGAGTGTAGTTTCTCCTACAGTTTTGATACATCCAGTGTTACAGAGGCGAGGGAGAGAGAGATGCACAGGCAATAAAGAATGCTTATCTTAGGTTCATGTTCCTTTTGACTGATTATAGGGGTTTTATTGGGAAACTCTTCTCCCTTAGGCCGAAAGTTGGGTGTTTGGAAATAGGTATATAATATTGTATGTATATATACATAATATTATACAAATATTTCTGTACATATTTACCCTTCAAGTATGTCATATTGCATCATTATTTTTAGAAGGAATGATTTATAAACATTACAGAATACGAAAAAAAGTAAGGCATTAGGTTAATAGAAGTCTCCAAAAAAACTGAGTATAGTAATACAGAGAAATTGCATACTCTCTTAGTCATTCAGAAATATCAACAAAGACGCTTAATATGGTCTCTAAGGATGAAATTACAACAAGGAATTCTTTCTCCCGGAAGCACAGCAGGAAGAAAAAAAATAAAGGAAAAAAGATTGAAAGAAGAGTGCAAGTTGAATACTCATCCTTCTTCTTGTTTTACAGCTTACAACAGAAATGCCTTTCCTTTTTGGCATTGTCTGCAGAGTAAAGCATGTGTTTTTTTTTTTTTTTCATTTTTTTTTAATATGTATTTTAAGGCAAGGGGGAATGGACTGCTTGTGTCACTATGTATTACACTATTCTTTTGTATTACTAAGATTGTTCAGTTAGGTCTCACTAGCACTGTCCCTGCTGTCAACCAACTAGTATGGGAAAAATTTTCCATGATAAAGCGCTTTCTTTTATACTAGTCTTTCTTGTCCCCCACACAGATCCTGCCAATGAAACTTTCTTCACTAACACTTCTTGGATCATAAATGCATTTTTAATGAAAGAAAACTTCTACAGTGAATGAGGCCCACAGTGTTTCAGATTAAAACATCAGAAAAAGATAAGCTGATAAACATATTTCTTTCCTCCAGGAAATTAACTTTTATACTTGACCTAGTAAGAGGGCACCATTTTAATTGTTTTCCATATGGGTTATTAATCATAATTGTGACAATTTCCCATAATACACTACTATAGTAATTGAATATTGCCATTCACTTTGAATGCAATTTAAATCACAGAGCAAAGCTACAGGCTGCAGACAGAAGATGGTGTAAGTTTTTTTTTTTTTTTTAAGATTATCTAACTGCTCAGCCATGATGGCATTTTCAATTATTACAGGCTCTTCAACCATTAATTATGTGTGCTGATACAGTTCACTGGAGTTTCTCACTGAACAAGTTACAAAGGTTAAGTGCATCTGAGTTGAAAAGAAAAAAGTAACTGAGAAATAAACGAATTGTACAATAATAGCTCATTGACAAACTGTATGTACTGTAACTATAACAATTACTCAGCACTGTATAAAAGTATCTCAGTTTTTAAAATAATGGTCGAAGATACCAGCTCTTGAGAATTAAATAAATATAACTTTTTCTCCATATTTCATTTCATATACTTAAGTCTTTTGGACACAAATGAGATTGTGTTCCCAAACCAATACTTAGAGTAGATTCACAGCTAGTATGATTATATGAGCGCCAAATATACTTCCAATGCACCAGCAAAATCAAATGTAGTACCTTACAGCATGTCAGATAATTTCCTGGTACATATCTGATACTAAACCTATATCCCTTTATTTACAGCTCCTACCGGTTAAACTGCTTAACTGTCACTTGTTCCCAGCACCATTTGTGTACTGACACGTTTTGAAATTCTGCAAGAGGTTCATTATTCCATTTTTAGGAATTATCAAAAGGAGCCTGTTGTCACATGACTTAGTTTTAACATGAAACAAGACTTAATGCTAACAAATATTTTCATTTGAAATTTATAGTGCAATCTATTTGTAAGAGTGAAACAAATTTTTAAAACATAACTGTAGTATCATTTTGTTAATGAAAAAATGAATACAGACAACTGTAAATAAAATTGTATATCTGAGCACTTGTATTGTAATATCAATTTTCATTGTAAAACCAGTGACTTTCCAAATAACCAGGATTTAAAAGGTTTCTCAAAACAAATACCTGGGATCTTGAATTTTAAAAATTTTAAAAATATTTCTTTTCAAGGGATGTCATATATCTCAGCCTATCAATTTAAAAAATGCACAGATCTACAATATTCATCAATAAAGAAAAGCAAAAGAAACAAAAAACATATGTATGTCAAGGTGAAGGTCTTTGACTGTAATTTGTACCAGCGGAGACAGTGTCATAGGAATCATGACTAAAGCATCAGAAATAATTTAAACTTTCAGATTTAGTTCAAAAATTTTAGGTATTTTCTTAACCTATTCACTTCATGAGTTTTGTACATTTTCCCTTTCCTATATGAAGTCTGAACCATAAGCTCCAGGTAACTGTTAAGATATTTTCTTAACAAACAGCATTTTCAGATTTTAGCATGGTGTGTGTTTCTATACTTTTATATTGACTAGTTATTCCTTTTTACCACAGCAGTTTACTGTTCTGAAACCGTCTCATGAAACTACACACTTGATCTTTCATGTCTTTGCAGTCTTGTCATTGATGCCAATACCTTGCTCTCTGCTTGCCTTCAATTCAGTCCTAAGGGCTGTTATTCTAAAGCTCCTTGTGAAGTCTGTAGTGTACAACTGTGCACTTAGCTCATTCCACCCAGCAAAGCAAAAAATCACCGAATGTCAGAAATCATAGGCATGAAAAGTAAAATTCAGGAAAATCTCAGGACTCCTGTGACAGCTGTTGTGACTAGTATTCATCCTTCTTGATGAGGAACCTCTTTTTATATATATACATATATTTAAATCCCATTTACACATAGATAGCATTTAGTCTGTAATCTACAGTATCTGTCATGTGCTTTTGTGTGATAGAAATAAAACACATAAAATACATTTGTGTGTGTGTAGGCGCGTGTTTGACATTCAAATCTAATGTGTTCTTTGGCAGTTAACTACGGACAGTTTGTAATATTCAGTGGTCATTTGTTTTTGACTGGTTTTTGTTTTTGACTTTAGTCCTGCCTCTCCTAGTAATCCTTATTCTTTGATTAGCTGCCTGCTATGTAAATACATCTCAGATGTTTACATTGCAATAAAGCCTTCAGAATGAGGCCCTAACTGCAGTATGAATTTTATAATCAGAGTAAAGTCAAATGCTTAATATGTGAAAAAAGTGTGTATATCTTGAAAATCTGTATTCAGAATACAGAATAATAGCTGCATTTTAATTTATATATAATCATCAGTTACTGTAAACATCACCTGTGATATGTAGGAGGTCAGATTAGTGGATCATAACAAATCTTCTTTCTCTAGTAAGTACCTACATGTATATTCAGCAAACACCATTGTGAGGCATTTGTGTTGGGCTGGGGAAGAATCAAATAACAGCTGAAGGTAAGAATGAATCAACTATAACCTGTATGTGCAGATCATTTCTATCAATTTTCTCCCACTAATGCATCAGTTCATTTCAGTCCATAATCTTGGAAGCATGCAATGGAGGACGTCAGAGTGATGACCCTATACTATCAGAGTAAAGCAAAAAATTGTAGAAATGTTTGTATTTTATCTCCAATAACCCAATGCAAATATTGTTTTGAAGAAGTTATACACTTATGCACCAAGTGCAATAAAAATTGTCTTTTCTATATGCAAGGATTTTTCTGCCTTTTCAGTACAGTATTCCAGAACATCTGCTCTTGTCAGGTCAGGTATTTGCCTGTGTAGAGATGCATGTGTATGTGCAATGCATGTGTTGCTGCTTTGACAAAAATGCCACATAACAGCATAAAAGAAAACTATTCCAATAATAGTGAAATCAAAAAAGCTAGTGAAATCAAATAGTGAATAGCTAGTAAAATCAAAAATGCATTGGCACAAGAACAATAAGCACCTTCTTTAAGCTAAGTATATATCAACTGAAGTTAACTGGAACTGCAGCAAGGATTAGCACAATTTAACAAATAAGCATTGCTAGAAACAAAAATAACATTTTGCTTTGTTCATCTTAAATCTGAACATCTGGAATTGGTCAGTCAAACAATTATATTACATATTGGCACATATATACAGATTTTAAAGATACAGATTGTATTATATTTGCTGGTATAATGTCTCCTAGTAGGTCTCCCAAGAATTTTTATAATAAACCATGAATTGTAATATATTCATTAAAACTGTCCACTCGGAAGAGAAGTATTTTCAAGGAATTCCTCAGAGTTTCTTTATTCACTGGGTGTAGAGTAAGATTGCCAATGACATACAAAAAAAACCCAAACCAAAACAACAAAACAGGTGTAGCATATAGAAACAAATCTCAGATTAGCTCAGATTCACTCAGTGATTTCTTAAACTCCATTTCTATTTCATGAGTAGCTACTTCCACTTTTGACACAAAGTGAGATGCAATGTTGTTGCAGGAGAACACTATGCAGACTTCACAGTTCTGTAATGCAACCAGATGAAATTTAGTGATCTTGACTGATTTTAATTTTGCATATTTGCTTTGCTTTGAACCAGAAACTCCAAGTGAAACTTGAAGATAGGGTTGGATAGAAGGTGCCAACCCACATGGATCAAACCTCAAGAAAATATTCACACCAACATCTGTAAAGTAAAACTGTGAAGTTTCACACAGCTCTGCAGAACAGATTTTGTCAATGCAATGAAGGATCAACTCTTCTTTCTCTTTCATTGATTTCATTTACTGTCTCTTTGTCTCCTATGCATATTTCTTATGATCCACTAAAGAACATTAGACTTAGGGAAATTTTGCTATGATTTTGAGAATACTCTTATGGAAAAGAAAATTAAAGCTGATTATATTCACTGTGAAACATCTGAAGAAAAACTGCGTGAAAGTCGGGCAAAGGCTAATAATTTGAAAATATTTTTGAAATTAAAATTCCATGCTTTTTTCTGCATTTCTGCATCTTTTCTGAATTCTTCCCATAATACAGAAAAATAGTAAAGACTCCACAGTAACCAATCTATAGGATTATCATTTTCTCTTATAAACATACACACTTTTCCAAAAGACTTTTGCAATTAAGTATGTTCATAATCAATTTTCTTGAAGTATTGCATTTTCATCTTCGGGAAAGTAGGCTTTTTTATAGATGCTGCAGATAGAGCCAATCAGGAAAAAAACACAGATTGAGTTCAGATCTACAAAACAGATTGTAGGATCTGCAAACCACAGATCCTTTGGTAATAAAGTAGCTTAAGGAATCTTAAAAAAAAAACAAAAACACACACACAAACACACACACCCTATCTTGAGGGCAGAAGAAAACAAAAAAGGGTAGTAAGTTGTCCTTATTTCCTTTAAATAAAAAAATGAAAGGAAATTAGTTTTGTCAAACAATAATTGTGATAATAGAAAATAAGGTAATTGCCTACTTTTTAATAATTAAAATCTTTAAATGTTTACTGAACATAGCCTCCAGTGGGTTACTTCTTACTTTTTGTGACTACATAAATACATTTGATTTGAGCCACTTAATAGAATTTGAATTAGAAAATGCCGTGATTAGACAAGAAGCAAGATATAAGAAATTATAGTCTTTAGACTGGTGTTTGCAAGAGACTAAAATTCACCTAAGTATTACCTGCAGTCCTTTTTCTTACTTGTGTTTAACAATGTACAACCTGTGATTATTCTGTTTTACTACCCTCTTTACTATTTAATTTATGCAAATACCAAAACTTAGATTCAGTTACAATCATGAAAAAAATTAGTGAAGAAACATTTAATTGCCCCTAGGTTACTATATTCAAAGGCAATTGAAAATATGATGTTTGATATCAGTTTCATGAAATTTGTTGCATCTCACTGCAGTTATTCAGAATAAATACTCTTCTACATCTGTTTTTGATTCTGTTCCGCGTAGCAGCATTTCATTACAAATACATATACATTGGCTCAACAATAACTACATACAAGAACATCACATGAGCTCACAGGACGCTCTCCTGGGTTTCTGAGTCATTTGCTACTTAGACACTTAAAGGTCTGCAAGTTTGTGGGATACAAACCTGCTAATAGAGTTCAACTCAACTCTTTTTTTTTTTTTTTTCTAATCATAGAATCATATAATGCCTAAGGTTGGAAGGGAGGTCATCTAGTCCAACCTTACTGCACATGCAGGGCCACCTAGAGCACGTGGCACAGGGCTGCATCCA
>JAUBNY010000777.1:0-40286 GCA_032275445.1 Crypturellus soui
AGCGCTCTGCGCATGCGCACCCCCTTGCTTAACGTTGCAGTACCGATTTTGTGACACGCGGCGGTCGCAGCGAACGTTCCCGAGCGCTCTTATGCACGCGGACCCTCCCTTACCGTTGCAATACCGACTTTCTGGCACGCGGTGGCAGCACTGAGCGTTATTGAGCGCTGTGCGTCCTCCCCCCACGCCCTTTAGCGTGGCGTTATGGCTTTTTTGAGCCGCCGTGGCTGCAGTGAGGGTTTTGGAGTGCTGGCACTTGCGCGGGGCCTCGCTTTACGTTGCAGTACCGATTTTGTGACACGCAGTGGTCGCAACGCGCGTTCCCGAGCAATCTTATGCATGTGGACCCTCACTTACCGTTGTAGTAGCGACTTTCTGACACGCGGTGGCAGCAGCGAGCCTCCCCGGGTGCTCCGCGCATGCCCCCCCCCACCTTAAAGTTGCAATACCACATCCTTTGACCAAGACCCAATCCTCTGGTTGGATATACTGCAAAATCCAAGGGAAGGGTCTGTGCGAGCTGGGCTTCCTTCTCAGAGAGACTTCACAAGAGAAAGTATTCTGGCCACATATTGCTTTAAATATATATCACTTATGTCCACCTCCCTGCCAGGTTGGGTGTTTAGCAGGATAGAGAATCCCAAACATTATTTCACAAGGAGACAGTTGGATATCTCCCCTTTTTTGCTCTTATTCTTGCTAAAGCTAATGTAGAGCTCATGTCCATGGCATCTTAGTTTTTAACACCAATTTTAAAAGATGTAGACCTTTTGGGGGAGGTTCACCATGTGTGGAAAATTCTTGCTGTCCAGAAGTGAAATGTCCAAAAAAGAGACAGAGGAGAACTAAGACTTTATTCAAATAAAGGAAGAGGCCAACCGGGCATAGATCTTAAAGCTTTATTCGAATAAAGGGAGAGTCCACCGGGCATATCCCTGTGGGGTCTCTCAAATTGCTGGGGGACGCAGCCCCCCTTTTATCCTTTTTCCCGACAAGAGACACCCTCTCCTTTTCCCCACTGGCCAAGGTACTCAGGTGTACCGAAGGCCTGCCTCCCTTCGCCTGTTCACACCTAAGGTCACCTGACTCCTTTGTCCCCCTTGCTGAAGAATGTGGGGGAATTGCCCTATTTCCCCTATTAGTGAAGGCCCTCAACTCTTGGCAGATGCTCTTTTGTCCATCTCAGCTCATGGCTCCACTCAGTCTCCTGCTCCTTTGTCCTGCTCTTCAGCCAGGCTGTGGTCTGTGGTGTGTGAATTTATTTGTAAATTCACACACCTGAGCTTTCCTCACAATCCCTTTTTTTTTGGGGGGGGGCAATATTGCAATATTTGCTTTTACAAACCTCTACACCTATCTTTAGAATCATAGTGGACTATACATAGGTTATTAACTAACCACCTGCATGCGATAGGTCTAGTACCCCCATGTAGTTTTATTTCCTCCTGGACTCCCATAGACCCAGCAACCCAACATTTATTCTCCAGACTCACTCCCAGCCAGTGGTACAGATCTACAGAGTGTTCGCCTGAGCTTTCCATCCTCTTCCTTCCACTGAGAAGTCCAGATTTCTGGAGTCTTGGAAATCTTACTTAGCTGCCTTGATTGATGTTTCTGTGGTTATAAGGTCCATGCCACTTTGCTAGCCGTGGTACTTCTTTCCATTCTTTGACGAAGACCCAATCCCCTGGTTGGATATACTACAAAATCCAAGCAAAGGGTCTGTGTGAGCTGGGCTTCCTGTTGGAAAGACTTCACAAGAAAAAGTATTCTGGCCACATATTGCTCTAAATATATATCAGTTATGTCCACCTCCCTGCCAGGTTGGGTGTTAGCAGGATAGGGAATCCCAAACATTATTTTCACCTTAATTACAGATCCAGTTGTTGCTGAGGCAGTTGGAAATGCCTCAGGCCATCCCGTCAACAGGCATACTATCACCAGGAGATACTTAAGCCTCCCTATATGGGGAATCTCAGTGAAGTTTACTTAGATTGCTGGAATAGGTATGTACCTCCTATTCCACAGCTCCCCTTGAAACGTCTCTGCTTTTCGAGCTTCCTTATCAGCCAATCGATTGCCTACCTCCTGCTCTGAGCATCCAGTCTGATGTCCCCTGATATGAATTACCGAGATCTTTTTGGGGAGGTTCACCCCCTCCAGTAGGCGGGTAATCAGATCCTTATGCATCAATGCCTTTCCTTGGCAAGTTAATAAATGTCTTTCTTCCCACAGTTTTCCAAACATATGTACCACCGGTATGCATACTTAGAATCTGTAAAGATATTGACTAGCTTGCCTTGGTATAATTCACAGGCTCTTACTAGAGAATACAAATCAAGCCTTGTCAGATGCTTTGCACAAAGTTACAATAGTGCTGTCTTTTTTTTTTTTTTTTAATCATCCCCCACAATCTCAATTGACATTCCCAATCTAGCCATCAACTTCAACCCCTCAGCAGATTACAGTGACAATTTTGGGACAGAAAGAAAATCATCTCAAATTTATTACCCACATATCCACTAATAGGGCTGGATAAGATGCACTTGCTTGCCTTTTCCACTTACCCCTTTGATAACCAAGGAATAAAGTCCATCGAGAGGCCCCTGTGTCTATAAACACACTTCCTCTCGGTCCAGAACTCCCTATGTGTTATCAAGGGCTCCTGCATAGTGGATCCCTCTTTCCCTGGAATCCAAAAAGGATTCCTACAAGAAAATCTTAAACCTTCCAAGTACAATCTGCATATCTTAGATATTCATCTATCTTTTCCTCCACCCATATAGAATCATATAAATAAGGGGACAGTTCTTTAATTGCCTTGTATCTTGTGTGAGCACGGGCACAACCACAAACCCAAATCCAAATCACCCCCGCACCATCCTGGCTTCAGTGGAACCTGGCACAGAGGCATTTGACTTTGAGGGCTTCTGGCACCTTGTAAAGCTTTGAAAGGGACAAAATGTCCCATTACCCCTTCTTCAGATTCTTTTGTTACATAATATCTAGATGTTACCCTTAACCATACTGACGCACATTCTTTCTCAAAGAGACCCTTCTCAGTATCATGGAGATACAGGCACAAAACCTGACGAGGATCGTAGTGTGACCTACAGGAGACCACCTAAATCTCCCTGGTAACTTACATTCTGGCCAAACAAAACAAGCATATTTTACCATTAGTTCCTTGGTTATTTCTGGGGGAATGTACAGTTTATCCCAAGCCCTCAACAGTCTCCCAAAGGAACTATATGGCAATAAGTCGAGGTCATCATACCTTTTCCCAACATTCTGTTTTAGCTTCCTTTTGCTGCCCTCCCTCAGTGTCCATGTCAGGGTTGTCACTCCTATTGTTCCCCACTGTCCCATAGTACTCACCTATGAAGTTTCAATAGTCCTTTCCATCAGATCCAGTCCTCTCTGGTCCTTTCTGTCGGACTTTCGCGCTACCCGGAGGTCCTTTCCTTCAGACCTAGTCCTTTCCGTCAGAGTCAGATGCTGCTAGAGAATTAGGAAATCACTGTAGCTGATAAGGATTTCTTTAGCCATACTGAGTGAATTTCAGATTGACAGATATTTTAGAATCATCTTTCTACAGTGTCAGCTAGAGTTATATGCTGCAGCTTCCACTGAACACCACCTCCACACACAGTCTGCCTCCTTAGCCTTCAACAGTTGACTTGATAGCAGTCATGCCCTTTTCAAGTTAATGTATTTTCTTATGGGATTTAATCTTTCTTCCGCATCCAGACTCTGTCATGCTTACCTGTTACTAATGGATCATCTCATTATACACATTAAGTTTTTCCTTTTCCAGCTGAGTGCCTTTTGAGGGATCCTGTGTAATGTCCATCCTTCTGAAGGGTGGAGGAGTAAGCATTTCCTAGCAGAACAGAAACATTATGAAGGAAGTTTTTGTTTTGTTTTATTTTACTGTTGATTTTTCCTGAAGCTTTCTGGAAGAGATGAAATTCTGTATTTCCCTCTTTTGCTTCCATTCCATGGCATACTTTTGGCTGCTACTTTTAAATGGAGTCTACCAAGAAGTGAAAGAGTACCATTTATTTTGATGGTTGAAGGCTATCTGAAGCCAGATAAGATTTATTATTTAATATTATTTAAATGTTGGGGGCTGGAAGTCAGCCATCACCATCGTTGGACAGGAACTCTGTAGTGGCTGCTTTAAGAATGAAAGAGGAAATCAGCAGGCACCTTATCAAATGAGTGACAAAACAATTCAAAGAGTTCAAAATCAAATGTGAACTCCAAGATCTGTACAAAGCTACAAGGCCAACTTTGGGAATGCACAGAATAGAAGTGGCAGACATTCCTACACAGCCAGTTAGCCTCAAATGGGAAAAAAAGTGAGGCTAAAATGTGACCCATGGCTCCATGAACACAATCCTGGTATCTGAAATACACAGCTCTTTCAGATATTGACAGCAGCAAGCCCTTCAGCTTTCTTTTGAAGCAGCCAGTGTTTTTTTCACAAAATATGATTTTGACCAGATCTGTTGTGCACTGATCCAGCTGAAAAGAGATTTTTTTTCTTTTTTTTTGTCTGTTAAATTTGTAGTCCTGATGAGTCCTGTTCCATTTCACCACACAGCCAAACAAAGAGCCACTCAGACATGAAGGATAGTACAAAGACAGGAAGAGTAGGCAAGCTTGCTGGTTTCAGCTACAGTTTCAGATATAGGCTGAGGTAAACTACATGTGAAACAAAGGCATTTAATGTAGATTTTCTTTGGATTTATATTGGATCTACCTGTTGGGATGTAGATTATTTCTTTGGATGGAGAAGGAGATGATTAAGGTTCAGAATACAATTCAAATAAGATTCAAGAATACAGTTCAGAATACGATTCAAGAGAACACAATTATTTTGAGCACACACACAGATGTAATATACAAAAGAGAGAGAAAAATCAGTACCATAAACTATCCATCAGACTACAAATTGCACTCCAGTTCATAATTCCCTATTATTATCCAGCTGATACACATATATATGATATATATATATGTGTGTGTGTATCAGCTGGAAAAGAATATAATATATCCTGTGTGAACTATCAATACAGATGGTCAAGAGAATGCAATGTATTAAACCATTGTCTGAAATAGGCTTTATCCGTTGGTTAATTTTTTCCACATTTCCTCCTTTCAATTCTTTTTACTCCACAAAGAGTAAAACAGAGATCTTTATATAGAATGAAGGATGCACAAATAAACACCTACCATGAGAAACATGCTTACTGGAATAGCACACAAGCACAAGCTGTAGCAGTAGACACTGTGAATTTTAAGAGCTGACCTTTTAAATTGTGTTTGCATTCAGCATTGTATGATGGATAGCAGGGCTGTCAGACCTACTTCATCATGAAAAACTTATTTGATTATATTATTTTGCATTATTACAGTGCAGTTGAAAAAAATTACTAACCTCATTTCACTGCTACATAAAATAAACAAAACATTGGTTAAGGTATCACCAAGGTCAAACCAGCCCCAGGCCTCAAACTTTGGCTTAGTGGTGATGAGCAGGATGGCAAAGTCATTCAAGCAGCACTGAATTTGAGTACTTACCAACACAGAAGTAAAACCCTGGACCTCTTTCATCCTATTTCTCTGCCTTTTGCCAGTTCCTGTCTGTTTTCAGTCCACTCTGAAATCTCTTTTTCATTTCACTCCCATCTTCTGCACTTCCTAACAGATGTGCTTTTAAGAACTCTGTACTTGGGAAAGTACAATCATTGCTTCCTCCACCGCTTTCTTCTTTTCTTCTCCCTCTGCTTCCTGGTTGGGTTGTGACCTCAGGCCCAAGTGATAACAACAGTACATGCAGGTTGTTTTTTTTTGTTTTGTTTTTCCCCACAGCTTCTCAGACAGTTCCCTGAATACACAAAAGAAGAATCTCCCAGAGCAATGTGGCCTTTGAGCTGGCACAGTATCATGCGCTGAGTGCAGGGATGACAGAGAGGAATTTACAATAACAAATTTGATGGCCACAAGTGAAAAAACAGCTATACAGCAGACTCATGACTTGCTGTAGGTCTGGATGCTCTGTGGTCAGTTGGTTTGGGTATTTCACTTGTCAACATGTGGCTGAAGATATTAGTTCAGCTGAAACAGACACAGTCCAGAGTAAGAGAGTCTCACCTCACACCGCAGTGAGGACTGGAGAGTAGACTCTGGGCAAGACAGCAGTGCCAGGAGACCAGCAACTATACCACTCAATAGAGGAATGTGGTCCAGGCAAACACTGGCTGTATGGAGTTCCTACAGATCTCAATAGACACTAACTCGATCTTGAAAAATACATTTTTTTAAGCATCTTTAAATGGCTTTGAGCCAAAATGCAGTTTGCTTCATGTAGGGCTTGAGGCCACTGGAAAGGAGATCATCACACTGAGATGGACATTGGTGTCAGTTACCCATTGTTTGGGTGGCAAGGACCTAGGAAAGTGTTAGCTTATGCCCTGGGCCTCTAGCATTATCATAAGTCTGTGTTATCTGCACAGAAAACAAAACAAAACAGTCAAACTTAAAACCCTCCAGTTGTGGAGCTTCATCACTGCTATTTCCACAGGAGACCCATCTCCATTTCCCTCATTCTGGTGCGCACAAGACCTTAGTTTCAAAATGTACTGCCAAACATGTCATCAAGCTCCTACAACCGTGGCACAGGAGGTGGATGTGGCAGGGACAGGAACAAAGAATGCTTTCGGAAAGAGGAATGACAGCAAAGTAGTCTTAGTTTGCAGATGCAGAGAATGACAGTTAGCAAAGGTCTCTTCTTCAGACTGTTCTGTTCTTGGGCCATTGCAAGAAGCTGAAGGTCACAGAACAAATGATTTCTCAAGCCTTTTCCTATGGGCCAAGTTCGTCCTCTTGATGCTCCTAAGAGTGATCTTCAATGATGATTCATATAGAATATAGTAGTATTTAATACTGAATGTTCTGTGGGCAGAGTCAGAAAATTGCCATCATTAAAACAACATTTTATTGGTGTGAATGTCTAGTTATTTCCCATGCAGACTCACTCATTATTTAAGAGATGCTACGTGATTTTATTCAGCTGTATAAATCTGCAAGAAGGGTAGGAGGGAAAGTGAGAAAGAAATGAGAAAGAGATCCTCATGGCCTTGTAACATCAGAAGAGGACAATCTGTTTTAATTTGCTAAGAGCTTTCCTCCATGACAGACAGGCAATACAATCACAGCAGGTCACAGAAAAACAATTTCCTCTCTCCCTGCACTATACATAAAATGTAGGATTTCTGTTAAGCAGCCCTAAGATCTAATTTTATTAGAGCACTGACTGTAAATTTAATAGTCCTGAATTCAGAAATCACCTATCAGGGAGTAAATAGATGTAACTACTTTGATAACAATATAGTTCTGCAATAGGAAAAGCTGGTGAACAGCACAACAGCACAAGTATTTATCAAAGGCCCCTTGCCCCTAAGGGTAAAAAAATCTATCAATTCCCTTGGCAAAGTCCAAGCAGCAAAACATCATTAAAACATGGAGCTCCTTGCTACACAGTGAATGGATGCTAAAGGCTTATGCAGATCTCTGAAATAAATCTGAAAACCAAGAAAACACCTCTGACTCTGAGAAGTCATGCAGCCACTGATCTCTGCAGAAAGGGTTATCAGCCTGAGGAGAGGCCTCTGCCCGAAGTAGTTGGCTGGAGGATGGGAGAATGGGCAAAGCTCTGAACAGCTCCAGTCTAGAGTGCACACTCTGTCATCTTGCATCCCTGATATTCTCCTACCTACTCAACTGTCTATGCTGTGATTCAGGACATCCACCTGTGACCCAAAGGAGAATGTCCAAGTGCACACTTACATGCTGCTGGCTTTGGAAAGACATACTCAGTCCCAGCAAGGCACAGGTTTCCTCAAATTTGGTATGGTCAGGCTGCAGAGCCGTCTCACTTCTGCAGGGTGCTCACTCACCACCCCAGGAAAGCCAACAAAATCTCAGCAGTCACTGCCACAACATAACACCTGCTCCAGGAAACCACCAGTAACAGTCTGAGGGGAAGAGGTAAGTAGGAAAAGGACAATGGGGCTTGTACAAGACAGGACCCTACACAGCTGGAAAACCTCTGTTAAGAGACCACCATATGCATTTGCTGTTAAGAGGCTTACACACAAACATTAAAACTGACTGAATCATAGAATCTGAGAGGGGACTGACCAAAGCCATTCACTCGTGGCAGAGAGAGAAGGGAAGGATAACGGTAGTTTGAGATCAACAGTACTTAGTAATGTAATGAGCCAAATCTGAGACACTGATCCAGGAAGAGAATGGTGATATCTAGGGAATTTTTTGTTTTGAAGAAAGCCAGTGGGAAAAAAAAAAGGGAAACAGATGGTAAGGGAAAAGCAGGCTTACTTACATATACAGTCCTGGCATAAAAAGGAAAATAGGGTTATATAGGATAATAGGAAAATAGGATTATAGTTCTCATGGGGGACTTCAATCACCCTGATATCAGCTGGAAAGACAGCACAGCTATGCACAAACAGTCCTGGAGGTTCCTGCAGAGCACTGCTGATAACTTTTTCACACAGGTTGTGGAGGAGCCAACAAGGAGAGGTGGGCTACTGGACCTGGTACTAACAAATAGAGAGGGGCTTGTTGGAGTTGTGAAGGTGGGGGATAGCCTTGGGTGCAGTGGTTATGAGTTGGTGGAGTTCAGGATCCATCGAGGAGGAAGCAGGGCTGTAAGCAGCCTTGCAACCATGGACTTCAGGAGGGCCAACTCTGGCCTCTTCAGAGACCTATTTGGAAGAATCCTATGGGCTAGGGCTCTGGAAGGAAAAGGGGCCCAAGAGAGCTGGTTAGTATTCAAGCAGCCCTTCCTCCATGCTCAGGATTGGCTTAACCCAATGAGTAAGAAATCAAGCAGGGGGAGCAGGAGGCCTGCGTGGATGAGCAAGGAGCTGATGGCAAAACTCAAACAGAAGAAGGTAGTATATAGAATGTGGAAAAAAATACAGCCCCCTTGGGAGGAACTACTGGAGAGAGTCCAGCACAGGACTACGAGGATGATCAGGGGCCTGGAAGACCTGCCCTATGAGGAAAGGCTGGGAGCACTGGGCCTGTTCAACCTGAAGAAGAGAAAGCTGAGAGGGGATCTGATCACCGATACCTTAACGGAGGGAGGAGGATGGGGATGGCCTCTTTTCACTGGTGGCCAGCGACAGGACAAGAGGAAACAGCCACAAACAGAAGCATCAAAAGTTCCAAAGGAACTTAAGGAAGAGTTTCTTAACAGTGAGGGTGACAGAGCACTGGAACAGGCTGCCCAGAGAGGTTGTGGAGTCTCCTTCTCTGGAGATCTTTAAAACCCGCTTGAATGCAGTCCTGTGCCACGTATTCTACGTGGGTGTCTGTGTGTGCAGAACGGTTGGACTAGATGATCTGTAAAGGTCCCTTCCACCCTCAATGACTGTATGATTAAAAAAAAAAAAAAAAAAAGCATCAAGATTCACTGGTTGGAATAAGGCTGGGAAAAAAAAATAATAATGGGCAGTTATCACAGACACAAGATCACAGACACATAGTACTCTCAGTCGCAATGTAGGCAACTATCTATTAGAATTTGCAGATTGTAATGTTACCCCCAAAGACTGCCATCAGCAGCACGAGTCTGAGCTGAGATACTAAAGACCAACCAGGCCATGAAGATAAAACTGCCATCTCAGCTTGAGAGCGGCTCGAAGGGAGGAGACAGCAAATATGTGGACAAGGGCAGAAGGGGTAGCAAGGGCAATAGGACCTCACTTTTTACCCTACACCAGTGTTCAGCTGCCTGTGAAACTTAAGCAGGATACAAGGCCCAAATTGTCAGGTATAAATGTACATATGCAAACAGTTGCCACTGTGCTGCATATGTCAACTCAGGCTGCAATATGACAATGTAGTAATGTGATTTTTAGATGCTATCCCATCTCAGAGAACTGGATGAAAATCATGTGCCCAGTATGCTGCTTCAGACTGAAACCATGTGCTCTGAACAGCCTTAATACACCTTCTCTTATTGCTTACCTGCCCAGTTGCATTTGGAATAAACTGATGCTGCCTAAACGTGTTTCATCAATCAGTACCTAAAACTATTATCCAACTACACAATTAAAAAGAAATCAACTATATGTCAGGACTGGGAAAAACACTGTATTCATTCTAATGAAAGCCATTTAAAAAATCTCAGCACATGGAATTTTTTAATATTCAGTAAGTAAGCATATGAGTATAATGCAACAGAAGCAGTTAAGCAGTTTCTTTTTATTTTATGTTGGACCAAAATAGTTGCTTTTAAACCAGTGTTTATCATTCCTCACTCTACCTACACTTCAAATTTTTTTGCGTGGAGAATCTGATAGTGAAGTTGGCTATAAAGGAAATTGAAGCTGGCTACATTACCTTCCCTTGAAGAGGTAGGCGAAGAAAACAGCAGGCCCTATCTGCTGTTTTAACATTAAATTAGATTCTCAAAATTTGAACAGTTGGTTACACAGGGGAAGACATTTGTTATATGCTTTTTAAGTTCATAGTGTTGTTTTAAAAAAGGGCAAAACTAAAGAAAAACAAACATAAGTCTGTCATTTTCCCTGCTCCATTTTAAAACAGTGGTGCAGAAAGGTGGGAAAAAAGCATAGAGTAGCAGTCCCAATGGCCAAGGATGAGACAGAAAAGTATGGAGCAGTCTGCTGGATGGGTGCAAGTGATGGTCCATTCTGGAATAAAATAGCTCAGTTGCTTCCACTTCTTGCCTTGGTAACTGAATGATTAATGAGATTTGTGGCTGTTGGTTTGGGGGAATGCACCCGACAGAAATGTCAACTCCACTCTTACCATCTGGAGGTGCGCAGCCATAGAAATTCCCTAGAATCTACAGTTTGATCCATGACAACCTCGAGGGACATATCTGCATCTCAGAGCCTGGTTGTGGTGACCTGGGGCACTGCACAAGGTATGTGTGACCAGTGTTGCACTGTAAGCAACACCCTCAACTTCGGAGAAGAATACTGTGGACACAAACAGTTGTTCTACATTTTAGCAAGATACAATTTTATCTAGAGAAAGCTCTACTGGAAAGTTTGTAATTTTAAATCTTGATTGTATTATAAAGTGTCTGTAAATACAGGGATGTAGTCACATGTCTGCATACATAAACTTGTCAGTTTGCAGAGTAAATGCTACAACATATTTGTAATAGATGGTGCATCTGGGAGAAAGGACCAGAGTAGCCAAAAGACTGTCCAGTGGCATTCTCTTACTCCATGTTTTTGTCCTCTCTTCTCGTCTCCTGGAAAGTTATACATCTTTGCAAAAAGAAAAGGGCTTCATATCACTTCTGTGCATCCAATGGCTTTGAAAGAACTAAATGTATTTTTGCACTGCCAATAAGAAAGCCAATTCAATTCCAACTAAAGAATATTTATGAACAATTCTTAGGAAAGGACAAAGAGCCTCAGCTGGCTTTCAGGTCTCCTGTGGAGCTTGTGGTGATGACAAGCAGATTAAAATCAGATTTTGACTTACAAGATAAGCAGTTTTGGTCTAGAAAGCACTGTGTAAAATACAGATTCTTTGAGTGCTACGAGACACTGAGAAAGGTCGAGTTTTCTTTCACTGTGGGAAAACAAGTCACCTGTCAATCCTAAATACAAATGAGAACATTCATCCATCTTCTAAAGTTGAAATACTTTTTCTCCCTCTCCTAACTTAAAATCTCAAATTTCAAACTGAACAAAATTAAACAGCTATTGCATCAGCAGGCTCTAATCTTACCTCTGCATTTTTTTTTTGCTGTTGTTTTGAAATGCACCTGATGTGCCACATAAAAGCTTTGCCAATGGCTAGCACCTGGGACCAGGGTGAGGAGTTCAGAAATCACCTCACTGGCCATGTCAAAAGCTACAAGGCCAACTTGCAGAACTGCTACTCTGGTGATCACTCCAAAATAATTCTAGTACTGTATTGTAGATGCGAATGAAGAAGAAGGACCTTCTAGAGGAGAAAAACTTTTTTTTTTTTTTTCCCTGGGAAAAAGTGCCTATTCTTCAAAGGTTTTCCTGTCATTAGCTCTGAGTTTTGTTTCTCTGTGTTTTGACAGGAAGGAAAACCTCTATCAGCCTCTCTTACTCCAGTCTCCTGATGGTAGCAATAGTGCAGTGCTTGCTTTGCACTCTCTCGTGGGGCACAGCTTTGGGTCTGCCATACTCTTTGTTCGGTCCATCAGCTTATGGCACAAACCCTCAGTTTGTCACTCATGGAAGTCCCTCCCTGCCATGCCCCACTGCCATGTGCCTCCACTAACTTGCATGGTACAAAGCACCCACAGTTGCTAAGTCTACATGCAAAGGATTTTTCAGCTGCTAAGGATACTGTTACCCAGTAGCTCTGAGCTCACTGAGACACACAACACAGCACCAAGATCTAAAGCCCTTTTTCAATATTTCTAAAAAGCTCTTATGACAAAAAAAAGTGTAAAAGCTCTTATGAGTGCTAAACCTAGGAAATACTGTTCAGCAAACCACACATTACAGAAACTTCCTTCTAAGACCATCTGCAGCCTGATTCCCACTTGGAGCTGTTTTAAATTCTGCTCTAACTCACCCTGCCAATCACTTCATAACAATAAACTATTTCTTCACTCCTTCTCAGTGCTATTTGAAAAAAAGGTTAGGGTAAGTGCAATCCTGAAGCAGGCACTTAGGGAAATTGTGTACTAGGTTTTATTGTCTGTTGGGACGGGAACCTCTGCTGTCCTAGGCTCATCAGCTCATGTTCAATAATTGGAGAAATTCTGTCATCAACATTGTTTCTTTTTTACAGGGACTTGCTTTAATGCTGAAGTATTTATTTCACGCAGTTGGAATCAAAATACTGTGACAGAAACTAATACCTTCAGGGTTTTTCTGCAGCATTAGGAATTCATCAATGCCTTCCATCAGACCCTCCGCCAACCACATCTAATACAAGTTTTATAGCTCTTGCTAGCATGTTGACTATGAGGTGGTAACTCCAATAATCTTCCCTCTCAAGCCTTAGGGAAAACAGAGAAAGGCTAACAAATCCTTTTTTTTTTTATTACAGTCTTCACTTCATCCACACTCTGATGAGAGAAAAGCTATATTTAAAGCCAAGTGAAATTTTACAGCTCCGGGGAGGAGTTCAGTGAAGAGAAAATTATAGGCTATCAAAATAAGGAGAACAGAACAACAGATACAACACTTTCTTAATACCTGCGAAGGTCTGAGTCTGGAGTGATATTATTAGCTGACAACAATTACCTTTTAAAGGTTTGCTACTCAGTAGTGTTTATTTGGTCAAGGTGAAGATCTGTTGGCAATTACAGCTTAAGATCTATAGAGGATCTCCAATAAATAGTTCTCCATGCAAAGTGTTTTATTGGGGGGTGTGGAGGGGGTGCTGCTGCCTCCTTGATTAATGGTCACTAGAGGTTTGCATGCTAATATGGGTATTTGCTTTGGCCTAGTGACCATTGTTTTCTTCCAGAGAGCTATCACATCATTTCAGATTGAATTCTTTAATCTCAATTACACTAAAGAACTGGAAAGAAATTCTCTGCTATGCAAAACTTGCACACATCCTTCATAACAGGCCACAATAGCGCTGTCTTTGGGAAGAAGAGCTGCTCTTGAAGAAAGCAGGTATATGGTTATTTAAATGTAAGTAGACGGGCAGAAGCATAACACATGAATACACCTACCTCCTGTACTCATAAATGTTGACATACGCAGGTTGGAGATCTCTATCAGGAACATATATGTCATGACAGATTTGTCATTTGTCATATTGATTTATTAATCTGCATCGTTACTTATGAAATTGACCCTTCTTTCTTGTTCTCTGACATGAAGGGTAGGATTCCTTAATACTTACGTGGGAATAGATCTGTTGCTGTTGAAACCTGTTGCTGCGACATGCTTTCACAGTCTGTTCTTTTGCTGGGAGAGAATTAGCTCAGTGTTTTAAGAGGTACTGGGGACAGAGGTGCTAAAACCAGGTCACTGTGTATTGCTCAGCAAATGTCAGCAACAAGCTTTGCTCTTAGTTTGCATCTCTTATTTGCCTCCTCCCTAGCTTGCTTGAACCTTTCTAAGCAAAACACTTCTATGTATTTACCTATCTATCTCAATACACCCATGGTACTCTCAGCGGCAGTGAGAAATGTTAGTTTTTCACTCAGCTGATGAAAATAGAGGTTTGAATCCTTTTGGGGTGCAGAGAGAGAGCAACTCCTCATGGAGGGGGTGGAAGGCATTTCTGTAAGGAAGGCACGTACATCGCTGCCTGGTGGGGAAATGCCTCTTCTTGGGGCAGGCCCTCTCATCCCTTGGAGCTTGTCTGGGACCTGGAGCCCTTTGTCCTCCACACCCAGGTTATCTGCATGCTCACCGGGGAAACCTAACCTAACACGAGCAACACACTTCATCAATTTGTAATTCCAGGTTCAAAACTGCACAATCAGTACAGATGATGCAGACATTCATAAGAGAAACCAGACTGTAAATGGAAACCAGCACCACAAGCATTTCGTACATTTAGATTACTCTGCTACTGTGTCTTGACTGGTCAACCTGGGCTTTGAAAGTTCTGTGATCTCAACCAGGTCTGGGCAAAGTCTAGAATTTGCAGTCATCTTTGGTTATTACATTATTGCTACTAACTTGATTGGTTATTTCTGATAGAGCTGTAGAAATAAACTACAGATTCAATTTCCCAGTCTGCTGTATGGATCCTGTAAGTGATTGTGAAAATTATGAACACATGGGTGACTAGTGATCATTTATCACCATTATACCTTCTCCTGTCTAAGTTTCTGAAGCTTTTGGTTCATTCAAAACTTTTTTGCTAATGTTTGTAATAGCAAATCAATGGAATCCACATTGTGATGTGCTGTCTCACAATTCTCCATACCTACAGTACAGAAAGTTTGAAACAGTGTTATTGTATTTAATTTGTATAGTTCAGTGGAGATTCATGTCTGTTTTCCAAAAACAACTAAGCTTTGTAAGGGATTGCTACAAACCAAATAATCTTCTCAAACCCCACCAACTGCATGTAACTATATACAACTGTAGATGATGGAGATGCACTGCAAATAGATTGTATTGTTGAATATGAGCTTGAATATATATAGCAGAAATACATGTTCATGGAGAACCAGATGGCTCAAGGGTCTGATAAGGACACATAAGGCCTCTCACTAGGCTGAAATCCAACCCAGATCAGGAGCAAACAATGCCATTAGAATCTAACGTTAATTTGGCTGCCTACAACAAATATATCTATGAGCAAATATATATATATATATATGTCATGAAAAATGGCTATTCTAAATATCTCTCTTCACTCAGAAAACAGAGACATCAAGGACTGAATGAAGATGCTCTCTCAGCCTCAGGAGAGGCCAAAGAAGCTGAGCTGACTCTTTGCACTAGCTATCCACACTGGCCACAGCGGTCAGCCTCTAGCCCACCCACCACCTGACCCACTAAACAAATGGAAAGGCCTCTAGCAAGTTTATTTCTGTTCTCTGTGTATTTGGCATGTGAAAGAAAAATCTGTTACACTTCTGGTTTTCAGATCTAGTGCAACTTTGTCAGTCTCCTAGACCTGAACACAAAATTGCCCTCTGCTGCTGTTTATAATGTGCATCAAAGTTACAAAAAAGAAGAAAAAAAAAGAAAAAGCTAGGAAGAGAGGTTTTCTGTTAGAGAAACCAAACACTGAAAGTACTTACATAAGTGTCATAATATATATTGCAGTCAATATTATTACCATAGCGTCATTCCAAAATGATCATCACAATGAAAACATTAGTTTGAAGTCAGTCTTTTATTATGAGACGACATTAATGGATGAAACAATTAATTGTTCAGTGATCATCAAAGCTCTTCTATTTTTCATCACCCATAAACAGTGCAATAAAGGCTGTGGGTTCCTTCCAAGTCTCAGACACTCTTCATTCCTATCAGTGTTTTACAGCACATTTCAAAAATTCATGTGGTATATATGATGAGAGGGGAAATTAATCAATGACACATTTCTGGTTTATGAGTCACTGTGGTTCCTCTGATCATATGGGAAATGTGGAAGAGAGATGGGGTAGCTCAGATCTGACAAAAGCAATGGTTAATATTCATAACCATCTGGTCAAAATGCACATTATCTGATTACTCTGCAGGAAATAATCTTCCCCTTTCATTCTCTGATCTGCACTTGGAGTCTTTCTTCACCCTCCTCTTTTCCCCAGCTAAATTATGACTATTTGAAATACAGAGACACAGGCTCAGCTCCATCTTGGAGCATAAATGCTGAGACCATCCACTACTACTCCTCCTCTTGGTCCCAGGAAAACACTATGGACCATTGCTCAGACCAGTGATGATTTCCACATGTTTTGGATGTGGAAAATATAGGGATGATTCCAGACACAATGTAATACAGAAAAAAAAAGTCATCCATTAATGTCTGATCCTGAATTTTAAAAGTAACAATTTATGCTCAGTTGGGACTGAACATGAAACTGCTTAACAGCTTCAGAACTATTCCACATCCATGTGCTTGGCCTCAAGCCTTCCAACTCACCAAGCCTTGCAAGTGTATGAACACTTTAGAGACATTCTGGAGTTTTCACCTTCCTAAACCAAGATTATTTTGGGGATATTTGTATTGTGTGTGTGTGTGTGGTTTTTTTTCTGTTTGTTTTTAACCAAGGAGTTTTCCTGAGAAATAAAAATGCCTTCTCAAGGGGATGTCTGTTAAAGCTAGAAAGAGATGAATCCCCTTTGCATACCCTGATCATGGGAATACTGCAGTAGAGAATTGTCATTTGTGCTGCTTGTTGTATTCACTTGATACTTGTATGAGGAACGTAAGTCTTGAAGCCACAATGTCTTCAAGGTACCAAGTTTAACCAGAGTGTACTGCTTCTCGCTTTGCAGTACCTTTCCAAGGCATAGACTTTTGATCAGGAAGCACTAAACAGAATTTTCCTGCATGCTATATCTTTCTAACTCTCATACACCTTTCTAGCCCCGACACTTCACAAAATTACCAGCTATAAAAGACAGAGATAGAAAAGGTCTGTTAAATCACAACTCTGACCAAGGGGCATAGAGCACTTAGCAAAAGGTATCAGAGAGACAAACTGAATCTCTCAGAAACATGGGCAACCTCAAGATACGGTGTCCTGTTTTTTCTGGTCTCAAAGAGTGGTTTAAATAAGATGGAGCAGTCACCTGGCTTAGCTGTAAGAGCATGACCTTGTCTGTGCTCTTTACTGATGTGCGCATATGCTTGGGGGACATTCGCCAACTCTGTATTACATATGAGTACTTCACACTAGGAACCTTAATTGTCAACAGACGAAGCAGAACATCCAGGTTGGACGAGTGAGGGTGATCATGTATGTAGGTAAATGACCCATATGATACAGATTGGTTTTGTAACAATCAATTCTTCAGCAATATCTGCTAGACAGAAATAAGCCAAATCTTGTATAAGGGACAGTTTGGGATTCACCGTCTTCAGACTGCTTTGTTGCACAGATGCCTTTATAGTTCTTCTCATGTTCCTTCCAAGTTGGGGGGAGCAAAGGCAGAGAAATAAAAAGTGGAATTTAAAGAAATGGGATGGATGTGTTTAAGTTGATCACAGGATTTGAATTCCTTGAGTGTAAGTATCAGACCCAGAAAATAAGTTTACAGTAGGCCTGAGGCTATTTTTTCCTGCTCTTTCATTATACTGTGTGTGTTTGCCCTAGAGTATCACAACTAAATACTATGCAACCCCTCATTCTTCAGTAGCTTTTAAGCACCACAAAATTAACTGTGACTGCTTTGATGTGAAGCAAGAGCCAGTGGTACAGTAGTGGTGTTCACTTTGAGTTTCAGCATTCACATTCTGTGAACCTCACAGGTTCTGTTAAACTGCCATTTTTCAGTACGAACTTCTTGAAAACAAAGTGCCCTGGAGCAGCTCAACTTGTGAAGAGCCCTGAGATAGCAGGCCATAATGATAAAAAAGTCTTGTGTCAAAGATTATTAAAATCTTCATTGAAGCTTAATGCCAATCTCAGACATCAATGTATGGATGCTGAAGTTGTGGTATTATCTTCCTCTTTAAGTAGTTCAGCTCTGGAACACAGCTATCCAGGCAGAGCTATTTCTCAGAACATCTTAACAGCATATTGTCACAAAAGCAATTAAATAAGGATCTTACCACTCCCGCAGCTGAGATAATTCATATGTGGGCAATTCTTTTATTTGCATCTTGCAAATACATTTAGAGAAGTCTAAGTGTTCTCTTCAGCTGGTATCTCTGTGGTATAGAAAGAAAAGTTCAACAATGTCTTACCTCTCGCAATCTAATTTGATTTTCCTCCTCCTTCCTACAGACTTCAAAGCCAAATGCATGATTCTACTTCTCCCACTGGGAAAGTAATACAGCATCACTGGGCTTACCTTCTGTCACAGCCATCAAGCCAGGTCGAATGTATCATAGTGATATTCAGAGTTATCTCTTAATAATCAACCGATAGATCTTTTTATATTTAAAACTTGTTGAGCAATTTAGAAACTGTTTACAGAGGCTGCTCCAATTTACCTATTTATTTATTATTAATAGATGTATAATATTCTCAGGCAGATGGTACATATAATCAAAGCAGTATGCAACAAAGGCAGGAATCAAATGCTATTCTCTTGGCTATGGTCTGTCACTAAAACCTGAAGATAGTTCCTCTACTTCTGCTATCCTCCTCATTATTTAGCTCACGAAGTCATGATTTTTACTGTAATCTCACTGCATCTTGGCAAAGGACTTGTGCTCGGGTTGGGCAGTAAATAAGTGAAATTACCATCATAAAAACTAATGTCAACACCTCCACGGTCATTTCTTAGTGCTCTGTGTTGAACCAAAGCATGAGGCCTCCATTCCTTTATTAGCCCTCCTGCAAACACAGGGCTTTTGAGGAAGCATTAATATTCATCTTCTTCTGATATGATTTGGTTTCAGAGGCTCCATGGAAACCAGTCAGATTACAATAATAAAATAAGAGTAAATTGCCTGTGGCAGAATTTGTATATAAAGTCTCCCTAATAAATCCAGTCTCTAGACAGCAACAAGAACATAACTGAATTGTACTTTTAACAAGATTTCAACGATTGATGGAGCAGATACAACCTTTTTTTTAAAAAAAAAAAAAGAAAAACTTCTCCCAGCCATAGCTGAGTTGTCAAGCAGAGACATCTGGTCCAACCCCTTCATGAAATAGTCATTGTATTTATGCATTGCCTCTCTGAGCATCCCCATTTGCCACAAAACAGACCAACCAAGCTTATTTTGCTCTGGCATTATTAAAAACACTATTACCATTGCAAATGCTTCCAGGAGAAAGAGTATTAATAAGAGTCTGTTCCATCAGATCCTGTCAGTTCCTGGGATGATTAATATTCCTGTCTGCAAGGAGCTTTATATCATTTAGTGAGAGCATATTGCTTGGCTCATAAGCTATTCTTCATGGGCTATGATGAGTGCATTGTGATCTTCCATTATAACACTGCTGTTTATACAACTTGGGCTGCCTCTCATAAAGCAGTTTGGAAGTGTCGATGTGTAGACAGATTCAGTTTAGGGAGATGAGAAAAAGCATCACAAAGATCTTTGGGTTGCCTGGCCTTCCTTGCTCCCCATGTCATGTCCCCACTGGGTGCTGCTACCAACCTTTTTCCTTTCCAGGTGCAGATGACAGCTGTTTTTCTGTATGTGTGGCCAGAGGACTTGTAGGAGCAATTAGAGGCAGCTGTTGGCTCCAGAGCACCACGGGCTCCTTACAGTTATTCTCTACATACATACTGTATCTGTGGGGAGCCTTTTCTCTGTCTTAAGACAAGTCATCTCCATTTAACTCCTTGTCAAGGACTGTCCACAAAGAGTTTAAATCAGCTTTTATTTTTAAGGGAAACCACCAAATCTAGAACTCCCCAGGAAGCCTGACAATTGTATAATACAAGCTAGACTGGAGCAATCTTTATTTTGAATGTAAGGTCATAGTCTGTGGCATCTTTGTATTCCTGCATGCTCAATGAAAGGTGTACTTTAATACAGCACTCAAGTTGCACAGGAAGTCACCAGGGCAAGTCTTGCTTACCCAAAGTCGTGCCGTGATTGCTCTAAGTACCTGATTTTTCCAGTCTAGTCTACAGCAAATCTCCAGGAACATTCATCTTTTCAACAAGTAGCAACAGCTGATGCTTCTGATGCCTTTAGTGCTTGCGTTGTAGATGAGGTAGATGGCCTTGTTTCTCAAGGAGTTGCCCTCAGAAATCCTTAAGAAAGCAATCACACTTGTTGACTTAATGGGAAAAAAGCTATACAGACAGGGGATGCAGAATATGGATGGTTATGTGGGTTGCATTTCTATGATGGAGAAGTAGGGATGGATGCAGAATCATGCCTTAGTTAAGCAAAAGCATGTTGTGTAACATAAGCATTCATAGCAAAAGGAAAAAGATGGCATCAACAGGATGAATCAAAAGTAAAGGACTGAAGGACTGACTAACTACCTCTCGCAGATACATATGTTTGTAGACAAGGAGGAGTGCAACCGAAGTAACTTCTCCCACAGCCCTGGGGCAGAATGCAAGCTGTGATCTCTGGCTCTATAGAATATCCAGTGAAAGGGAGATGGCGGGGAGTGCACAACGCAGTGTCAGAGAACATCCATCACAGAGGACAGGGCAGATGGCTTAAATACTCTCCACAGCGAGAATGACTGTACAAAGTACCCCTCAGGCCAAGAAATGGCAAATCCACTTCAGACATGGCTATAGGAAAGGTTTTCAAGCAACAGGCATTTGTTTATCTACAGTTAGAAATGTCAGATGTCATTCTCACTGCCAACAACTAGTGTTAGCCATTCTTCTGATTTTATTTTGTGGGGACAAAAAAACATTTTAGAAAAAGTGAAAGATGGACTGTTCAGATCTGACAAATCAATTTAGTTTTAAGCTAAATGTAAGAGAATACCTCTCTGAAAAACATGGAAAAAATCCTTCCACAATTTCACATTAAAAAATAAATAAATAAACCATTTCATTGGGAAAATACAAAAACACTTTCTCTTATTATTTCTTCCCCCAAATCTTTCCATTTTCTCATTTTGAAGAGGTATTTTATTTTAAAATCTGCACTGAAGAATGGGGGCAAATCTTTAAAGGAAAGATAATCACAGATATTAATAGCCAAATGAAGCATTTCATTCATGTTAAAATAAGCAGTTTGGATAGGTTTGAGATGAAGCTTGCTCAAATGGTTGGTTTTACTTCAGCCTGAGCTAAACTGTTCCTCCTCATTTTCCCATTTCACATTTTTGGATCAGACACTAATATTAATTAATACATTAATGTCACCAATGATCTCAAATGGTACCAAAGCTTTCAGGTATATTCATGATTTTATCTAGTACTATCAGAGAAAAATAAATGTTTCACCAAGATTGGGGTTGGAAAGATAGGACATCCAATCTTACCTGTCTCTTCAGAATAGCCAAGGTGACTCTGAACCCATTTTACAGCTTTCCACAACTGAACTAGAACCGTATGGTCAAGCTTTCAGTCTGGGGAAACAGCGGAAAAACTGAATATCCTGCAGATGCAAGTAAACAGAGTAAGAATATCTCACTAGGGTCAGGAAATACATGGCCAGTAGTGATGATCTGGACACAGATGAAAACACTCTATCTTGTGGTGTACAGAGAGGACTCCAACAAAAGCACTGCAGGAGACAAAGTGTGAACCTAGAAGGATGATGAAGGATGAAAGACTGTACTGGAGAAGGACAAAGTAACTGAAAGACACTGTGCCTACCTTTAGGTGCCTTACTGGAGACCTGACTATAATACTTCTTTGGCTAAATCATGCGGTTTTGCATGAGAGCCCTGTACAGCTCATTTCCACAAACTGGTAGTAGACAGGAAGAGAACTCCTACCCCTCAGGGAGACTGTGATTAGTGCCTGCAATTAGTCCTGGACATGGAAATGCAGAGCCAGGAAGGTTCACACCCCTTTAATCACTCATGAGAGTTTATGTATAATCTAGCCATGTCTATTTGGACAAGTTCAGTCATTATAGAGATGGCATGTTTGAGGGTTGGGTTTTTGTCTCCTCCCCTTTTTTATTTTTTTAATGGAGAAACAAATAGTTCGGATATTTCCCCAATAAATCATCTTGCTAGCATTCCTTGAGTTGGCTTGCTCATCAGAGCACAACCTGAATGTCTGAGTCCAGCTGGAATGTTGGGTTCTAGTTCAGTCTGAGCTAAACTCAGTGTTCCTCCTCACATCCTCATCCCAGGTTTTTGGATGAGATACTAAACTGACAATCCTTTTCTTTTGCATCTGCAGGAATCACAAATGTATCTGGCCTGACTTCCACAAAGACCCTTATACACAAGGGTGTTCATTAACTGCTCCTTCAGATTCCTAAAATAATGTAGAGCAAACCTCACCTTAAAAATTAATATGCTGTCATGCTGCCAATGTGTTCTGTTATGCTTCATATTAGCCAGTACTGAGTGTAAAGAAAAAAAAAACAACGCAGCTTTTTTTATCCAGCAATGTGTAACTGACAGCATACACCACAGTGGTGCACTGCTTTTTGTGAGAGAGAAACACGTAAACACGTAAAAATAACGTGAGTAACGCACATGAATAGAGATACAGGTAGGAACATGAGTCATGCTGTGGAAGCAGCAGTATCTCAGGATGTGGCACTATGGGAAGGTGATATTTAAGTTCTCATTCAGAGTTTTAACCCACTTTTTAATTCCTAACACCTTGGATATCAGCAACATCTACTAGGAAGTATGACACAAAGACTTTCCTTTCAATACAAACGGGATGTGTAAATGTTTATCTTTACCATTGAGTCTCTAGTATCACCAGCTCATGACACTGAGTACGTATTATCTCTTCTCCCTAAGGCACGATGATGCTTAGAGGTTGCTGTCCAGCAGAAAGGCAGATGGTTTATCCTGCATCACTGCCTTCACCATGCCATAGCTGAGGATCTGTGGTTGCTCATATGATTTAATAATAACCTGCCTCATTTCTGGTTTAGGGAAGTAAACCTCCTTAAGGACTATTTGCACAATAATAAGTAGAGAGAACAAAAGGGGTACAAGCTAGGCAAACAATATGGAGTCTTTGTGATTTTTAGAAGCATTCAAATTTTTCCTTGTAAACATCCATAAAACAACTTCCTTCATTTTACAAGTACATTTCTGTATCAGAAAATTGCTAAAAGTATATGCAATGCATCTCCACAACGGAAGGTAGTTGCAGAAGTTTCTTGGTTATTTGCCAGCACTAGATTACTGCTTGTTAATATTGTTCCCGTTCAGATTCTTGGAGACCTCAGCATCCTTCACTGGGTGATAATCATAAAAGCAGCTTTGGAGAAATCAACATGCTAGCTTAAGGATGGAAAAAACAGAGAGTACAACTGTGATCTCCCTTGTTCCAAGTCAGCAGGAATCACCAAATCACCAACTGCTCACTTTCATCCCCTCTGGGGGTACCCAAGACAAGAAAGTCTTATTAGAAGAAGAAAGACAAAAGTAATTCAGAAAAGGTAAGATTAAAAAATGTGAGCATGAACAAGCACAGAACAGACCTGCCTGGTTGCAGATTGAGGCAAAAGAATTGCATAAATGTCTGTACATTTATAAAGAAGGCATCTATACTAGAGGGTCAGCATGGCTACCACTCTGCAGAGCCACTCAAGGAAGCAGGTAACCTGCTTAGTGGCAATATGAATATTTGGCTGCTCTGGTCATCACCGGTTTAAACAATGGAGAGTATTAGGGGCTTCAATGGCTGAATTAAGCTTGTCACTGTGGTCTACTGGTGCTTGAAGGAAGAGAAGTGAATTGGTGACAGTATCTTCAAAGTAAACAGTAGCGCAATAAAACCAGCTACTACATATTTCCTGAAGTCTCTTTCTTGCTCTGAAGACACGGACTTGTCCTCAGCTCTTCCAGATACTTTGGGCAAAGTCTGATTAATAGCCCACTTTTTCTGAAGTGCTTCTGCATTTACAGATGTATCCTAGGAAAGCTTAAACCTTGTACTGTCAGGTTGCTTCAGATCCAACATGAACACATCTCTTTCCATTCCAATGTGAGACATTTTTAATACTGCAAGACAAAGAAAGTCCTTCCCTTGGTTGAGGAGCATCAGATTACAGATCATTTACGCAAAACTGACAACTGCAAGTCCATGGGGTACAGAAGAACTTAATTGATTAATTTGCATTTGGCCTCCAAGGCTAAAGGAGGCAGTGGAACAGTTCCAGGGACTCTCTCTGAGTACACAAAAGAGGATGGATGACAGAGAGTGCAAAGCTGGCAAGAAATTGAGGTGGGCAAAGAAGTTTTCTGGATCAATCATACAAATCATGAGACTTATAAGCAGTGAATGTGCAGTGAAGACTCCCTCCTTCTTCACTCCATGCAGTGAAGAACTGTGCAGACAGATACAAGTGTTGAATCAATAAAGTGAAACAGAAGACACTACATGAAGATGCTGAGAGGCAAGCAAGGAAGGTGATTAACAGATGTATTCTATGCAGAACAGAATGGGGAACATGCATAGCCCTGAAAATGAAATGGAGAAGGTTATAGTAACCAGCAGTGAAGGTTCTAAGCTTTGGGTAAGTTTTTGACTGCCTGGAAAAAAAAAAAAAAAAAAAAAACTTGCAGATAAAAATACTCTGCAAAATCAAGTCACTATTCCCTTGCAGCATTCATAAGTAGCCTGAAGTTTTGTTTAAACATGCAACTTCTATTTAACGGTGTTGTCAAAAAGCCGAGCAATCCTTTCAGTTTAGAGGCATTTAAATTTAGCAGCAGGAAAAAGAAGTTTGTTGAGTGTGGAATCCACCCCTGCTGCTCCAAAACAATCAGAAGCAGGAAAAAGTAATCAAAAGGGAGTTTTAATGAGTTATAGAGCCATTGTTTACTGAGGAGGGCTGAAAGCCTGAAGCCCAAGCCTAGAGGACCTCTGTGACCCTGCACTGCCTCTTGGTGGCAAAATATTTGCTTGAAACTACGTCAAAACAACACAATATGTGTGTTTGAAGGTCAAGGGGGAAAAAGTTGAGAAAAATAATGGAAATTCTCTGAGTCTCTGAATGTATTGAAGGCTTTTCTGGAAAAACAAGGTGGTAAACAGCAGCTGTATTTACATGTTCAGTAGGCAGTATATCCCTTGACAGTGTGAAGGGGCAGGCTGTAGCTGCCAGGCCGATCGAGAAACTGATCTTTTGCTCCAGAGCCATTGAGCACTGGGGAACTGGGCAGGTCTGGATGCAGCATGTGGCTGGAGGCGGTGCGTGCCTGGAGCAGCGAGGGGCAGTGCAGACGTGGATGTGCGATGCCCTTGATCCTCCACAGCTAGCACTCCTAGGGCAAAAAGCCAACACTGTTCTGGTTGATGGGGCTGTCAAAGTGCAAGCCTCACATGGGGATGAGAAAGCTCTTCTAGAGAGGGACTGGGAACAGGAAACTCATTTTTTTTCCAATTCTCAATTTTTGTAATTATACAACAGTTCTAGATTTTTGTTGGTCATGGGAGGTGTTACTTACCTAGAACTTTCACCTGAGGTGAACAGGCATGACATTAAATCAGTGCTCACGAGTAACAGCACAATTTTACTGTGGTGCTCACTAGCAGGTATTTAACCAAGAGCATTATTTGAAAGCAGCCTGTTGCACCTGCTGGGTAAGAGTAAGACATCATTTCTCTCTGCCTTCGCTGGTGGTATTTTCAGGGGAAAATCCCTGCCAAATTGCTCACTGTTTGCATTTATCTCAAAGAGTGGGAGCAGTTATTTTAGAGCTTAAATGCACTGCCTAGATAATTACACAGGAATTTCCTCTTGCCAGGAGTCCATCACTTGTAGTACTCTTAACTGTCACATCTACTTCACAAATTTACTGAAATGTTTGGCTTGATAATCATCTGAAGCAGATTGTGTATCTGTTGTGTATGCCCTAGTGGCTGTTTTCTTACAAACTTTAAAACCACATTCTATTATTAGCTGAGATAGGAGGAATTCAACATAAAGCTCTCCGATGGATTTTTGCAGTTATACTACTCTGGTTTTGAAGAAAAAAAGGCAGACTATATCACGCTGATATTGCATAAGGACCTGATTCTGCAAGCTTCCTCAGGAACACACAAGACAAACAAGGAGAGTCACAAAGTTTTCTGTAAAGTTTGTTGGGAGGAAACAAACGTATCTTCTCCACTGCACACTGCTGATGGAGCACAGCACAGCGGTTGGTTGCATCATCCTGAGCTCCCAGTTCTACACCTGGCTTGCTTCTTGCTACATCACTGCTTTTAAGATACCTCTTTCCAACAGGTCCTTTCCCAGATCTTTTTCATCTACCAGTGGAAGCGATGACTCAGGAGTGCATCTTTCTTTTCCTGAGAGATCTGAGCTGCACACCACAGTCTTCCTCCTAAGACAACCCAGCTGATACTGATCCCATACTAGGCCAAGTTAGGGTTTTGCTAGCTGAACAGGCTTGGAAACTCAAAAGTGTGACAAACATCTACAGAAATTCATTCTCATCAAAAATTCAGAGACAGGAATGAACTAATGGTTTTACTGATATTTGGTTAATAAATATAAAACTGTTAGTCATGGCCACTATGATGCCAGTTTCTCTCGCTTGTTTTTAACAGACTAGCTGCAAACTCCCTTTACATTTGCCTGGAGCACAAAGATTTGCCAGAGCTGACCCACACAGCAAAAGCTGCTACAGAGGAGGAGTACAAACCCTGCCAGACTTCTTGAGGGTACAGAAATATTACGTATCTAAGTCGAAAGAAGCAAATGGGTATAAAAATAAGCAAATAAGCAAGAAAGCCTATGGAAAGCCCTATGGAAAATGGGCAGGTTAATATCAATAGCAGACCTTTACCTGGAGAAATAGCAGTGAGTGGGTGGTACAGACAGCAGTCAGCAATGACAGCAGTGCAACAGGTAGGGTAAGTTATGTAAAGCAGGAGTCTGCTCCACCACACTCTTCATGACTCTGACAATTCATCTCTTTGTCCATCAAAATAATAGTCTCATCTCTCTAATCTCACCTGGGTAAGAGCCATGTCCTCAGTAAAGGTACAATAAATGCCTCTCTAGGCATGCATTACCTTCCTTTACTAATGCTACTGATCATTGCACTCATGCTGTTGGCAGCACCACAAATGGCTTTGCAGTGCCCCAACACCCCTGTGGCATATGGGAAGGGACACGTCCTGCACACTGTAATTTAGACAGGAAGCAGCTCAGCAACTTCCAGGCTGATAGTCCTAATGTTTCCCAGTTCGATTTCCAGGGAAGTTCTGATTCTTCCAATTGCCCGTTAGAAAGCAAGCTTTCATTCTGCCCATCACTAGGCAGCATGATATCACTAACAACCTCTGAATTTTGTCATCGTTGTCACAAATAGCCAACTGAGACAGATATTCAAGGTGTCCTTTCAGAGTCTGGCTAAGGGGAACCTATACGTATGTGGAAGTCAGCCACCGTAGTGGTAACAGGAAATTCTGACAGTGTCCTTGAAGTTTAACATTGGAAACTAAATTGCTTTTGCCTTGCATATCTACTTCATTAGATAACTGCCAGAACAGACCAATATTTTTATTTTATCAACAATTATTACACTACTAGCAGGTCTGTTAAGGCCCCAGACTTCATTTCACTTTTACCTCTGCAAAACCTCTAGATATGTTTCATCTGTACAGGAAGATCATTTTATCAGGCATACAGTTTTCCAAGCAAAATTAGAACAAAGTTTTATCCAAATTCACGTAATTTCCTCTGCACTTGTATTTAGATGAAGTGTGTAGATTCAGGCTGCAAGGAGAATTTAAAAGCAGAGAGCATCCTTTGAGTAGCCAATGCAGTCACTAAAATTCACATTCTTCAGATTTTTGCAAGTCCAATTAGAGATTTTTAGCCAGTTTAACATCCACAGCTCCCAGAGCTGCTACAAAAGCTATAAGATGTCATCATTTCTGAAGACCAAGTTCAAATGAGCTCAAAGTGCTCTACATAAAATTCAAAATCTCAGGCTGACTGCATCTAAAAAATTCACATCTGCTCAACCACTACATGCTTGTACACTTACATGAATACATCTGATTTTCTAGAACACATGCAGTACTATTATTCTGACCTCCTAATGCCTTTCAATACTATAATCAGCATCTGTACATGCAGGACAGTACCAAACAAAGCCTACATAGTTCCATTCAGTACATCTCTATCATATTAGGGAAAAAATGCACCCAGATATCATATATGTGTTTAAATAAGAGCCAAGATGTTTGTTGCAAGTTACTTTTAGAAGTATATCTGCTCTGTAAATAAGCTAATACAGTTCAGAGTCTCAGTTTTTGCATTGTTGGTAGCTTTAATTCCCTCTCTGAACTGAGAATCAGATTGGATTTGTATGAACTTATCAATGCCTATAAGAACACAATGCTTATATATGTAAACAGAAGCCTAATTACAACAAAACTTAGTATTTTTCGACATTTATTTGCCAACCACAAGCCCTCACAAGCATCATTAAACCTTCAATCTGGAAAAAGCCAGCATGTTTCAAAATGTTAGTGACAAATTAAATGCAGATAAACAGGTTACCCTCTGGAACAGAAGAATATATACATATTTTTAAGCTGGTATTAAAAAAATAGCTACAGTTTCCTTTCTTTATGAAAGGGAATGTTTGCCTTGTCTTGTATCTGTAAGAAAAAACTTGGAAAATCTCAAAAAAACAAAATTAAAAGGCACAACTATCCCACGCCTTCCGCACTGTTCACTCTCTCCTACAATTGTGTAAAGCAAGGAAGTAAGAGACTGGTAGAGACTGAAAAACATGTTTTCCTTTGAAAGTCCATCCACAGAAATATTTATCAGCACTGGCAAAACACCCAAAAACATATTATTTTGAAAAAAGGCAGAAACAAACAAACATGTCCCCTTTTTCACTGCAAATGGGAGGACTTTCCCTTGCTGTGAAAAACTGTTTTTATTTGCTGCTTTTAACCTGCTTCTGATCACTGTGGGTCATGGAAGTCTTGGACCACTTAGACCTGCAGAGCTATGCAGTGTATTTTTGCCTCCTGGTCAGAAACAGTCTTCCCTCTTCATGGATTAAGGTCACCGGAGCTATTCATGGAGAAGGGAATAAACAACACCCATTATACACTTTCAATAGGCACATGACTGCTACTGATCAGTGAAGGATGTGAAGACAGTGAAGACAGTGAAGACGGGCAGAGACGGGCTATGTCCACACTACTAGTAACAGTTGGACATACACAGCCTCTGTCAGCCTATCCAGCAGCAACTCATAGGCAGGTGAAAACAGCTGTAAGTGCCTAAGGTTACAGGAGCACCAGTCATGTTCGGTCCCACAGACCCACTGTGTGCCCTCCAGCTGGAGACATGCAATCCTCAAAAGATGGTGCAGATAGGATCTGCATTATATGGACATTGAAGAACTTGGGAATATCAAGGATATTGGGAAAGAAACAGATAACCCAGTGCTGCTGCTCACAAACATGATTTTTCTCCCATATTTGCTTCAGTGTTTGAGAGTATCCCAGAAGATACAGGGGCAAACCCTGAACCAACTAGTGCAGTGTGTACACAGAAGTAAAACTGGGAGCTATCACTGGACACACTTCTCCCTTCTGACATGCAAGTGTCTGCTGTGCAAAAAAAAAAAAAACAAGATATGATCCCTGCTGGGTCACCATAGATCTCTTGAAAAGGTAGGAAATTATATACCACCATATGTCAGGGTTACAGTCCAACCGAAGCCAAAACTCAAATCCTCCTCTGGTTTAAGGTAACCCCCTGGCAGCTCTTAGGGTTCATTACTGTACTGTGAAGGTGTAATGGTATTATAGGCTAAGACCTTTACTCCTCTCTCTCCTCATAGTAAGAGGCCTAGAATCAATCCTCTTCTACCAACCCTTTTGGCTTCCTTCTCCTATCAGCTTGTGTCTGGCAAAGTTACTCCCAAAGAAAATAAGCATGACTCTAGTCTCACTAGGATTCTCCAAAAACAGACTTAAACACTTCTCCTGAGAGTAGATGCCTGAGAAAGAAAGAAAAAAAAAAAGAAAAAAAAAACTTTAGAACAAAGTTGTTTCTTTCTCATTTCCCAATTGTCCAATGTGCCAAAATGATAGCAGTTCACAAAGCTCTGAGGAGTGCTTTGCTACGGCATGAGGAAGTACTCTTAAGAAATGAGGTGGGATGCAAAAACCCTCCCAGGCTGACGTGCCCTGAATTCTAATGAATTCAATAAAGAAATACGCAGAGCACTGTAAAAAAATAAAAAGATCACTGTATCTCTGCTGTAACGATCTGGAAATAATTGGATAAAATCACTCTGACATACACCAGTTCCTTTGCTATCACCTTAATCAAGGCACAAAAACAAAATTAAAACAAAGTTCACTGACTGACCAAGAAAAGGTTCTGCTTTAGGACATTTCTTCTCCAACCACAACAAGGGGAAACCAAAGATGTTCTTCAGTGGTGGAAACATAGGTAGAATACTGCTTGGCTTCCAGCATGACAAATTCAAAGTATCCTGTTTTTAGTAATGCATAGTACTTTTAATAACACTGAGAACATATGAATCAAAGGTGCTGCACAACTCGGAAGAACAACCAATTCAAAGGAAAAAAAAACAGTCTATAGAATGGTGGAGGGCAGGAACACTTTGGAACATACATGCTCATGTGTTGAGAGGAAATAAGGATAACGATAATATTAATTACATTAATGGATATGTGAGAAGAGGGAGTAGGGAGAGCATGGCTGCTTTGTAGGCACATCAATAATGAGGCATTAGCATGTAACATTTCTCCTTGCAGGTCAAAGCACTTAAGCAAATTAAATGGCTTCTAACAATGTCACTTGATTAAATGATGTCCCTTTTTTTCTCTGCTTGGATCAAGTGCATACTATAGGCTTTCTGACCCAGTTTTAGAGGGACCATAAATACTATCACCCAGCACAGACAACGAAGGGCTACAAAACAAGTCCATTGGCTGACTTCTTCAGAGAAATTGTGGTGAAGATTGAACCTGACATAAGAATTAGAAACGAAAGAGGGGATGTGACTCTGTCTGCTGAGGCATTACTTCTGGCTTTCACCTGGGAAGCACCTGAGGTGCCTGAACAGGTACCACATGTCACCAGTTCCCTATGGATGTCCCAGGCTAATCTCGGGCAGTTGTGCTCAACTCACCCTTTGGTTCACTGTGCAAGATGCTCATTACATGGATCACTTGTAAGGCTACACCAAAGGAAAAAAAATGTACCGTCAGTGAAGAAGAAGATAAGTAAACTTTTGCCAGATGGTTGAGCAAAGGAGGATAGCTGAGCTGAGCTCCTGGAGATCTTCCCAAGCCCTGCATGTTCAGGATTCTATCATTACTGAGAACAGCCCTTGAACTCTGCTGAGAACAAATTGAGTTGTTTCAGCACTGAAAGGCTGAGATACTTTGGAAAGGTTCTCCAGAACCATGCCAGGCAGAAGAGATGTCTGTGCTGATGCTCCAGAGGAGAAGTGTACACCGGTTCCTTGACAGAGTTTTCATCCACTCTGTGCCACTTACTCCCGTGTCAGTGGGGCTTCATTATGGATCAGTGTCCAAGAACACGACGCACAAGATAACTGCCTGGTACAGTGAGGAGTGAGTCAGCCCTGCAGGAATGCCTCACGCCCTTCCTCACATGTGCTTCCACTTGAAGTGCACTGGCCTACTCTAATGGCTAGGCCACATATTAGCCCTCTAGCAGTTGGGAAGTACTGGGCCTACTCCAAACATAGGAGATCAAGATAAAAAAAATAAAAAGGATACCAAAACCCCAGGAAACAAAGACAAAGATGCTCAAGGTAAGATCAACATGAAATTTTTGGCATTTCAGAACTACTTCACCCCACTGTTGAGTCCCAGCAGAGTTGGCTCCAGAGGATAGATCAATCACTTGCAAAGCAGTTCCTCCCATAATTCGGGCCACTGTGAAACATATCTCTAGAGTCTGTTCACGTACTTTTACCTTACCTATTCTGATTGCAGAATGGCTTAAATATCAAGAAATAGATTTGGGGTTTCCTCCCTTCCCTCCTTGTAAAAACAAGTTATGTGTACAGTGATGAACTGGAAACACGGGAGTAGCTATTTCATGTCCCATTATTTTTCTTATACTTATAACTAGGTTAAAATAAGAACAAATATATTTCACTTGTATTTAGCTTAAAGTCCACTGTTTCTTAGCGAGATCTGATGAGGGTACTGAAGACTGGCTTGTCTATCAGCCAATCTATCAAAACAAATTCTTTCTATCAGCAGACTTGTTTCCCCCTTTAAAATAATAGTCATTTGTAATGAAAGAACGTGTTTGCTTCTGTGTGCACAGAAATCTCAGAAAATTTAATGAGGAAATCCTTCTACTGTGAGGCTACTATCCACTACTGGCAAAGGCATTCAGGCAGTTTGGGTTATAGTGGACATAAGCAGGCATAAACCAGGAGCCATGCATGAGTATATAACAGTGATCAGTAGCACACATCACTGTGGGTTTAGACATACATGGAATAATTATCCTAGATTGTAGGCAGCCATACTAGAGCACCACAGCTGGCAGGGACTAGGATAATATGAGGGCATCTTTCACTGGAACACTGTACTTTCGGGAATTATTGGGTGAGAGAAATGCTGAATGTGAAGGAAGGAATAACTACTGAATTTTGCTGCTTCCTACTGCTCTGTCTCCATAACCTTGAACTTTGAGGAAAGTATCTAGACATTCAAATGGCTCAGATTTATGGGTGCAGATAGACATGGCTCTGGTGTTCCAAATTTACCATGAAAACGTGAGAAGACACTTTATGTTCAAATTCAAAAACAAGAAAACTATTTACTATTTTTACCTATTTCCTTTTTTTTTCCTGTCTGCTGTACTTTATTTCCATTTGAGCTACAGCCAACCTTCCTACCCTTTTAAAAGAACCCATCAAACTTGAACTTTAAAGCTAGATTTGTGACTGGCTAAATAAATACAGAACTGCAGAAATTAATATCCATTTTAACTATACTCTGCTAGCAATTGCCTAAATTCTTTCTCCAGGACTGTAATGGACAGTGTCTAAAACTGCAGCTCATTTTTTGAAGACTCAATTTCAGACTTCTCAAGGAGACCTCATCGTAAGAGGGAAACTTATGAATGAGAAAAGCACCAGATGCCAGTATTATATAGTCATGCAATACTTACAGGACACAAGAATTTGACACACACACAAAAAAAAGACTACATAATGTTAAGATACATCACGACAAAATGTCAGAGGCTGACCACATTGTAATGCTTTGTTGCATCTCCCACAAAAAGACGGTGAGACGGTATTATAAAATTATGCTGCAGAAGTTGCTGACGCAGGATCAGTATCTAACCATGAAGCTGAAAAGCATTTGCAAGCACTTCCAACAGTGAGGATTATTATCTTCTAATTAAACTCTAAGTCATTTAATGAGGAGCAATGTGGGTGTGGAGGAGTGGGAGCAGTGGTGCAGCTACAGGCACATTCCAGCCTTCAGGGCAGGATTGCTGCTTGAATTATGACCTACCACTGCATCCGTTATGGCATCCCAGTGGTTAACAGTAGCCCTCTTTGTCCAGAGGTTGCTGGGGAGACGGTTCCTGTAGCTCAGGAAGCAGGGAGAAGAGAAGTTTCCTGTTTTGAAGAAGTTTTAAGGACTGTTTTCCTCCAATCAGGCAGCAGATGCCTATGCAGGAAATGGAGAATACAGCTGCCAGCCCCACTCTGGGCCAGTGAGTTCACTAACCAATGCAGGCAAGGCTAACCATAGTCAAAAAATCCCCAGTGATAAGTGGTTTGCAGATTTAACAGAAGGACTTGTGGTGGAAGAGATCAAGACTGACACTGGAGCACGACCAAAACAAATCAAATTCTAAGAGGACATGGACATTCAGCTTCCTCCATATATGTGCTTCTCACCCAGCTCATCAAACCCAGCACATGACCCTGATAAAAAAAAAAAAAAAATTTGAGAGAGCCATCATATGTCTACTAATAGTCACAGGTCCCCAAACAATACTCTGAGGCAGCAGCTGCCATAATTTCTGTAACTTTCTCTCTAACTAATGATTCACTGATAGCGTATGTTGGGGGGTCTCCAATGCACACTCCTGCCAAATGCAGGAGAACAATCATAATTTCTCCAGCTTGACATTTTTTTTCCTTTTTCAAACCAACTTTAGCAAGAACGTTTGCCGACCTCCAAGAGTAAAGCTTAGCTTTGTCCACGATGAAGCTAAAGTTCCTGCTTTACACCAAGATTCTGCCTTTTTAATCAGTGCCCAATATTTTTTCACTGACATCACTTTTACACCTGCATAACGTCTCTCCCTCAACGGCATAGGTCTCCACTTAGTCTTACTTGCTCTGAATGCTGTTTGAGGTGCTGTCTGCAGTCCCCCAGTTCATGAGTTCACTCCCCATAATATTTTTGTCTCTGGTGCCTTATGTTACAGACAGTTTCTGAGATGAGAAGAAAGACTAGAGAAAAATTGAAAGTACAAGACTGATGCAGTAGAAAAATCCATGAAGTATGTTACTATCTGCTGTTGTTTGTAAAGCCCAAGTACTGACGACTTGGCAAACACAGGCACTGATTGAAGTGCAGGATCATCTCATCACATTGGGTAAAAAAAAAAAAAATCCAAGTGATGTCAAATGAAGGTTTATCTAGGTGAAATGTTAGTGAAAACTGAGCAACAACTTGAGAATTAGGCCTCTGGATACCTGAGAAGGTAAGAAAACCTCCACAACCCTGAGGAATATGGGAGGATCCAAGAGCAGCATTATATAAGTTCTCATACTTTGTGTCATTACCTATAAAAATCCCTGAAACTTACTATATAACAAGAGCCTTGACAGCACTGTGAACCAGATTAGAATCACATAAACATCCTTCCTGAGAGGACTGGTGCTCTCATTAGGGTCCCTCTTTCAAAAAAGGCCAGCAAAATAATCAGTTAATAGTTAAGCTAGAGTTAAAGACATGTTTGTAAAGTTTTGCAGCTTTGTAAGGAACAAAAGGCATGACTGGTCTCCCAAGAACCAACTCCACTCTCCCAGCCTCCCCTAGAGCTTTATGGGGTCTGTGTATCGGACATCCTTCAAAATCTCCTCCCACCTGTGATGAATGCCCTTAAGCACATAATTGGCAGCATATTTTCAGTATTATTCATGAATAACTGGAAACTGTAATGCCGTTTTTCTTTTTGCAAAAATATATACTCGAAAAAGATATGCTACAAAGCAAAGTGACAAACTGCCATATACAGGAGAGAAATATAGCACCTCACAACTTAACTCTCCTCTTCTTCTCTCCATACCCTTTCTGTTGTTCTTCACTTTTATTTTCTTGCCTGTGTTTAAGGTATAAATTCTTCAGGGCCAAGTCTGTGACTGACATCTGTCATTTCTTTTCTACCAGTTTGATGTAAGGAAGACCACAAATGCAAAGGCAGCCAGCAAACTGTCTACTACAAAAGGCAGATTTGTGTGCAAAATTCAGTCCATATGTCTATATGCCAGGAAATATTGCACCAAATTGCACCAAGTTGAAGGAATGATGCTGTGAACTTCAACACAAGTGAAAATCAACTTAGGAATCTTAAGGTCTGCTCTACCTAGTCGCTGAACTGAATCTATAAAGGGTCGAAGATTCCATCTCAGTTACCAAAGGCTTAGAAAAATGTTTTGACAGCATTCGTGTGAGTTTCTCTTTTCTCTGAGAGAGGTTCCCCACTAAACCTTGAGAAAACCAAGGGCTGAACCTTCAGTCTTCTTCTCTAGCCAGAGCACTAAGGCCAAACCACAGGATCCTGTCTTGTGCTGCAGTCCTAAGACACATAACTGCCAATGCACCTCAAATCCTAGTATAACAGCTATGGCAATAGCCCTCCTGGCTTCCCAGGCATTTGGCCGGTGATGAACTGTCATGACAAACAGCACTCTCTACTTTCTGGCTCTGAGCCTCTTGGTGTAAGGCAGGTTTTTGAGCAAAGAGGAAAAAGAATCAGAGGAATTTATGGAACGATGACTCCAGTTACTGCAGGGCAGACAAAATACCACAGATATGGAAATTTGTCATCAGGCGGCAATGACATCAGTCTACAACTGCCCCAGTTCTATTCTATCACACCAAAGATAAATTTCTAAAAAGAATTCACCAACTGCTGTAGTCACAGCTGGTTTTTACAATATCCAGCTCATCAAATGACTGTATTTTACACTGAATGTTATCCACCAAGATATGCCAAGAAATGCACCTGGTTATTAACCTGTATTCACTGTTTTCTATCACACATACATACATACAAATCATTTACTAAATGATTTGTCTTTTTGTGGCTAACAGTTTACATGCAACCAGTCTATTCTTAAACAACTGCAATGCTTGTGTCAGCATTAATCCATTCTAGCACAGCAAAATTTCCTCTAAGTATTTAGGCTTTCAGATATCCCAGGCATCTTTACAGAGATGAACATGAGGGATTAACTACCCTATGTATTCTGCCCTACGGATCTATGGACTTGGGCTTTGCCAAATCATCAACCAGAGTGAGTGCCAAACTCAGGACCTCCCTCTCCTGTCCCCTGAGATTTCCCAGGTGACATAGTACAAGCAAGAATGCCCCTGAAAATATCAAAATAGCATGGAAATAGATGGTTTTTCAGACCACTAGTAGCAGATATGTGTAAAGATATATAAGATGATGTCAGTTTCTAAAACTGTACCCAGAAAAAAGTAGGAAGCTTAGCTAAATGTCATTTGGGGCCAATCTCCTCCCTCGTCCCCTTTCCTTGCTACCCCACCCACCCAAGAAAAAACACACAGCATTCTTAGTTTAATGCCAGCAAATTGTTCAAGTAAGGCTGTTGACACCAAAACAGCAAAAAAATAGTATGTGCTCCTGAGTATGGCTAATGAAGAACAGGCAGCAGGAAAACGCCCTGAAAGACAGCTCCTAATGAAGTAACCTCGTCCTGAAGAAGTCCCTCTGTAACTGCTTAGAGAGGTTTAAAAATAACAATTAGCATGCATCAATAGCACAGTAAGATATAGAGAGACCATATAATTTCATTAAAATGGCAAGGAGAGTGTTAGTTTAAGTTGCAGTAATAAAAAATAAGATTCCAACATGCTATCCAGCTCTGATGTAGTAGGGCACTAAAGTATATACAGTCGCTCTAGTTATCCATTTGCTTAGATCTAAGCAGCTACTTAATTTTGCTGCATAGAGACATAAAAGCCTAGAATAGTCACTTGAGTTTTAAAATTCATTAAACTTATTAAATGGATAGCTGGATTATATTTTGAAGGAAACTATGTTAAAAATCATCTCCTTATTAAAGGATAGTAGCATTTAAACATGTACATATATAATATATGCTTAATTCAGTTCAGTGATAACAGAATGAATTTGTTGGACTCACTTCTAGTAAACTAAGCCATTGACTCTCCCTGAAAAAAATGACTCCTCTGTGCTGATCCTATCTGTTGCAAGGGGTGTTTTATATGGTTTGGCCTCTACCCTACAACAGTCTTCTTTGCAACATATATTTGCAAAACTAAAGAGTATTCCTCTTTTGGTTGCAAAAGTTTAATTTGACCCTTCAGAGTCTCCTCAACACATTCATGTTCCAGTTCTTCCATTTGTTTTTAATACAGAACATTCCTCATTATTTGCATTTTGAAGACAGTCACAGAATAAACAGCCAAATTTCAAGCACGTTTTTTACGGTTCTTATTTTCATTTAGCTATAAAGCTCCTAAAGTTTTCCATCATTTCAGAAACAGAAATTGTACCCTAGATTGTCTGCAATCACCGCACCCAAATTCTGGTTTTACTGCTCATCAGGTGTAGTTCTCGAGGTACAAATTAGGCTGAATTGCTCAAGACCATATTTCTTAGTGAACAGTGCAGTATCTCCCAGCAGTGCATGTGTTGCATTTTAAGATAATATAAACCAATTCAAAGTTCACACCAATCAGATTTGATGCAAGAGAGGAGTCAGCAGTTCCTGGGGTACTCTGGCACCTTGCCCTTCACAGTGGGAGGTCAGCCCAGCCTCAAGCTATTAATGTAATGCTACAAACAGGAGTTGTCCCCTAGCATTATGTTGAGGGTTGTGCTGGAGTGTTTAGCTCCTTTCAAAAAATACAGTGGGGAGGGAGGAAGAGGAATCCTTCTTTGCTCCATGAAATTGTCGATGAAATAGCTGTTCAACACCCTTGAATTATTATTGTTCTTTGCCCTACAGTAGAACACAAAGGATTCTGAACTCTGAGTGATGTGAACATTAGAAATGGCAAAATAGCTCTTTAGACCACCTAGTTGACTTCCCCCCCTTCACACCCAGCAAGTTTTGTGTTGTTAATAATATTAGTCCCAGGTATAAGAAATTCCCACATTCTAGGGTCCACATTTTTAGTTCATCTATAAAAATGCTTTTCTTCTCTTGCTTCCTCTACTCCCCCATCAAAGTATTTAATTAATTTAACTTAAAAGTCAATCTCCTGGAAAATGTGTTTAAGGTATTTTTTCCAAATCACACGTACTGAATTTTACTTTATTTTTAACTTGTGCTTTCTTTTCCACTGTTTCACATATACTTTTTTTCCCTGAACTTTGAGACATTCTGTATTTTTATTTCTAGAATTCCTCTAGATTATGTTTTCTACTAACATAAGATCTCTGTATTTACTGACACAGGCACCAGGAATACATCAGGGACCAGTTCCTATACTTAGAAGAAGGTCAGATGTCTGCTGGCCATAGTTGAGTCACGGAAACCCCACTTCATTCCATGCATCAGGGCATGTACCAGGCACGCTGTGCAACTGGGCAACAGAGCCACAGCCCTTTCTCTTTCCTCACGTATTTCAACCGGGGTAGTAACGTAAGAGCTACTGTCAGTGATGTACGCACCTCTGAAACCATTCAGAAACAAACGCGCATCCTTGCTTGCTTGTAAGTCTAGGGATCCTAAACATGGGGTTCCCGGAAGAGTCAGACTCAATCACTTCTGGGAGAGACTCAAGCCCACAGAGAGAAGAGCTTCATTCCCATTTCACTCACTGTTTGTTTTATCTTCTCCGTGGCCCGTGCGCTAATGTGTAAGACACTCTGCATACTATCATCACAGTGGGACAGTGCTGAAGGAGACCCTACATTAAATAGCAGCTGCCACAAGGATGATGTCTGTTATTAAGCACTTTTCAAAAGTAAAGCATCTGAAATCAAGTTGCTCTCAATGGTGTTAGCAACAATCCTGGTTTCTGTCGGATGCAGGTGTCAAAGCAGGACATATCAGCTTCTCATATGCACACACACCAGCCCTGGACAGGCACATAAGTGTCCTCCTCCCCCTCCCCAGCCCAATGGTAGGCAAGGCTCTGGGGTGGCCCCAAGCATCCCTCTGCCCTGGGAAGGAAGGGCCCTTCCCCAGCTGGGGAAGTTCAGCTCTGGGGAGGTTTCTCTGCCCACTGAGGGAAGGCGGATGAGGTTGGCAAAGTTGCTCTTGATTGTGTGAGCAATGCCTGCTGTACCGGGAAAGGCAGCAGGACTAGAGCATGCCTGTGCAGAGAGGAAGGGAGCAATGCAGCCTTGTCTGGGGGTTATTGACTGATGACAGCCCCAAAGCAGAGAGAAGGGCTCAGCCATAGAATGTCTTTGCTATCTTCACCAAGGCAGAAGCTGTTTTTAAGCCAAGGGAATGAGACACCAGATTGAGGCTACTCAAAACTCCTGGCAGCACCTGCAGCTTGCACGAGAGGGATTGCCCCTGCCTCCTTTGCACACAGACACCGCTCCCGGTAGGAGACCATGTCCCCAGGAAGGCTCTGGCTGGGAGCAGGGAGAGATGGGCACTTCCCCGAGGCTCTTCCCCAGAGGGTGCACAGGGGGGTGGGTCCTGTCCCACGGGGTGGGGATGGGAAACGGTGAGTGGGGGAGGTGAAGGAGGTGGGGAGACGGGAAGAGATAGGATAGGTGGTGGGAGAGGATGGAGGGGTGAAGGGGGAGGC
>JAUBNY010000777.1:40308-56348 GCA_032275445.1 Crypturellus soui
CCGGCCGCAGCCGCCCGGGCGGGGCGAGGCGGCGGCTCGGGGACAGCGGGGCTGCGCTCCGCGGGGCTGAGCGAGGCGGCTCTGCACCCTCTGGGACACGCTCAACCTTATATAAAGCCCCGAGGAAATCTCCTGGGACTTCCTCTTGCAAAGTTTATTTTGCGGATGATTTTTTTTTTATTTCATTTTATTGTTGTTTTTTTCAGAATTTTCTCTCCAAGGCAAGCCCAACCATTAGTTTCCCGTCCCACCCCCCTCAATTTTCACTGGAAGCTGGAAGGGGAAAGGCATAGGAAATGATGAGGGTACATACACAAACGCTAAGGTTTTCAATAGTTGAAAAAAAATAAAAAAGGTAGCTAAAGAACTGAGGGAAAATGTAAATTCTCCACCAACCATTTCTGATTGTCAGGGTTAAGCATGCATTTAAAAAAAACCCATAAGAATCCAAGAAATAATTGCTACTAATTCTGAAATTATTTAGAAAATCTTAACGTCGCATCTAGAGGTAAAGAGGAAGCAAAATAGTCAGTCCCTTTGTGCTACCCCTATAGTTTTCCATCACATTTTGATTTTCCACGTGGTGAGTGCTGCTGAGCACCTATGGGTATACCTCGAATTTCAGCGATTTCACTGCAAACTGCAACTTTCATGTGTTGGGAAATTGTGAATCACCATTTGCCAAAACACAGGAACATAGGACTGAAAGGATCTCCTGAGTCAAATCCAGCCTTCTCCTGCTGTATCAGGAAGTCAACCCCCCCTCTGAGCTTAAAGGAAAAGGTTCCCGCTCCTGCAGGGAGGAGCAAGACACCTTCCTCTCCCACCCAAGAAGTGGTGCCATTTCCATTGTTTTCCTGATCCTAGTGGGACTGGATTATGTTCCTCCCAGGAGACAAACTCATTTGCTTACTCATAAAGCCCCCAAAAAACTCATAAAGCCAAAACTTCATAAAGCCATGAAGCCCCAACCTCTCTTTCTCCATCTCTCCATTACTGAGAGCAGTTTTAATCTGATCCTGATTTAGGTGGAAGTGCAGCATAAGGAATATCCAATGCACCCATTTGTAAAGTCTTAAACTATGAACAGCCTTTGCTGCTCAGGAATGTAAGACTGAACAGAACTACATCCGCTACCAAGAGCTACCCATAGCTACAGGTCACAAGTTCATCCTATGCATCCTATCAATTCATCAAATCATATCTTAAAACAAAACCTTTTCTGTAGCTCTGCTGCTAATCCTCTCAGGTGGCTGAGAACTACTTACCCTCGCTAGTTCTTCTGGTTTCCAGACCAGATTCATGGCCATTTATTCTTTTGATTACATTGTCCTTTAGCTTAAAAATAGTTCTTTTCCTCTGCTGGTGTTTACCTCCAGGTTGTATTTATAGAGTGCTCATATCCCTTCTCAGCCTTTGTTTTGTGCATTCACACAATGCAAGGAATTTCTCTCCCACCACTGTAAAGCAGAGCCTCCCACTAAATCTGAAGGAAAGGGGCATTTACTAAGTGGCATAATTCAGGGACCTGCATTAGCAGTTTTTGTATTCCACAATACATAGCTTTGATGAACATAGTCATACACGTGAAGGAGCCTTTATCCCACAGAAGTTAATAGACAGATAGAAAACAGTGAAGAAAATAGGGATTATTTTCAGAAACTCGGAACTGACATGAAAAGCAAGATGAGGTATCCTGCCTAGGGTTCCTGGAAGTCTGTGGTAGAAGAAAGTGCCAGACTGCCCAGCCTCTAAGTCCTGATTTGTTTCCCAGGTGTCGAAATGATGATGGGCATAGGAAAATTGCACAGTAGATAGATTTTCTTTTGTTTAGAGGCATAAACAGACTACATATTCCTCAAGTTGCTACAGAAAGTAATAGATGAGAAGTCACCATATGCCCCTGTCAAAGAATTTTAACGAACATCTTTGGTTCCCAGAAGTCCATATATGAAAGAACAGGCACCTGTAAGCTGTCAGCTGCAGTAAGCCTTCCTATTGTGAAATCACAGCCGACCTGTAATATCACAAACATTCACAGTTATGTTAAAAAGAAATATATGCCAGTAGCTTAAAGAGAGGTTATTTCAAGTGTCACATAACATCTTAGACAATACTCCCAGCCCTTCAGATACCAGTATACAGACTCTGCTAGAGACTGTGGGATTTCTGGAGCATTTGCAGGATCAAGATTTCAGTACTGAAATCATTCTTTGCTTTCACACTAGATTTTCTATTCCTATGATTAAACTGTCTTTAGATTTTTATGGTTTCCCCAGCAGTGTTTCTTTATGGGATGCTGCATTGTTTTATTATATTTACAGATGGCTGCAATAAAGTTATATAGTAAGAGAAATTTGTAAGTCATTGATCTGATATACCAGAGTCATAGTTCATTGATCGAATCATAGAGGATGCATTCCAATAACTGTACAGTACAGCATTTCATATCTACAGTGTGATGTGCTGTGACAGCCCAGCTGCTAATAATTCAATTAAGATTTGTAAGGAGGCAGAAATCCCACTGGACAGTTGCTACTGACAGTTGCTACAATCCTCACCAGTAAAACCTTGCTGTATTCATAGGGCTTTTGTCACATATTTGAAGCATATACTCTGATAATGAAGATTTAAAAAAAATATTTTCAAAAATACCCAAATGGTGTAGAAACTGAAATCCCATTTTCATGAAGGACTGAGACACTCAGCAGGCCAAACCCTGCTGGACTGATCAGGACCTCATCTCCAAAGACCCTAAAGACCCAATTCTCAGAAGCTACTTAAGCAATTAGTTTCTTTTCAAGTCAATGTAGGAGCAAATCTGGAGTAGTAAAATGTAGTAAATGTAGTAAATCTGGAGTGAAGTCCCATTTGAAAGGGAGAATAACAAATACATTTTCCATTTCAAGTGACCCCTCTGCAACTGTTTTTGTTTCTTATGTAACTTTTGTTTCTTTAAACCTTTTAGTTCTCCCTGACAATTTGAAATGAGAGATGGATCTATATGCTATAAAGCATAAAGATTTTTGTAGCGAATATTGTATGTATGTGTGAAACTCATGATATCTTAGTTATTTACAACACATCCCGGGGCCCTAGCAGTGACAGTATTACTGTTATATGAGTAGAATTCCTCAAAGGGATTATACTATTCCTGTAGATCATTCTACTCCATCTATTCCATCTCCAACATATTGAAGCACGTTACACAGCATATGCTGTCTACTTATTATAATTCAGAATTACATTAAAACAGCTTATCTACATAGGCAGTTCAGACACTGCCTCACCTACTGGCTTAGACAGTTGGCAGAATTGTAATTACAGGTTGACACCTACAGTTCTTGCACTGGAAATGAAATAAATGAGTTTTAGCAGACTCTGTGCTTTGCTTCCTTTACAGTCCTGGCAGCATCACTGTAGCAGCTGGTGCCCATGTTCTGCCCAGGTCCTAAGCCACTTCATCTGTGAAGAGCCATTTGTTTCATTTACCATAAAGCTCCACATGTTATTGTGATAGGAAGCTCTACCTACTATTCACTCTCAGAATAATTTCTTTCTCAATGAGCAAGCAAGCCATAGTCAGGACATAAAATCATGTGTTAGCCAAGCTGAAACAGACAAAGGTACAAAATTTCCTGCTTTTTAAGAACTCTGTGTTGTTTTGGTATGCTGATACATGCGAACTCCTTCCTCTGTACAGTGCAGTCACACTTCTTCCATGTGTTCCATTTGTTTCCTTTCCATGTGTTCTCTTGTCATGTTGGCCAGGTATTGTCCCCAGCCTTATGCTTCAACATGGGAGCTCACCTAGGCGAGGAGTAATTTTTTGTTCTATGTTTGTGAAGCACCTAACCCATGCTGTCCATCGTTGAAGCTCTTATCACTGTCATTCTCCAATGTGAGACATGTCAAGAACTTGAAGTCTGTTGGTATATGCCAGGTTCTTTGTTGTTTTGTGTTACTGACTAGTTTACAAAATAGACGTACTTCCATGAAATAATTTGTATCATTTTTGGTTCAAATCTCGCATGTTTCTACAGTTATAGCATTGTCTGACCCAAGTGATGTGTAAGGAAATGAGTTCCCATTCAACTGCTACTCTTAAGGTTCCTTACTTTCATTTACTTGATAGTGGGATTTTTCTTGCTTCAAGTGTGGAATCTGACTCTAGTCCTTGGAGGACGTTACAAATTTGATTGACAAAGGCAATTGCATAGATGCAAAGACATATATTTATGTCCTGATGGTATTTTAGTACCACATTCCGATTTAAGAGAAAAGAATTTATGTAAGAGCAATAAAGTCTGGGTTAATTAGATTGAGGACTGGCTAACTGGCAGTTTCCTAGAAGTAGTCATCTCTGTACACTCATAAAATGGTGGCATTTATAATGCAGGGACCAGAAACAGGTTGATGCTCTTCAACACTTGTACTGGTCAGCAAATAAACAGGAAAGTATCAGATGACAAAGTTCATTTAATGATGCAAGAAATGTTAAAAGGGTAATTAATAATGTAGGTGGGGCAATTACAATGCAGAGGTCTGGATCATTAAGTTGCATCCATGCAAACAAATTACATTCAAAGCGTAAAATAAAACTATCAGCTTAGAAATAAGGAATGCAGAAAATCTAGTCTTGGAAACAATCTGGAGGTCATAAGGGACAAGTAGTACTCGATGCAGTAACAAGCTAATGAAGAATAGTGAGGACTATCTCTATGGAGCTCTGTAGACAGTATCATCAGAACCTCTGAACCATCAGAAGCTCTGGAATGCTTCCTACGGGTCTGTACTCTGTATTTTATAAGAGCTACTGGAAAATTGGAGAAGGTCCAGGAAAAAAAAAATCCTGAAGAAATGGTTTCAGTACAGGAGAAATCGTCCACCTACAAAGATTGAAAAAGCTCATTCTTTCAACTTACCAAAAAGAAGATTGTGTAAAAATGTAGTTGTAAGGCAGTATATGTCTTCTCAGGAGAAATACTGGGTACTAAAACACCTCTCAGGGGAAGAAATAGTAACAAATGTCAAAGGCTGGAGATAGAAGCCAGACTGCAATGGGAGACAACTGGAAATAAGGGCTTTATTTTATAAATGAATGATTCATTACGGTATGGAGGATACAGAGTTATAATTCTCATTTCTTGCTATCTTCAGATCAAAGATTATGAGCAGGTTTTCTTTTGAGTGTGAAAACTCACTGTTCCCTTAGGTCTTCACACCAAATACAACTGATCAGTGTTTTTTATTGTTCGGTTCGTTGGTTTATATAGTCCCTTATAAATCCTAATCTAGACTAATTCTGAAATCTGGAGAACATTTGGAAATGGGTAATCACAGTCTTTGGGGCAATATTGTATTATATAATGTGTATCATTTAAAAGAAACATTTTAACAGTTAAAGTTTGTATGGGTTGATTGCCATTCCAGGACAGAAAACCTGGAGGTGCGTAGGGATGAGTGGAGGACTGTAGTGTAATTTTATGTGGGCCATGGCAGAAATAAAACTGTTGAAACATAGGTTTGCCCGGAGGAAGGTGGGTAAGGAGAGGAAGCCATCCTTGTCAGTACAAGGAAACATCAAACAATAAGGGGAGGAGCAGGCTAAAGAAATTCCTATTCCCCTAGAGTTTCCTTTCAAGCACAAGGTGGGTGTGTCTCCCTTCAACATAAAACACATCCTAAAATAAACATGAATAATTATTTGTGAACATACACATTCCTTATAGCACAATGTTGTTTTTGGCCATTCAGAAGTTACCGTCAGATCCTTTTAAATGGCTCGGATACCAAAGGAAAGAGAAATTGAAGCAGTTCTGATCAAAGGCAGAAAACAGTCCTTTGTGCTTGACAAATTTGCTTTCTGGAAGGATTTTTTTAAAGTAACCATTTATTTAAAAAAAAAAAAAAGAAAAAAAGAGAGAGAAAACTGTTTAAGGAGATAACTGATAAGTAGTTAGAAAGCAGTTACAATGGAAGAAATCATAAGCAGCCAATAGTTGACACAGTGGAAAAGGGTAGGACACAATGTCCACTGTTCCATATTATGAACAGGGTCCACTGCTGTAAGTTCTCTTCCACTGCCAATGTCTGTGAAGGTAGCAGAATGAAACACAAGATTATTTGATTCTATTTTGCTGTAGAATATTTATCACTGGAGGGAAAGTGAATATCTGTCTTTAAGTTATATTATTTCTTTTAAAGTGGATGTCTACATTGCTCAGTAAATTATTTTAAGCCAACCTTGCTTATGCACATCAAAGCTGGAGAGATACAGGTATTCTCCTTGGCTACAATCTTTTTCTCACTACTCAGAGTTCAAATACAAAAACTTCCTCTTATGAGAATAAGGACATGAGAAAATGCAGGCTGTACTCAGGACTCATCAGATCCTGAGTGCGGGAGGAATGGAGTAGGTAATACCTGTGTCCCACTCTTGGACAAACACTTCTAAGGAAAGCTGCATATTTCAAAAAGATGAAGATAGAGCCATGTTTGTTCCTTGCAGTTCCTAAAATGCCACATTATTCAGGAAAAGATGGTGACCCATTAGATCACATTCAAGGAGAGCAACAATTGAGAAATCTGATTTTGCTACTGCAACTGTTGAGTATAATCACACTACTGATCTGTGGTGGGACAGATGTAAAGACTCAGTTACAGACATTAAAATTCTCACGCACTGTCTATGCACGAGGCAGATCTGGCAAAGGAGCCAGGGCTACAAGATGTTCTGCTTCCTGATTTTAAGTGATTTTAACACTTCTCAGCACTCTGCAGTTAGAACTGTTGCTGGTTGTAAATGAAGCAACCGCAGTAACAGGGAAGTATTTGGCATATAACATTTCTTAAGTGATTTGGAGTGAAAGATTAGTTACTCTTTCTGTGTCTTCAGTAATTAGGGAGATGCCCTTGTCAAAGCAACAGTGGACAGCTTGAAGCAAGTACACACTCTCATTATAGTGCTGCAGACCAGCAAGTATGAAGTTCTCTCTCCCTCCTTTTCCAAAAGCTTTAAGCCTCCCCTTTCTTCTGCACATGCACCATTCCATTCAAAGCCAGTAAGGCCACATACAACGTGCAGTTCTGCAGGTTGGCTCAAATAGCAATGTCTGCAGGACTTGGCTCTGCCACATTTGAGGAGCAATCACCCCAAATAAAGCAAGGAGTTTCATTTCTGTTTCATCTTAAGATTAAGATGTCTAGGTTAGCTAATGCTAAAGAATCAAATGAAGAACAGCAGGACATCCTCTGCCTGCTGAGGGTTTGCAAAACACAGTGCTTCTTTAGAGAATATGCTCTTTGCAGAGCTCCTGGTATAACCACACACTGGAATTAGTAAAAATGACTGGAATATTCCCCAAAATTAGTTCACATTTTGAGGATACTTCTTTCCAGATTAGAACTATGATCATTTTCATTTCTGGAGCCTAAACTGATTTATCAATACACTGAGTATCTCTACCAAGCTGAAAAGGGTGTTGAAGGTAAAAGTGGAAATACCAGAGGCGCAGCCTGTTTTGTCCTCAACACAACCTTGCTGTATGGTATCAATGGTTCTTTACAGACAGCAGATCCTGGAAAATACAAACGGATACATTAGCAATCTTACTTCAAAACCTCTTGTAATGTCTTTGTTGCATCTCCCAAGCCAGGCTGTATTTGATGAGTGCATAGTACACTTTTAACATCTTTTTGTCTCACACTGTGAAGGGGTCTTTTTGTACTCAACAACTGCAGATAATCAAAATCAGATTTCTTGTTTTTTTTTTTGCATACCATTCAATGTATGTACTCTCCTTCACCATGATTTAACTGGACAGTATCCTTTATCTTTGTTCCCATAAAAAAAACTGTGATGCATTGAATGACGTTCCTCCAGCTACACACTGATGTTTTCCACCTTTCTCTTCCTTCATCACTGGAGACCTTTCCCCTCAGTCTGAAAGTCTCCCATCAAAAGTCACTGTGAAGAGATGGGCTATTAGACTGCCTGCAGCACAACCAGCATCACCACTATTTTTATCTTGTGGAAATACTGCACACTAATAAATGACTGCAATTGTGCTTTATCTGTTAAGTAAATGCTTGTACACAGGGTTAGCACGTAACATACATAAATAGTCTTCTAGCTAGCTAGCCATTAGTTACTCAGATTAATTTAACTGTAGGGAAATTAATGGTCATATCTGTATTTCTGTTTCAGTATATGGCATACATGAAACTAGATCTGCAAAATCACCAGATAGAAAATAATTCTGAATTGCTATATGTGTTAAGGAGCCTGATTAGAAGAGACTTCTCATTCCTTCTGGACCGATCTGAGATAATTCACTCAGTTTTTAACTGAAGTGAAATTTCTCCAGCTTCTCAGAATTCTTGAAAGACTGTTTTCTGAGTGAATTACAGAATGTTGAATTGCCACGAACATTCTGAGTATTAAAAGAAATTGCAGCAAGGATAGGATGTGTTCAGGGAAAAGTCTCTTTTATCTCCTAAAGTCTAGTAGCACTGATATGCCTTTATGAGTTCAATACAAATTACTACAGCTCGACCGAGATAACCATAAGTAAAGTACCATGACACCAAATAGTAGAACAATTGAAGAATCATTTTAAGCGGCCTGTATTCAATATTACTTCATTCTTGGTATGGTGCCCAGCTGAATTTTAATCATCTTCACTTCCAGATGACAGAAGTCTGCATTCCACAATACTCAAAAATGTGTTACAGCAGAGTAACCACTTTTTCAGAAACTTGTGCCATAACTTAGCATAGCATTTGGCCCCATGGATCATGTCCCAAATGTGTCTTGTGATACTGTTACCTTATGTGAATATGTCTTATTTCCCATATGTAGGACATAAGGATTTTGCACAGAGAGTGGCAAAGGATCTTATCCTACCTATCTTGAAGTAGCTTTTCCTTTAACTGGAGAGCTCCCCTTTCTCCACTAGAATATGTATTAATCCAACGTATGAGAAGAATAAGAGAGTTCTGATTGATTAACCATGTAATTGCCTAATGAAAACTAGAAAACGCTAATGAGAGCAAAACCTTCTCTCTACTTATCACTATTTGTAAAAATTTGGTATTTGGCTTCTTCACACTACCTATTTCATCTCATCTAAAGTCCCATAAGGGGGATCTCTATTTTTGCATATTTATGCACTCTTTCAGCATTTCATTTAGTTATTCAAAGAAAATTAATTTCAGGCCCAAGATGGCTTGAAATGGCTGTGCCAAAGTAAGATGTCCATAGATGAGTTTTAAGTCTGAAGAATGGTGAAGAGAAGCTATATTATTGTCAAACTGTTTAAATTCCCCTATACAGGTGTCAACACTTCCAGCATAAAAAGCTTAGAGATGCTGGCTGGCCAAGGTTATATCCAAGAGGTCATAGACATAGCTTTTCATTTTGCAAGATTAATTCACTTCTCAGAAATATAGTTTGATGTTCACATAAGACTATACTTGCAAGGCATTCTGGCAGTTATAGAGGGACAGAAGTTCAGACAGAGGGTTTTTTTGCTAGAAAAAGGACTGAAGTTATGCACTGAAAACTCCACTGACATTGAAAGAGTAACTTTCTTTTTATTTTGAGTTGTAACTATTTCTTTCAGTGCATTATACCTCAGCTGCATAATCAATGTGAAGTATTAGCCAAGCTTTTAGCAAACTGTCTCATCCATCATGATTACTGTCAGTTGACATATAAAATGTAACTCCTTTTTTGTTCCCACAGAAAAGGTAGATGGGAAGATTTTGTCTCTGGTCACCAAGCATACATGTCAGTTTGGATAGACTGAATTCTCAATCTGTTGATGGAACTCTTTTTTTTTTTTACTCTTTTTTTTTTTTTGATTGTTCAGTAAATTCTGTAAATTACATACTGAATTAGAAGGCACTCCTATGAAAGGTTTATATTGTGTTATGAAAGAACAGCTACTATGGCTAGAAAGCATTTGTTTTTGCTGCAGTAAACCAACACTCTTGACTCCAAGTGTATATACTTAGTTCAGGGTGAAGTACAGATTTCTGGGGCAGGTTCTAAGGGGCTCTCCTGTCGCTAGGCCTGCTGAGTGTCAGAGATGCTGCCTGTATCATGGCATATACCCATGGCCCATCAGCTGTATATCCTTATCTTTCCCAGAGTACTGGGGCTACATCTGCTTCAGCCCACACATGACCTTAAACTATATGCCCTAGAATAGCTACAGCACCACACAGAAGCACAGTGCATATAGCCTGTGCTCCTCTCTCCATTAGTTTTCTTTTCAGAGAAGTATCTTTTATTGGCAGGTCTGCTGTGCTGTATACTCTGGTATAAGAAACCACGATAACTAAACATGTCTTTCTCTCTCTGATTTTTTCTAGAAATCACAAAGCCACCACTAGCACCTAAACCAAAGATTATTGGTGACCTTTCTCCAGTAGCTGTCTCCAAATTTTCTCCTTCACTGCCAAGATCTGATATTCTTCATAACATAAATTCTACATCTAGGGGTCCCAAACCACCTATTGCTCCCAAGCCAAAATTCTCAGTTGACACCGAGGATAAATCCAGTGTTTATACCAACAATAACTTAAATAAATTCTCAAATGGGAAATTGGGATGTCCTGATGGAGAAATGTATGAAGGAGATCAATATAATGATGAGTGCCCAGATTCGGAGGTGGATAATGAATACATTGCAGTTCCTGAAGCACAGCTGACTAGCGAAGACTATGACTTGGAACACAGGCATGATCACAGCCTAGACTCCTTGGTGCAGAATGTAGTCTTGGAAACTCCAGAAAAAATGTGGGAGGAAGAAGATATCAACATTGTTAATGATGAGGACACTGGCAACCTAGAAAGTACCAAAGCTGACCATGACCCTTCAGATACTGCTGAACTAAGGGATCCAGACTCAGAAGAGTTGATCAGAGACTGCGACCAATCCAAACTACTTTGTGAGTCCTCAGATGTCTCTGATGTGGATAATAATGCTTCCAAAAATGCAGATGAAGATGTAAATGACTGCAGTAAAATAAAAAACAATTTGGAAGAATCTTTTAATAGTCTGCAACTGGCTAAGAATTACAGTGATTGTAAAACTGACAATGATCACATTTTGAATAAAGACGAGGATGAGATGGATGATACCTGTGAAGACACTCTAACGAGAAAGTCTCTGCCTGAGACTTCGGAAGAGGAGGGTAGGTGTCCCGCACATGATGGTGATCACAGTGTACAAGAACAACAGCTTGATTTAAACATGGAAGAAGAGTTGGAAGATGATGGCTGCGAGGGCCATAACATGCTGCCCAGCGAGGCCAATGAAGAAACAGCTCCCAGCCTGGAACTGACTGAAAATGAACCCCGCACTGAAGATGGTTTGGGAGACTCCATCCATCCAGCTGCAGCTGGAAAGGAGGAATCAGACTCAGACAACCACACTGTTACAAACACAGAAAATGCTGGTGATGGCTGCCACATCACTGAGAGGACAGGCACAGAGGAGACATCACAGGCAGCCTGCGAAGCAAGCAGAGACTTTGAGAAAGAGGAAGAAACTGTGATTGAAGAGAGTATTCATAATGATTATCAAATTACTCCTTTTGAGAATGAATGTGGAGAGGAAATACCCCAGGAACACTCAGAGGAGAACCTACAAACCCAAGGGGACTCTCTGGATGAAGGTGACCACACTAATGATCCAGGGATGGAGTCAGAGGTGGTAAATGCGCTCACTGAAGACCATAGTGAAAATGTTGTGGAAACCTCTATGCCAGATTTGCAGCTCCTTGAAGACAATAAGGTGGAAGAAAACAGCCCCAGCAGAAGTGCCCTAGGTCCACCTGAACAGGTTCCATTTAAGGAAGAGTTAGCAGTCTGTGAGAAAGGCAAAAAGAATGCAGAATGTGAAAACAAACACGTCTTGCATGAAATTTTAGCAGTCCCTGAGGTGGTCATTGAGCCTGAACAATCAGAGGAAAGAGAAATTAACAGTGATTCTCTAGATGACCCTTATGTGCTTCCTGCAGAAAATGACATCCCTCGTGATGGACAGACTGATATAAGAGCCGATCACAGTAAAAAGGATGACTTAAGTATGGATGATGAAAATAATTTGCTGTCTATTGATCGGAAAAACATTGTCACTAGAACCCGGTCCCTTTCTGGGAAAATGCCAGGTTATGTGCCAGAAACAGTTCCAGAAGAAACTGGGCCTGAAACTGATTTGCTGTCTTCTCACAATGACTCTGGTACTAAAGATTTAAGTAGTAATTTATTGTCAGTGGAAGGAAAACCAATGGAAGTAAATAGGGCACTATCAGCCATGTCAAGATGTTTTGCTTTATATCCTCGATCTTACTCTGTTGAAGGGAGAGAGATGCCTGTCTCCATTTACAAAGAAAGTGATGGCTATGTACTGGATGAAGGTAGAATAAAAAGGACAGAAGATAACCTGTCTTTGCCTTGTGTCCTTGGTTCCTCAGGTAGCTTTTCCCAGAGAAATCACCTTTCATCAGGTGGTTTATCTACCCCGTCCTCAGTTGTTGATATACCACCTCCTTTTGAACTCGCCTGCATCACCAAAAAGCCAATCACTAAAAGTTCCCCTTCACTTTTGATAGAAAATGAGTCACCTGATAAATACTCTAAGAAAAAGAAATCTTCCTTTAAGAGGTTCCTCACTCTAAAATTCAAGAAAAAAAATGAAAATAAAGTTCACGTGGATGTTAATGTTTCATCTTCGAGGTCCTCATCAGAGTCCAGCTATCATGGACCTTCAAGGCTGGTGGAGCTGGACAGGAGGAGCCTAAGTAGTTCACCTCAGCTAAAATCACATGCAGGGAAGCTCCGTATGTCTGAGTCTCCCTCAGCTGTTCTATTCTATAAGGATGGTAAGAGAAAAGGAACGCACAAGTCCTTCAGCAGGAGTGTCTCAAGAGTGGAGTCCTTTGAAGACCGGTCCAGACCTCCTTTCATGCCACTCCCATTAACAAAACCTAGGTCCATTTCTTTCCCCAACGCAGACACTTCTGACTATGAAAACATTCCAGCTATGAGCTCTGACTATGAAAATATACAAATTCCTCCTCGAAGACCCACAAGAGCAGGAACTTTTACTGAGTTTTTTGAAGATCCCAGCAGAGCATTATCTGCTGCTAATGAGAATGATGGCTATGTGGATATGAGCAGCTTCACTGGCTTTGAGAATAAGCATCAAACCACAGACCAGGAAACAGAAAGGTACTGTAACAAATTATTATGTAAGACCTGCTAGCCTTAGCCAAACAGGCAAGGCCTCCCCTGCTAGGTATCACAGACATGTCCTTCATGTTCCTTAGCTTATCCCCTTGTAAGGGAAGGCTTACAAGAAAGACTGGAAGAATACAAGATAAGCCTTTACCAGTGAAAAAAAAGACTCCAAATTAACACGTAGAGAAAAGCTTTACCTTATAAATGCATACTAACAAATTCAGTGTAACTGGATCCTATGTTTAGCAGATACAAGGCAAAGGGCATTTAAAAATATTTGGTTTACTCAACATATCTAATTCTGTGTCTTTTATTTTGTTTTCTTTGTTCTTCAGTAAGTAATGATTCTGACTTTTAATTGAATGAAAAAGAGAGCCCATTTGCCTGGAAGGCACCTGAATTATCTGCTTCATTCCATTTCCGTCAATTTCTTTAAGGAACTATGTATACGTATAATTTATCCTTCAAAGTACTGCAATTAAGTACAGACTAGAAAATCCCAAATCACGAACAAATCAAATTAGACAATTACTTTTAAAATTTGCTTTAAAGCCTATTATTATGAGCCTTTGACAGAGCTGCTGATTTCTGAATGAAGAGCTTTGTCTGAAATCACATGCATTGCTAACATTAACAACATAATCTGCATTCCATTACGTTATTCACAAACAAGAAAATGTTTTCATAGTTAAACCGGAGCAACACACTCAAGAATCTTAAATTAACATTCCATCATTAAATTCCTATCATTGGGTTATAGCATACAATGAGGGGAGCATAAAGATGTAAGTAAGAGTGCTGTTTTCATTAAGTTCATGTTAAACAGGTAGTGGAAAAACAAGGCACAAGGTAAAAAAATTGAAAGGAATGACTTCAGTATAGTCAGATTTTCATGTTCATTTTCATACTTTCTTCTCCTTATGGAGATTTAACACACCTGTTTCTTTGCAACATTTATTTTTCCTGGTCCTCTCTCATGTCAGTGTGAATGCAACAAACCATGGGCATTTCACATATTCCTCTTTGATATTTTATGGAAGAGCTATTCCTTAACATCTCTGAATGAGGCTCCAAACTGTTTCTGAGATGAGATACACACAGCGCTTTGCCTTTCTGAGAGAAGCAGGAATTGGGAGCAGTGTGGTGAAAGATGTCATGTCAATGCTTAAGCGGCTGATCCAAACACGCCTGTGGTGTAGCTCTCTGCAGACGTTGGGTTGCCTATCATGTTGGGAGCCCAAGCAGTGCCTGATGCTGGCACACAGTGGAGTACAACATAGCTTCACAACACGCACATATCTGCAGCAGTGCTTGTCTTAGTCACATTCCTTTCAACAGCTCATGTTGTGCCCAACACACTGATGTTTGCTATTGGAAAAATTGGCCAGCTCTTTGTGTTCATGAAACGCCGCCCATTTTGGGTCATTCTCGAAGAAGCGAGTTAAAAATACTAAAACTACGTAAATTGCTGTGACTCGGGCCCATTTATGAACTTCCTGTGGAAGCCTGTTGTTTCAAAGGGAGAGCCAATCCAAACTGGTTCAGGAAGTCTCAAGGTCAAGGCACGAACATAATTTTTCAGGCTGCTGCTTGTTATGCATGCAGTTCCTGCTATTAGGAGAGAAGGACGGGCTGGGCCCCCTTGAACAGTCTTTAACAAGATACACTGGAAGAGAGGAAGAGCAGAAGGCAGACAGCAATATTCCTATGTCTCTACTGCACAGATAGCTATTATTTGTAGTATTTGTTAGGATGTTTTGGACAAAGATCTGTCTCACAAGCTTTGATGAAATATAAATCAGTAATACACATCCAGTGGCATAACACACTTAAAGAAAGAATGTATGTTCTAATCTCAAAGCAAGGCAAATCAGACAAGTGCCTGTAAGTCCAATGGCTTCAAACTTCAGTCTGCTTACATCCTGAAGCTTATTTCCTGCCACTTGAAAGTATGAGTGTGTTGGATTAAACTTTGTAATCCACGAGTTTTGAGCCCATGACCTTCTCTTTGGAACATTCACCTGCAGAGCACCAGTATTTAGCATCTGCTCATTGCTCACAGTATTGTTACACTTTTTAATGTATGGCCTATAACAAACCTTTTATTACATTTCAGAAAACACAATCAGAAAGTGTTATGAAATATTGTAATAATACAGTATGTGTGACTAGGGAAAAGCATGAGAGAGAGAAGAAATATTATAGAAATTGACAGATGAAAAGATTTAGTGTTTAATTTCCTTGCTTGAAAAGATTGAGTGGAGTAGATTTAAACCAATATTTTCTAATTAGAGGCTATCAAGTTTATAGAAAAAGTCCAATAATGAAAGTGTGCTAGAAATATATCTCAAATTACATTATCACCTCAGAATAAAATTGGGAATATTGGCCCTTGAAGGACAGTTATTGTATAGTCTGCAAATCAAGCTATGCAGTATTAATATTTAAACCCTGATTCAGGTACACAACAATATAGGTTATCATTAGCCTTTCTTCACAGTATAGGATGAATGGGACTTAAGTGGAATTGGACAAAAGGCTCCTGGTCTAAAGAGTCTGAGTTAAACTTGACTTTTGTTTGCTTTTGAGAAGTCACTTTCTAGCCATTTTTCTTTAAAGAACAGCACTTAGAGGTGCTGCTCTTCAAACATAAACTAAATGCTCAGATTGAAAGCAGCCAACAGCCCACCTCTTGGACAGTACACTGTAAAGTCAGTTAGAATTAACTAAAATACATTTGTACTCGTCTCAGAAGAGCTTTTGTAATTCAGCTCTGGGGATGCAC
>JAUBNY010000777.1:61159-94472 GCA_032275445.1 Crypturellus soui
CCAAGCTGTCATGTCATCCTTCTTGGAGTTTTCATTTGTATTATCTCTCAACAATGACGACAAGTTGGAACATTTAAGAGGATTACGATGAGACAGACACATTTCCAACTTGAAGGATCATGTTTGCCTAATTGATACCTAATCTGTTTTCCCACATCTCAGTCCAGACTAACCTCCAAAATCAACAGTGTAGTCCCAGCAGGACTATGACTTCCAGGACTAAGGTACGACATAGCTGCTGTATTCTACAAGCCTAAAGACATCAAGGAAAGTGACTTGTAAAGATACTCTAGATCAATGTAGTGTAGTGAAAATTCTCCTTTTGCACGCACAAGATACATCTAGACACAGATTCTTAACTATTTAAGGCCTAAAAGCTTAAGCTTTAAGGCTTAAAAGCTGCTTAACGTGCTCCTAAGAGCAGAATGTATTTTCAAAGCTGATTCTACAATCACTGAGCATTTCCAGAAAAAGCCCACTGTGTGCTATGGATATGCCTTTTTCTACCTAGCAGTCTCATGATCAGCAGCTCTCGTTCTCGTGGAAGACATAAACCTACCAGATGTTTGTTGGAAATACAATATAGCAGATGGGAAACGGGAGGTCTGTGGGGTGTGTTGAAGACAAACTTTCTATCACAGCTGCTGAGTGAGCCTACAAGGAGAAGAGCCCCGCTGGACCTGCTCTTTGCCACCAGAGAAGGACTGGTGGGAGATGTGGTGGTTGGAGGCTGTCTTGGACGTAGTGACTATGAAATGACTTCAATTCTTGGTGAAACCACTGCATTGAACTTTCCAGAGGACAGACTGTGGGCTGTTTAGGACATTGGTTGGGAGAGTCCCTTGGGAGACAGTCCTGATGAGTAAAGCGATCCAGGAAGGCTGGGCTTTTCTCAAGAAGGAAATCTTAAACGCGCAGGAGGTACCTGTCCCCGTGTGCCAGAACACAAGACAAGGGGAAGGAGACCAGGCTGGCTGAATAGCGGACTATCACTGAGTCTCGAGGAAAAGAAGAAGAGTTTACCACCTTTGGCAGAAGAGGCAGGCAACTAAGGAAGAGTACAAGGCAGTCACTAGGTTAGGTAGGGAGAAAATTAGAAAGGTGAAAGCTCTGATGGAACTCAAGCTGGTCACTGCTACAAAACACAACAAATGCATTAACAGGAAGGCCACGGAGAGGGCCAAGGAGAATCTCTATCCTTTATTGAATGCAATGGGAAATATTATCACCAAGGATGAGGATAAGTCTGAGGTACTTAATGCCTTCTTTGCCTCAGTCTTTTAACACCCAGATCAATTCTCCTCAATGTATTTGGTCCCCAGAGCTGGAAGACACCTATAGAGTGCAGAATAAATCCCCCATAATCCAGGAAGAAACAGTTCACCTAGTGAAACCCAGCTCTGTTTCACCAGGTTTTTATCTGTTTCACTGTCAGATCCCATCTATGCTGTGACAAGAGGATAATCAGCCTGTTCAGGGAAACCTGGCATGATGATTAGTGGACATTTTCCTTTTTATCTTTTGTCACTTGAAAAATATGCAGGGCTTTGACACAATGCAACAGATAGCCACACTGTCTGAGAAGGGAGAAGACTTTCACAGCACAAATTGGTGAAGGCTGTCACTAACAAGCCCTCACGGCTTCATTTCACCCACCTTAAGTGTTCAAACACTGCTAGAGTTAGACTAGCAAAAAGTAATGAGAACAACAGTGCGTCGAGGACTTAGTAAGGAAAGAAGAAAAGCAGAGGAAGAGCTGTGCTGACACTTTAGAAAGAGCTCTGTCAGTGTTGCTGGATGGAATAGCTCTGAGTGCCTGTGAAGCAGGCATGATTCGCTGAAAGTAAAAGCTTTGCAGTGGCAAAATATACAATGTATATAAGCTGCTCTGAGGAGTCTATAAAGGGCAGAGCTGCCTTTAATAACTCATTATGTATTATCAGCTGCACTATTGTACCTTCTGGCACTGCGGGCTGTTGGGTGTGGTGCAGCTGAGCATCAACCCTTGCTAGTTCATTGCCAGGTCATCTCTGGGGAGGAAGTGTTCCCTGTTTACAGGAAATACAGGACAAGGGCTGGAGGGCCAAACCAAGCACAAGCTGAGGCTGCCGTGGCTGACTGCCCCCTCAGCACGTCTAGGAGAGTGAGGCGGGGGTGTGCCACTAGTCCAAGGCCCAAGGACACAGTATTTTATTTTCAGGTATGTCTAGCTTTTACTGATGCTTTGTTTTGTCTCGTGGTCTGAAGCCCCAGGACTGGGGAGGGGACCAGTGCTTGCAGTTAGCAGTGTATCCCAGAGTCCCCATAGATGAGAGGGAAACACTGGATTAGCTGTGCAGGTTTCTGCCAGTGGCTCAATGGAGGGGCAGAGCGAACTGCACACCATTTGAGCACGTTTGGGACATGGCTAGTGAAATGTCACTGTGTCATCCCTGCTCCTTTTACAATGCCCAAGGTGCAGCAGAGGACATGCCCTGAGATGGAGCCCATACCCACTGAGGGCTGCCTGCCCTCCCCTCCCGGGCTAGACCTGTACCTGCACTGTGTGCCTGAGCACTCTCGGAAGGGTGCTGAAAGTGGAAGGGTTTTTACCGTTCAAACCAATACAAAAGGCCTGTGCACCTGACCAAAATTGCCCTCCTCCCACCCATATGATGTGTCACACCAGCGTTAGAAAGCACAAAATGCACTGGAGAAGCTTGTGGCAAGTGAAAAACTCCTTTCTGATCTCTGCAGGCAAAGAGATGACGTTTCAGAACATGGAATGTGATTATCTCAGTGTTACCTTGCCTTGCCTATGTATCTTAATAGCAGACCATTTTTCCCCTGTCCTCTTCACACTTCAGATGCAGTATCCATCTGGATGGTCTGCTGTAACAGGGAATTGATTGACTATTGTCTTTAAAGGCATTTGGACTTTTATTTCCTTCAACAGTGAGTCTTCTTTTTGCAGACTAAATTCTAAAAATCATATAAAATGGGGCAAAAATAAGAAGAACTAAACAGCTTTAATGGAACAAAGTCATTTTGCACCCCATCACTTGTCCCATTACTATCAGTGCATTGAGCTTATAGTATTTTAAAGTTTCATAATAGAGAAGTCGCTGTGTAAAAAAGATGTCTTTTGAACCAGTAGTACTAACTTCTGGGCACTCCTGAGAATACAGCCAGAGATGTAGAAAAGAATTTAATTCAATCAGCCTGTATCAGTGATAGAGGGCCAATTGATTTTTTCTGTCACTGGGCAGAGAGAATCTAGGTGCAGGCTTTGCAGAAACCAACTGTGTCCCAGTGAGACTCTGATCTCCCTCCCACATTCGGAATCTTATTTCCAGTTAAGAGCTAGAACTCCTACGATCGAACAGGTAGAAGAGGTACGGGCTGGATTTGTAGATGTCAGGTTATGATAGCAATAATTTACTTGTCATTTATAAACAGAGGATATCTGTTTCTGAGTTGCTGGGTCAAAGCAGCACGTGGCTGATTTCAGGGTGTTTATATTCAGAGGGAATTACCGTTGGTTGAAAGAACAACCGTTTTTACCTTTCCAGATAGTTCCATAAAGTTACTTTGCTCATTTAGGACTGGTATTTTCCAACACTGTCACCAACAAATGCACAAAAACATTTAAGTCAATTTTCACCTTAAGTAGAGAATTCTGATACCCTGGTAAATCTAGATCTAACTGAATGAAAAACTACTGTCTCTTTTCAGCAAAGAACTGATGTCACTTAGCAATGCAAAACCTTAGTTGACAGACAGGTTTGGTTGACAGACAGGTAAAGCACACTAGGAAAAAATAAATGTTTCCCACTAAAGGCAGTGCAGTAGTCAGCATTTACACACAAAAATCCAGAGTGTGCACACACTCTCCATTCTCAATCTGGACAAAAAAAAATGATGTTGTGAGAGATGAGTTGACAGATACTGGAAAAATTAACTTTATAATAGCAGTTATTCCACTGTAGGAATGAAACCAAGGATGTGGCTTCCAGCCTCTTACACTGGTGGCCAGTGTAAGATCCTTAGGCAAACACTGCATTGATCTTTACGTTATTGCAAGCCCCTTTGTAACCACACATCCTTTATAGGAAATCAATTTAATCAAGGAATAAATCAATCAAAGGTCAAACTGTCCTTTAGCCCTTCAATTATGTTGGCAATATAAAGTTGTATCATCCAACTTGCAGTTTCAACAGGCTAACAAAAAAAAGAGAGAGGGATCTCTAGAAAAATGGGATGTCGTTGTGTCCTTTTCTTTTTTTTTTTAATCCTATTAAACATAATGTCAAATGATCCTCTCTGTTTCTCTGCACTGGTGGTAGCTAGTGATTTAGAGTGAAAGAGGGTAGGACAGAATATGTTGTAAGTTGTAATTAATTGACTGCAGCCATGATGGTCAAAAACTGAGCATAGTAGGCTGTTTCTGGGAATCATTAAGCATGGTATCCTTTGGCTGACCTCTGAGTATTATTAGCTAGGAGTGTCCTTTTCACTGCATATACCTCACAGAGAGAAGTTATGGGTTGAGTCCAAGTATGATCAAAATAAAAGTTTCCTTAAGTACTGTGTCTCTTCATACTGGAATTTAGACTGAGAGTATATTCACATCTATCTCCAAAAAGAATCGGTTTATTCCAAGGAGGACAAGCCACACTAGTGGTGTGGGTGGTGGTCTATGCCTCTGTAAACCCCGCACCCTTTTTCTCCAGCAACTGCATTCTGTAACACTGAAATGCAATTTTAGGAGAAACTCAGAGTCCCTCTGCTGCTGAAGGAGAGTCATGAAAATGAAGGAGGCGCTCAAGAACTGGGACAGGAGGAGCTGGAAGCTGTTACTTGCCGTATCACAATGGCTTTGCTCTGGAGATAAGTCCAGTCACAACAATCTCCCACTGGTTTGTTCCCTTCCACATGGTTTATGTCAGGGCAATACTGGGCCTAAAATGGCAAAACATCTCAACCCTAAAGAAACGCTCTCTGCTTTAGGGAGGTGCTGAATTTTTCTAGCATGACCAACAATTTCCAGCACGCTTAGAAATCAGGTTTATACACAAGGCAGAAACACCCAGCAAATGTGTCCCAATGCACATGAGCATAGCTCATAGATGCTGTCTGTCCTGTATCTACTACAGTGGCACTTGAAGGGGCATCTTTGGAACTGTACATTGTAACAGCCAATATTAACAGAGCTTTATAAATCTCTTCTACCTTGATAACCATATGCTTTAGAGATGTCTAAGGAGTTAGTTCATGGAGAAGATATGTGCTTCCAGGTACCATTAACTGTAACTTAGAGGCCCAGTGATACATTAATATAAACTCCTTATGGGACAGAACTCTCTCTTTTCCCCTCATGATCACATGGAACAAAGACCATGAAGCATAAAGCAAATGAGATGAACAGGCCCTTCTTAAGAATGAATCAGTTGATGTAAAGATTCATTTGTAGACAATCTGATCCAAGCTAGTGCTAGTGGAAGTGGCATGGCCCGAAGCACAGGAATGCAGGTTTCCATCAATTAGATGCTTGCTTGTTTGTTTTTTTTGCACTTGAGGCAGTTGGTGACTTTAAACAAGGAATCAGGACATCACTTGTGTGTGGCCAGGAGATTAACAAGGGCATTTGTCTTGTGTATGAATATAAAAATATGATCTTCCTAGGATGTGAACTACTGCTCTTATTATAATTATCTTGACTGTGTTGGTTTGGTGCAGTTAAATACCCAAATTAAATTCTTATATCTCACTAATGCTGACTGACTTCAAGGTTTAAAAACCCTAAAGAATTGATTTAGTCATCGCTGAGGAAAAGGGAGACAGGGGCAGAATTTGCAAGAAGATCGTTTGAAGGATAGCTGCAGAAATTATGAAAAAATGCAATCTCAGAACTGCAAATTTAAGCTAGGCAAAATACAGTGCTTGTCAGTCTCAATCACATTTTATGAGTTCTCACACCTGCTGCTCTCACACTCACAAGCTCTTTCAGTTCCCATACACACTCCGTGGGGCTCATCCCAGCCTGCAGTGTGGAGGGGCCATAGATATCTCTTATCTTTCTTAGCAAAGTAGTCACAGCTATTACAGTCATCATTTCAGTTGCCCCTTTGTTGATGGCTTCTCTCTCCTCAAACCTGCTCAGTCCACAGATCCTTTTCCTCTGTGGTCAAATATAAATTCTCAGAGCAAAAAGAGTGTACAATCCCCAGAACTATTCTGCAGATGTACCCATCCCTGTTCACAAGTGAAGGGTACACAGGCAGCTAGTAAGACTGCATGCACCTTCTCCCTACTGTAATTCTAATGTAAGTAGTGCTAAATAAAATGTCTTTTGTTGCACTTCCTCCTCTTGTACTGATTCAGTTAGTTGAAGGTTAGAATGTCCCAGAAGGCCCATTGCTTCCTCTCTTGTGCTGGCTAACTCTTGAAATGATTACAGGCAATTGCTGGAGGAGCAGCAGAAAATGTGTCTGCAATCTGTTCTCATTCAGCTATATCATTTCTATTAGCAAGAGAACTAGCTGGGGATTACAGTATCTATTGAGACACTATCATCAGCTGTGAAACTGTTTCTCCTCTTCTTTTACACACCCATATTTTTAATTGCTTTCCACTGCATTAAAGTTCATTGCTTGCAGTAAGTTTTACTTAGCAGTGCTTTTAATGAGCTAAAGTAAAGTATCATTTAACAGAATAAAGAAGCACAAGTCACCTACTGTAGAGGCTTTGAAATTTTGTGACTGGTATTTTTTTATACATAATTATTTATGTGATATATATACATAAATTATATTATATATATATATATAAATTATATAATTATTATGGTTAATTTTCTACAAAAAAAATCTTAGCCTTCTGCCAGAGGCACTTCAAGATAAATAATTTGACAGAAGTTTATTTACATATACTTAGTGGATAGTCACTAAGTGGACAATGTAAGTCACGCTTAGTGTCAGGGTCCATCTGAATTCTGATGGAAAAAAAGAGAAAACTGATGTGCTGATAACAACCATGTTTCAACACACACTGATGTTACTGCAGCAGGTCTTTAAGCATACTGTGCATTAAGAAGGAAGGACAGGGGAAACAGACGGTAAGACATCCTTTTGTGGCAGATCTATTATTTATTAACATTCCCAAACCCACTAGAGGGACATTTATTTGCAGGAGTCTGACAAAAGCTTAAGTGCAAGAACACTTAAAGCACTGCTGAGGGTTGTTGTGATTTTTTTTTCTTTGCAATTCAGCACAAAAGAAATAGTGGTCACTGACAAAAAAAAATCTAGTTAATCTGTGTCCAATCCCAGATGATTACCCACAATGGTCAGGAAAGTGGTTTTTTTATTATTTTTTTAATTCACTGTGTGCATTTTGCTGCCCTCAAAAGTACTACTTTTTTTTTTTTTTTTTTTTTTGTAAACCTTGCATCCCCATTGATGTTGCAATGACAACACCAGGACAACATATCAGACAATATATGCCATTCCTAAATGGGCTCCAGGGAACACTGGTGGTTGAGCTGAGAAACACTGCAGTACTGGTACCTCAGGCTGCAGCAGTTACCATGTAGCAGCTCACACTAGCTTTGACGTAGGGCTCGAGACAAAACTAAAAGTCAATTGCTAATCAGCTATAAAGTAGTGGCTTGTCCAGCTGGATCAAGATTGAGAGAGAAAGCAAACGAAATAGGAAGTGACCAAGACAGTATCTAGTCATTTGCTGTGTTCCAGGTTTACATAGGGCAACAGATTTAGTCCTTTAAGGCACTGAGCCTTAATAGTAAGGTAGGCAACTGCAGCTCTGGTAATGCCTACAGCTCTATCAGTTCACACTGAACTCTTCCCAAACACTTCCACTTTTTTCTCAAAGTGGGACTCACTACTAAATCTGGCCTGGATCCCTGACTGCAATAGCTAATTAGACATTTGGAGATAATTTCCCCCAGTCATTCATATCAGTGGGTTTTATAATTTCTAGACCAGTATAAGGAATTGTATGCCTTTTCTTATCAGGTACTGGTCAATACACCTTCTACAGAAACCAAAGGGCATTCCCTCTGAAGCTCTGCTTCACTTTGTAACTTAAGAGATGTTAATGAATTCTTGGCTTTAACCAGACTTCCTAATAATGACACTGACCTTTGCAGAAGACACTTGAATATGAAGGTACTGGAGTTTCAGAGTGAGCTCTGTCCATTTGTCTTCCCAGCAAAGCTGCACCCCTCACTGCTCAGTCTTTCAAGGCTGGGAGAGGAAGTCAAGGAAGTGACAAGATCCTGTGGAAAGGAAAAAAAAAAAATGGATGCCTGAAAAAATATACACCCACTGGCAAACAGGCTAGATGTGTGCTAGTACAGGTGCCTCTCCCTTAAAAGCACATTTAGATTCATAGTGTAATTAAGTGGTAATTATTTGAAGGCTTGGGAGCTGTTGAAAAGCCATTTTTCAGGTACCTGCAGGTTAAATGTTTGCTCACTCAGGCATCCACCTCAGCTCCTACCGTTCAGATTGGTCATGGTCCTTCCAATATTTCTACTGGAATATCAGGAATGATCAGCTCCAAGGTTCTTGCATCTAATGTGGTATTTCTACTGGTCTACAGAGACTTTTCAAAGTATCTCTCTCAGCATAGTGCACAGGGGATGTGGAATAGAGATGTTAATTACTGGATGAAGGACATGATGACCCAAATCCATTACTTAAAGCGTCATGTAGAAGGAGGCACACCATCGTTTGTGCTAAAGAAGTTACAAATACTGTAGTGAAGACAGACCTGGTTTAACAGCATGTCTTAACAATTAAGCATTCTTAGCACCTGGGCATTTAACTACCTGATTCCTGAGTTTGTGAACATCCGGAAGTGAAAGCCTTAACACCACCCCCACCTGTTACAATCACTTCATGACTGTTATTTGATCAAGTTACATGTAATTCAAGCAGGGTATTTAAACACAGCAAGATGTTTCTGCAACCTATGGAAAGCTGTTTTAAGTCAAGACGTCAAGCCATTCTCCCAGCTGCTTTATTAAGGTACCTGAGAGACATATTCACAGATGGGCAGGCGTATGACAGCACTGCCATCTGATCAGGGCTGTCCAGATATGTTTGCTGTGGAGAACTGGCAGCAGGGAGAATGGCCCATGCTGCTTACGTGGGTATGACTGAAAGCCAGGGTCCAGGAACTTATTGAGGTTTTGATAATTGCAAGTCATTAGTGTCACTATGTGTAAGAAATGATGCATTAACCAGAGACTTCACTAATCGTGACAAAAGCTCGGGGCTTTCCTACTTGGGAGTGCAGCTAGACACTCACTTTACCACAACTCAATGCTAATGGACTCTAGTGGTCCACCAAAGGGAATTTCCAGGAAACTGCAGCTGCCCTGAGAACCCATGTTCTGCAAGTTCAACAGCTGCCCCAAATGCCAGGAATGTGCATAGTGCTCAACTGTAATTAGACTGAGGAAGTGCTCCCTTATTCTATAGCACAGAAATCTCATAACTAAACACAAGAATATAACTGAGAAGTTCAGTGCAATACTAGCTAAACACACCTAAAGCAGTTAGGTTTGTGCTGCCAGGCAATTAAAAGAACTGGAAATCAATGGAATTTTAGTGCCCAACTGCCTCAGATAACTTTATAGATCCCATCTACATTCTGTTATTACCAGTACAGAATCAGCATCAGTGTCTTGCATGTGCCTTTTCTTTCCTATATCCCTGTAACATACGTTTGAAAAGCTGAACAAACTCTGGGAATTCTAACAGGATGTGTGTTGGGCTGGCTGATGTTTTCCTAACAACTTAAATGAGCTTACGTGATCTGTCTGAGAAAACACTGTCCAATTCACTATGAGAGTCTGTACATAGCTTCCAGATATTTTCCTAGGGTGACTTCACTGAGCTCTGCAAAGAACTGTCATGAGATAATATAATCTGACACTTCTGATTTCCATTCTTGGTTCATGAGATCATTTGCACCCATCAAGTCATTCTTCTTTTCTAGCTTGTAATAACATCTTACAGCTTCTTAATCTTTCACTCAAAAGCATATTATAAACTCAAGAGACATAGATCATACATTTCCTCAAATTAAGCCCCCTCCAGAGTAGAATAGCTGCTGTTTTAATTCAGTGCCTCTGTGTACCCTTACAGAAACTGGTGCTTGTCTCAGTTTGTCTGCATTTTTAAATTTGTGCTCTAATAAAATGTCAGTGAGAACTACTGAGTGTCAGCTCTTTGGCGTTTGTGCAACAGCTGGCTGCTACACACAAGTCTGAAGTTTATCATGTTGAGAGACAGGTTTGGACTTAAGCATTGAAACCAAGTGAACTGAATGAGTGTGTGGCCAATTTGATGTTTGTTTTGGCTTTATAACGCTTAGGAATATATTGATAAACTTGGGACTGCAGATCTAGCAACTGAATTTTTTACCGCAAAACCAGTGTTACGACATGCCACCTTTATAGGACAATTTATTTCATCTCTTTGTCATGAAGACCAGAAGAACCAGCAGTCAACTCTATATCAATGTTCAGTGGTCAGCTTTTCCAGAAAAAGAATAATGCAAGAAATCATTTCACTAGGCAATTAGTACACCATGACTTCATATCATGGCAGCAGCATTCCTATCAAAATACAACTTTAAGTGGGAAGAGAATGATTTACTGTGTTACCTGTGCACTTGTGAAAAATAGTTGCATCAGACATCTTATATTTAGAAAAAAACACCTACAAGAGTAGTGTTTAGAAAAACACTACTTTTGATTTTCACATCAAGTTGCTTACATGTCGTATTATGCATGGTCTAGGAAACAGGAGACAAGAATCGTTACGCAGAAAGTCCTTCAAAAGACCATTATTCTCTGGGTTTTAAACCCATCTGCTGTCTGAATTCTGCCAAAGGAATATTAAAAGCACTTATTTCTGTGTTACTGTCTTGTTATTCATTTCTTTAACCCATTTCCTTGGCCTTTTTCATTGATCTTCACAAGGTTCTTTCTGCTTAGAATTCTTGAGTGGCAGAAGTAATCCACTGCAAAAAGAGTTCTTGACCAACAGAAATAATCAGGAGCAAATATGAATGGTTACAGAAGGGATGCACTTATAATTGCGCAGTTTATGTGCCCAGAATATCCACAAAAACAGAAAAGAATTATTTTATTCACATCTCCTTCCCTCCTCATGCAGCAATTAGTTCTAAATCACTTTTCTTTTCAAAAACACATCAAGGAGTGATAAGAAAGAGGCTTCATTATTACTTTAGTCGTGTAATTATTGTTATTATTAGCATCCACATCTTTCAGGAAGCTACACCTTTTCAAGCCTGTCCTCCCCTTGGGGGTCACAGTGTTTGCAAAATGAATGCATTACATAGGCAAATCATGAGTGCATTAAATGAGTAACTAAGAAACTGACAGTGACAGAAAAAGTTAGGATTCAAGAGATCTTTTCATATTTTTTCTTTAACTTGCAGACATTTATAACCTGAAATAACCAGCCAAGGCAGTTCAGCTAAAATATGTGTTTGGTCACCAACAGATGCTCTTTTTTTGAGGGGAGATAGAAGAAAACGAGTATCTAAAAAGAGGGGTTATCTTTTCATCTTTGCCTAGTGGCCTAGGTGACCTGAGATCAGCAGCCAAAGCATCAAAATAGTACCAACATGCCACCAGCACTGTAGTAACATGATGCACCTCAGATTTTGATCACAATCTCTTTCAAAGTCTCCGGAACTAGCACTCAGCATCACTAAAGCTATGGCTTGGAGAGATCAAAGAAGAGCCTCTCTGTGGTTTGAGCCTCACAAACTTTGACAAAGGAAGAGAATTTATATTTCCATGTATCACCAGTGTCAGGTAAATTAAATGTTTATGTGTTTCTGTCTACTTGTGCACTGTGCAGATAGCTCACGTGAACTGCTGGTGAATTAAATGGGAAAACATGCATCTGGATAGCTATAAAGTGAAGTATGTGGGATCTGCAAAGATCCTAAAATGCTTTGCCTTTCAGTACACTGCATTGCAGTGCACAGTATTTTTCTTCATTCATGGTTTCTTGCACAAAAGGAACGTACAAGTTTAGAGGAAACAGATAGAAAAACACTGCATTCTGCAGGGATCCTTCCTTACATCTTTAATCTTACACAGGATAAAATTCATTATCTCTATTCTTGCCAAAGCTAATGAGTCAAAGTAATTTGTAAGAGGTTCTAGGGGCAGGTCTGCATCTTCTGCCATATATATAATTTTCCCACGGTTCAATTCCCTGTGACAATGGAATAAAACTCTGAGGATGTACATGTGAGGAGGGAGAACCTCTGCATACACCAGGCTGTGCTCTGAACCATCTCTCTGGGAGCTGAAGCACAGTTCTTAGTTTCTTAGTTTGCTCCCATGAGCTGTGATCCCCATGCAGAATATGGCTGTTGATGGCAAATGATACAGTAAATAGAGCAGGGTGCACAAACAGGAAAAGTAATGTCCTGTGAAACAGGAGTCCCGTGCAGTTTACTCACGACTCACGTGCCGGGGAGCTTTTGGCTAACAGTGCACTGATATCACACAAAAGACTCTGGCAGTACTACAGTTGCCATCACTTGCAAGGCAGACACCACATACCACACTTTGTTGTTGTAGCTAGGCAGGGTTTCGGAAGTGCTGCCGCCCACACAGAAAAACTGTAGACACTAATAACAAACAAGGGAAGAACAATGGTGAGGAACAGCGTGGCCGCTCAGCCCCTTGCCCAGCCACCGCAGTCTCTGTGGGTGGCTAGCAGGAGCTGCTCCCCTCTGTGGCCACCACACCTGTGCGGAGTTAAGAGCCCTCTCTGTGGCTTGGAGGGAGAAATGGAGGGAGTTTCCTACCCAAAAGGGAATGTGAGTCTAGTCACCAGCCTAAGGAGTCTCTGCCTTCACTGTGGCCATGTTCACATTAACCCCGTAGTGTCCAGTCTCATGCCACTCTAGCACAGGTTTTGTGGCTCTGAGGTAGTTGGCAGTTGGAATCCACAAGAAAAGGGTTAAAGAAAAATAGACAAAGCAGAGTTGCAAAAGCAAATCAATAATGTTTATGGGGAAATGAGGACTAAGGAAACTGTACAGACTGAGGAAGGCAAGTCAGTGTTACCGACCAAACTCATCAGCCAAACTGCATAGTCTAATATGTGCAGATGTCAGGCTTTGTCTCTCAAAAAATCAGACTTGCGGGGCTGGCCAAATGCAGGAATCTATTCCTAGAAATCTGTAACTATCATAAATCAGCTTTATATAAACTGCCTGTATGACAGTGTGTCCAAAAAAATCTAATCTGAACCTTATATGTAATAGCAGAGTAAAATTGTGTAGAAATAGAGGGGTGTTATCACCTACATACTTGGTCCACCTTTACCAAAGCTGGAAAATTGAATGTTGTGTTCCAGTACCCAAAGATGTACTAGAATTGGTTAACAGTAAAGCTGGTACTAAAACTGGTTGATAAATTCGGTAACATTCAGTTTAGAAATGTTTTGAACAATTAAATTATAGGAAGCATGGCACATTTTAAGACTCCAAGACCCTGGAATAAGACCCCAAGATCAAGGGATAGCTAAATACAGCCTGTGAGTACCTGCAGAGGAATGAAATTAGGAAGACTGCCTCCACTCCAGTAGACGTAATTTTGACATGATCCAGTGTCTGGATTTGCAGCTAGACAAAATCAGATCAGTCATCAGACAATTTTCTAACTCAAAGAGCAGCCCCCACCTTCGGAAACTATTTCCAGTCAAACCTTGCAGATGATTTGGAACTGCCAGCATTTTATTTCTAAAAGTGTGTTTTTTTTTGTTTTGTTTCTTAAAAGACAATGAATTCTGTGAAGCCTCTGGCCTATATCACATACCATATCCACATCAGCTTTATCATCACATCAGTCCTTCTGGCTTTTAGGAAGTAAATGCAAATTTTCTAGAAACAATTCAAGAGTTTTGAGTTTCTAATGCTTTAATTAATTCCACTGGATATTAAAATTATATTGTTCTCATCCTTCTGATTTTTGCCACAAAATCTACTTCCAATATTTAAGTGAGATGTTAGTGTGACTTTATTACATTCATTTTGACAGGTTATCTTGGAGAAGAACAAAAACTTCCTCCTGCTTCATTTAAAGCCTCCTTTTCTCTTTTTTTTTGTTTTGTTTTGCTTTTGTTTTTTATTTGGTTACAGGTAGACTTGGCAGCAAAAGGGACAAAAAAAGTAAAACCTGCTTTCCAAGTCTAGCAGGCTTGCAAGGATCTCCTGCCCCAACTAGTTACCTCGGTGCTATGCATGGATTTATCACATCTGAGCAATAGCAAGTGTAAGGAAATAGTGCTCATGAGCTGGTCTGTTCTCTCTGCAGCGCGTACACTGAGCCCTACAAGGTGTGCCCAGTCTCTACGATACCTGTGGAGGTCATGACTTCTGATGAAGAACAGAAGAGTTCAGAAGACGAGGAGACCAGCCAGGATGATGCCAGCCTCATCAACAAGGTAAAAGAGCTGGAAACTGGGAGTATGCCAGTCTCTTACAGGGCAGGACAAACCATTTGCAGAAGAACCTGGAGTCTCATCTCTCTGTTTTGTGCATAGTGACCTTTTAGAAATTTCTGAGCCATCGGTTCTTGTGCTAGTGGTACAATACAATCCACTGCACTACTTAAAATTCACCCCAGTAGCATATGGCAACACCGAGGAGCTACAGTCCTAAGAAGAGGAGTGGAGGCAACACAGCCAACAGGACAGCACTGACTTGAATATAAGGAAAACTGCCTCGCTCAGAAGGGCAACTTGGCGCCCATCTTGTAAAATTCACAAGTGCACTATTGGGACCAGTTCCATATTGGCTGGGAGATGGAGCAAATGATCTAATACGTCTCTGCCATCTCAAGATTCCCTTATCGCGGGAAAATACATGCATGTGAGGGTTAATTTACAGACTCCTGGCAAATGAAACACGTTTAAGACCAAACTGTTCAAACTTTCAGTAAAAGGTTCAGCTGTTAAAGAAATGGCACTGAGCAATTTTAAGGTTTTTCACAGATTTTTTGGGGTTCTTAAAAACTAGTGTGAGCTCAGTATTACTATATTGCTTTGCAAATTTGGTGGATTTGAGATCTGACTACAAGCACCAACCAAGCAGCCTACTTGGTACTCATGCAAGAAAAGAGAATGTCTGGCTCTGAAGCCAGAATTGATTCCAGGAACTCAGTAATTCTGAGTTCCTGGAATTAACTTTGCATAGCAAATTTTGATTTTCTAATTTTCTCCACAATTCATTTCACACTGGTCCATGTGGTCCAGCACAGCTATGTGGTTTCCTGTTCATAGAAGACTTCTGCCTGGACATGAGCATGGGCATGTGTCAAAGCCTGCAAGAAGTCGCAGATACCTCTCTAGAATTAGGTGGTGTTAGAGCAAGGGTCATGCCTGTCAAGGACACACAAAGATATCAATTTGTGCCTTCAGGAGGTACAGTTTTGTTCAGTTGGAAGTATAAAGAAAGGTCAGCAGAATCTTCCCCTTATCAGGACACCAGGGCCTGAGAACCAGAAAAAGAATTCTTCCTTGACTTGAAACAAAGGAAAATGGTCACAAGCAACCTTTTTTTTTCTCCTCCAAGCTGAATGAAATTTCCTTTCTCCTTCTCTTCCTCTTTATCTTTTTATATATTTTTCTTTTTTCCCCACACTGTTTTGAAAAAGGGATAGGTTTTTAAATTTTGACAGTTCTTAAATGAAAAATATTTTTCTCTTTAATTCTCTTAGTTAAGTAGCAAGTCAGTAGCATTTACAGGGCAGACACAGTGCTGTGTAATCTAAGCTAATCAGGTTTCCCCGTATCTCTTAGTTGGGATTCCTGTGAAGAACAGGTAAGAAAATTGTGACTTGTGTCCAAATGGGCAATACATGAAATTACCATACACTTGGAAGCAAATTCAAGGCTGCTAAAACCAATTTTACTGCTACTGTTCAGGTTTTTACTGAAGACATTAGGAAAAGGTATTTTTCTAAATGCCTCTCCTACTGCATCTCTGTTAATTGCTCTGTTGTGCTGGGTAACTGCACTTCCTAACTGTCGCAGTGGAAGGAAGCGCTTACAGATCGAACACTTGTTTCCAAGTCTCACCAGAGATCTCCCTCCCACCCAGAAGGCAAACACTAACCAAATCTCTGCATTTGCCTGGAAGAGAACATCAACACTGCCTGACCAAGCGAGCTCTGCTTGTCTGATCAACCTTTGCTTCTCAAGCTAACTGTCATCAAGAATTAAAGCACACAGGACCCCACCTCCACAAGCTTCTAGTGAACTGCCTTGAAACAGCCTCATTTGAGTCTTGGCAATATTTCCAATCCAAATGATGAATAAACTGCACATGGTTTCTTATCCTGCCAGAAAGCAGGCCAGAAGCCTAAACTTAAACTGATCTGACTGTAATTCTGGCTGTAGGAGGATTAGCAACTCAACAATCTATGGGACTCTACCTACAGACTCTAAAAAAGGGTTGGAGGATCAGCAATCTCACCCTTGGCTAGCCATTCATTAGCAATTCAAGTTGGGATGCTGAGCCTGATGCAGGATCAAGAACAAACATAGGAAGAACAAACATAGGAAGAACAAACATGAGAAGCAGCACTGAGACTCCTTTGAGCTCCTTTTTCTTGTAGTCTCACTAGGAGTTAAATATATTTCAGGTATCACTTGGGACAGACAACAGGGTCCCAGGGACCCTGTCAAACCCTGTGTCCCAGATGGACCCTCGGTCAAGTCTGTTAAAGGACTCATCTGACTCGGCAATCAGAGGCCAGGGCTTTTTCACCACTCTCAGAGCTTTAGCACCACTGCTGCAGGCTGTGGGAAACAATATCAGAAGACAGCCAGGGAAGAACCTATTTCCTAGGAAAACAGTCAATGCAGGGTCGAATCTCCTTTTCCCCATGCCAGCTACATGAAAATAGTGGTAAGTGAAACTTCCTGGGGTGCCACACAGCCAATGTTGCAGAATCCCTGTAAAAACATGAGGGCTGCGTTTCTCTGTAATTAACAGTGAATGCTATAATTAACAGTGAATTAACAGTGAATGCTATAAATGCCATCTCTCTACAGCTCTTGCCCTGTGTTTCCTACCCTCCAGCTCCCGCCTCCTTTTGTGTCTTCTCATGCAAACCTGCTGCTGCCACGTGAACATTAGCTGCTCTGTTAGAAAACGTGCCTACAATGCCTCAGTTTCTGAATCACCTCAATAATTTGAGGTGGATGTTGCACACCTCATATCATCCTCCTGCAGTTATTCCTCCTGTGCTAGCTTTAGTGTTAACAACTTCAGTCAGAAGTCTTTACACATCTCCTCTCTCCCATGTACTTTATAAGACTAGATCTTCTTCCCAGTTAATCCTCTTCCCCACTAATGTCCTACATCCTTATTTGTCATGAAACTGAAGAGACCCAAAAGACAAATCTGATTTATCACTGCACATAAGGTCTGTTACGATTGAAGGCAAGGTCCAGCAGTGAAGCCAGTAACTTTTATGCTGCAGCTACAGAAGAGCAATAAAAAAGTTTAATGAAGAATAGAAATTACAGCTGTTGGCAAAGCAGAAAGCTAGATGCTACCTTTTAGGTTTGCTATGGGAACATCAAGCCTTTCAAGGGATTCACTGAGACAGTATCAACAACTCATCCTTCTTCCCACTGCAGCCACCAGATTAAGAATTCTGGTTGTTAATCCAGAGTTAACAACTCTGCTGTTAAGCCAAACAGGGTATCCAGGAAAGACACACATCTTCAGGATACACCACAGCAGAGAGATGCAGCAGAAGCTGCACAGTGTTATGCCCAAAACACCTCCTGAAAGATGCCTCAAGAAACATATAGAAATGAGGCACAGGATCTGGGCTGTGCATGGGAAGGGGTAAAGGGCCGAAAACCAGCCACCAAATGAAGAGCTCGTTTTTCCAGCACCTTGCAGAAGAAATGGGCAGAGCACCATGTAAGAGCACTGTGCAACATGCTGCCTTAGGCTGTGCTTCAAGAGCTATTTCTATCATGCTTCTTGACCCAGAGTTTAGCATATGTCACACATATGCTAACAGGGTGTAGATCAGACAAAACAACTGGCTTAAAAATACCTCCAATAGCCAATAGAAGGTATTTATGCTGAGATCCACAAGTTGCACCACAGTGATAAGGGCCTGAGCCTTCATTCAGAGGTTGTTTTTGGAAGCAGAAAACAGTAGCTGAATAAACAGAGGAATGTTAGAAATACTGTAACAGCATGAACTACCTTGAGAACTCTATTATAGTTAAGAATGACATACAGCAAACGCTACATTAAATCATCAAGCAAGGAAAAAATTAGAAATGTTCTCTTAACTTAAACCAGTCTGTCTACAAACACAGCAGGGAGTTTGACCTGAATAAAGAATGGAATCTCAGAAGAAAAATAAAAAAAGAATGTGATTAATCTGTCGGGATACCTGTAAGAATTATAGACTATTAAATACTCAGGAATAAAGTAAAATAAATCTAAGACTCACTGAAGTCATAGCTGGAACACAGAAAATACTTTTTTCATTCAGAAGACAAATCTGCCTGACAATTAACTGTACAGAAAATTCAAAAGTAAATCTATCTGCATGCAAATACAGCCTAGTTTCATCCTAAAAAGGAAAAAATACAAACAAACAAAAACTTATATGGTACTGTTTTGCAGTCAGTGTACGGAAATGTGGTATTTTCTCACTCTAGTGACAACTGAGAGAACAAATGAGTGCGATGGATAGAGCATAACCAATGTAAAAGAGCATAAAAGAAGGCAAATTCAGAGTAAGTGTACCTGAATTTTATGGCACCAAAAACCAAAGCATTTTGTCTAATCACTTAGGATTCAGACATTTATTACCTCTAATCTTAACCAGACTGGATGGGTGCTCATTACCATTATTTGGTGGTGTGTGCAAGGAGAGCTTCATAAAGAAGCAGTTCTTAATGCTGGGATTATTAAATGGCAGCGCTGGAAGTGAGATGCTCTGCTGTTCTCCCATACCAAAATAAATGTGAGAAAATGGGGATAGTAACAGCACAGCATACTGATGTGATGCACATCATGCACGGAGTGAACACTACGCTAAGATACAAAGGTCTTATAAAGACAACTACTGTCTCATGGCAACAGTTATTAAAACTGCCTTTGCCACTCCTTATCTATCCACTAGGTAGGCTTATTTTCCAGGCTTCATAAATCACTCTGTTTTGTTAACCTTTAACCTTCACATACTACAACACACACACACACATGCACAACCCTCAAACAAGCTGGGATTGAAAGTGGCAGATTTGTAAGCCTTGAGGAAGGTGCCTAATTTTGATGCCTTTGAGGGACCACCCTTGATTTATGTAATCGCACAGACTCCTTAGGATGGCTGAAATCAGGCGATTCAAACAAGAGGATTGAGATACTGGAGATACAGGCTCCATTTCCTGCTCTTTCACTAATCCACAGAGCCAGACAGGACAAGCGACTTGTTTGGTGCCAGTTTACTGCTGGCACCACTGACAGCAATGTGAACTGCTGTTTTCAAACAAACATTTTTCACCTTCTGATAGTGACAGTAACACTCGGGCCAGGTGATATCCAGCTACAGCATATATGTGCGGAGGAGTGTGCAAAATAAGATGCACTTAAAGGCAGACATGAAAAGGGTTTGTCTGTGTCACCAATGGCAGACCCAGAAATGCTTCTCAGTCTGGATCAGGACACTGACTGGTTCTCAGCATGGTCCTGCAAAAAGCTGGATCAGCAGAGCTAAGGGCTGACACTGGGCTCCACAAGCAGTGACCGGCACTATCAACAAAGCCCAGTTTTATCAAAGCATGCCCATGTCTGATGCCTTGGAATTGCTCAGAGCAGGGCCAGAGTATATAAAAAACTTCCTGTGGAGGCTCATCCCTGCACTGATGGGATCACTGCCACACAGAAAAGGAAAGCCTTAAAGAACTATAGTACAGTCAGAATGGACTGTTATCTACCCTTCTCCATAGAAGTACTTGTTCATTGCTTTTCCCTTCTCAACTCAGAGACTTCTGTCAGGATGAGGCACAGGAGGCACTAGTGCATAACTTCAGTTGTGCTCACAGGTGCAACACTATAAAGAGCTAACCTTCAACATGCTGATCAAGAGAGATGACAAGCAGTCTTTACTGTGATTGATGGTCAGTGGTGTGGCCCATTCCCAATATGTCTGTCTTGTAGGCCTCTGGGGCCTCTACTACTGCTCTGAAATCTCTTTACACAAAAGGCAGTAAGTTGCTCCTTACAGCAGTGCTGTCAATGACACTCCTTGTGTTTCCATAATGCCCCTGGACACACACACACACACACACACACACACACACTCTTTATCAAGATGAACTGCAGTTTGGGGAAAAAAAGAGGAAAGTAGAAATGGTAAAGTAAAGGCTTTCTGGTGTTGTGGTGGGCTCAGCTAAGATGTTCAATTTTGTTAGCCTTCTCGTAACCTTTTCTCTATTGTTCTAAGCCAAAGCTTTCTGCTGATATTGTGCCTCCTTATATATTACAAAATAGACATCCTGTTTGAAAAGGAGAAATCCTAAACAAATAATTATTCATCTCTAGATCTTAGCTTTCCGTCAGTAAACTTGATATGCATTTGTAGCGCTTGGTTCATTATCATCTGAAGAAATGACTGCATAGTATCACCTTTGCTTAGCAAGTTACGCTGATAGGCTGTCCTGACTGAGCACAAGCTCTAACCTCATTGAAGTGTTTTTGTGTAAGTCATCTTTCAGGCACAAGCACATTTTTCTGAGTGGATGGAATGCAGCAACACTTCAGTTGGTATTACAGTTGCGTATTTTATATTGCAAGCATTTTGTGGGCATTTGATTCCGGGGAGGTAAAGTGATAAGAAGACTCATTAAGGCAGAAAGGCAGGATCCTCACATGGCTGTAAGGCCTCTATCTGCCAAGCAAAGGCATACAGCAAGGCCCAGAGTGTGGCTCGTGAATTAGGAGCTGCAAAGCAGCATACTGCAACACTTGTTGCAGGATAAGGTGCAAGGAGTAAAGACCACTAAAAAGGTGGAAGATTGACTGTTACATTAATCCCTTGGGCTTTGTTTTAGAAACTTCATGGTTAAGGGACCTGCACCCACTGTAGTCTCCATTCCCAGAAGTTTGTCTCCAGACACTGTCGTCAATCTCAGAGTTCATTTCCTGGTTAAACAAACAGCAATTAAATAACACCAAGACAGGCAACGCCCAGAGACACTGCCTCCAACTTGCTCGAGACAGGCCATGTGACACTGGGGTCCCAGTGTTTTGTCTTTCAGCTAAGACATATTAATCACAAGAGGAATTATAGAATGTGACAGTGTGTGTATGTGAAGGGAGAATGGGTCTGGACTGCTGGGGAAATGCACTCCGCTTCTTGGCAGTGCAGAGCAGGACTTGTGCACAGAGGATGTTCAGGACAGTCAGCATTGGGCTGGGTGGCCCAGAAAGACCTCCCCCTTAATTTACTCTGCGATGTCACTGCAAAAGGAAACGGAGAGAAAACAGAAACGTCAAAAGCCTTTGGTATGCTCCCCAGCAGTGGGGACAACCAGGTGAGAAACACCATGGTATTCTCAAAATGGAATGGGCTAAGGGGATGGTAAAATATTTGTTCCCAAGAGATGAGTGAAATTAAGGAAGAAATGTAAGATGCTTTTTAAACAACAAATCTTTGTAGTTCACTCTATTAACTGTGGAATAGTTCTCCAAAAGCAAGTAGTTAAAAGCATGTTCTTTGGCCCACATTAGCAAGAAGGGAACATACCCTCAGATTCCTGCTGCTGGAGGAGAGAGATCAGACATCTGAGACAGATGAATTTTAGACCTCTGATTTGATGATCTGAGACTCAGATCATCAGAAATAAACTAAAGATGAAAAGGTCACTGTGTCACTAAGTTCATCTCTAACATGAAATCTCAATCATCTAACCCATCGTAACCAGGGCTGAGTGTATTTTTTTCCTCCTATTGGCCCTGAGCAGTTCATAATCCTCCTACAGTTCCATCATCTCCAGGCAGAAAGCCGTGGATTGTCAAGCCAAAGCTCCTTATTAGTCTTCTCACATAAGCAGAAACATTTTCTTTGCTCATGTGGGGAGCCAGTGATGCCATTTATTTACACTATATTTTGGCTGGCCATTGGTTGTTCTGAAATAGACAGCAGTGAATTCACTCGTTGATGCTCAACATTAGGTTCAAATTCCTTGCTTTTTAAATAAGTGAATAAAATTATTGAAACCAGAAGAATCTTTAGAATAAAGTTTCTATTCTGTCATATATCTCTTTTTTAATGTATGGTTGCTGGACAACGATACAACTAAGGCTATGTTTCAGTTGTCCTCGCAACTGAGATTTTTATGCTTCACCTACATAGTTGAATTTCAACTTCCATCACTTTAAGAGAATGTTTCATTCCTTCCCTAGATATTTTCAGTTTAGGGCAGAATAAACCAGAAGCTTTGGGAGTGGAAGACAATCCTGTAATCCACAAGATGATCTCTCTGCAGATACAAATGGTGGCGGATGGATAATAGCAGTAATGGGATCTAGAAGAACTTGGACACTGCTCTTCTGTATGTCCAAGAATATGTGTATCCCAAGCGAGTGATTAATAGAGAGGAGGGACAGAGAAGAAGAAGTCTATAATGCATTTACCTTGAACTTGTTTAGGTATTTTTACTGCTCAGATCTGCTATTACAATGTAAACCCTGTGCATGTGATCTACCAAGCGTAATTTGTGAAGTCTGCAATGCTGGGAAACTAATTGAGGCTTGGCGTCCTACCACTGCTTTCTATGAGGGGGCTTGGATAAAGCCTGTATTCCCTGACTCCTAGCAGCCCTCCTCATGTAGAATTCATGACACAGGTATAGTCACGAAATTCCCATTCGACTATTGCTCCAAAGGGGTGCATCACAGCTCCTCAAGTCCTAGTCTCTCCTTGATAGTCTTTTAGAAACTGGATATATCAAGCAATGGGTTTCCACCTTACCTGTTCTGGCACACAACGTCCCACTGCAAAACACAATCCCCACATTGCTTCCTTTAGATCACCGGAGGCTGCTTCACTTCACTACTACTGAATTACTGTTTTATTTCCCTACTTGCAATTGCTAAATAAATCAAATTTATTCAGACTTATAGACATCAATCAGACTTATTTTAGTAAATATTTTAATTCTTTTTTCATTTCTTATGGTAAGGGTGACTCATGAAATATAAGCAAAATACCTGTTAGACATTTGTGTCTCAGAACCATACACTTTGCTTCTTTCAGAGTTTTCCGTGTCTTCTGTGATATCTGCCAATTAAGTAGATGTCACTGAAATCTCAAAGGGTGCTATTTGCTGGTGTAGTGAATAGTTTGGATTCCGGAGGTATTTATTGCAGTTTAGTTGACAAATTTTGTTTAGCAGGCAATAAAGTCCTTTGCCTCATTTGCTTCTACAGGTTTCACAGCAGTCAGAAGAGTGTGGAATACTTTCATTTTGATAAAGAACACCCTTTTCCATAAGAGCACTAACGAAATGGTATAAACCTAGAGAACCATGAAATTAGCCTATTCAGAGCTAAGTGCTTCCTGCTTCTCTGACAGATTTTGGTCCTGTGACAATCAAGAGGAATTTTTCTCCATCTTCAGTAAGAATATAGTTTTACAACCTTAAGATCTACATTAACATCTATTATATTCTATCATATTATTCGTATTTGGATTGCTGAAGCACCCTCTCAAGCAAAGGACTCCAGAGCATCAAACACTAACCAACACAGAATAAAAAGTTTGTTCCTATCTTTACTGAAGGAATATGTCAGTTCAAAATACCCTCTACCACTGTTTTTTTCTCCTGCCATGAAATAATCCTTAATTGTCTCTGGTTTTGCTTTTGACAGAAAGAAGGCCAGTCCAGAGCTTACCTCATTGCGCAGGAGCTGATGTCTACAGAAAAAATGTGAGTTAATTGTTACACTCTGGCTATTACTGTCCTATAACTGAAGCTACACAATTCACCCTTATTTATTCAGCACTGGTTTCATGGCAAATAACAAAAGTTTATCTTTTTCCTCAGGTATGTGGAGATGCTCCAGCTGTTACAGATGGTAAGTAAATGATTTTATTCATTAAAACCTAATTGACCTCTTACTCGGCTGCAATTCAGGAGACCAAAAAAACATGAAGGGACTAAGGTGAATCTGAGGGAGTATCTTACTGTCAGTAATGCTTTTTGAGGCACTGTAAAGGAATCTGAACTCATCTGCTCTTGCCACAGATCCAGAAATCTAGCATTTCTCATGCACGGGGAGAAGTGTTGACCAACAGTGCTTGCCAGGGCACTGAGACTGGTATAATACGCAAGATAAGGCTAGTTCACAGAAAGACATAGTGGTAACAAGGGGTAGGGCCTCTCTCATAAGGAAGAAGAGTTGTGAAGCATGGAGGTTTGGCTTGAAGGATTTTTTTTTTGATAAAGTAAAACTAATAAAATCCAGCATGGTCTATGTTGGGGTAAGGTTGCTGTACAGGCTGGGGCCCATACTGTGTTACAGGCACTCACCGTGAGCAAAACCTGGGCTTTGTTCTCAGAATTTCAAGAGGAAGCAGACACAGAAAATCCTTTATGACCAATATAGAGCTCTTCCACGCTGTAAACCCAGCGGTGGCTTTGTTCTGACAGCCTTCGTGTCTCACTTACAGAGCTGCCGTTGCTTCCCTGGACATTGGTCCACAGCCTAGGCAGTCTCACTCTGAATGTCCTTGGCTCTTCAGCAGGAGGCAACAGAGAATACTGGTCACCACACAGAGCACACCCACTGCAGTTAGGAAAGCAATTCCATGATAAGACAAAAAAAAACAGCCTCAAGTTGTCCTTGGAGTATATCCCAAACCTCAACCATGGGCAGGGTCTTGGGGAGGGAACAGTAGAAGTAATGAGCCCAGAACTGAGATGCTGCTTCATCAATGTGTCTCGCAGGCAAGCTGCCAATGCTGAAGAGCCTTCTCAGACCTGAGCAGCACGTGTGTAAGAGCAGCCTTAAATGTGATAAACACCTTGCAGGCAATTGCATTTTAACAAATCAGAAACCACTGAGCTGGCCAGATGGGAGCCAAATACAAGAAGGGACTTGGCTGCTTAACAGGAGGCCATCATCATTTTCATGGATCAGTGATAACCTGCTTAGCCATTTGCCTCATTGATCCTGGCTTTCCTCTGATTTCTGCACAGTCAAAACACATTATCTGCAGAATTCGTGACAATATCAGGACATCTGCATGCAGTTTCCATTATTGCAGCTGGAGCTTCGTGGTTTCGAGACCAGCAGGTCTTCAACATGGGCTACAAAGGTGTTTCCAGGCCACTTAATTGGCAAGGAATGCTGTAGGAGGCTTGTTCAGCAGAAGGAATGCTCTTCACTTCTGAAGCTGTGTCAAGCTTAGACTATGGACTGGTTCACACAAGACTGAGAGAGATGATGCTGAAGGCCTCTTCAACTCCATTGTGCACTAGTAGGAAGATGCCAGATGCAAGTCCAGCTTTGCACTAGCTGCTCTACCTAGTTCTACTCAGTAAACATTTAAGTGTGGAGCAGCACAGAAGTGCAAAGTAGACTGTACTTCATGGAGGTTTTCTAGAAAAGAAAAGTAGCCAGAAAAAATAAAAAAAAAAGCTCAGGATATAGATTCATATCTTGCAATGAGTCCATGATGTTTCCCTCCATCTCAAAAAAGCCCAAACTGTTGGTAATCACTGATAAAAAGAATCCTCATAAAAATTACAGCTCATTTCTAGTCTCCATTTTCCCCAGTGAGCAAGTTTAGAAAGATCAGTATCAATTTTAGCATGAGATTTTGGATGCACAATTTTAGTTATTTTTTTTCTGCACTGGAAAATTATTTTTCCTCCCCATCCCAATACAGTGCTTTAGAGGCCACTGGAGACTCTTTCAGCAGAATCAACAAGCACATTTCTCAAGTTTTACCTGCTTCTATGAATCGACTTTCCCATTCGTGAGGATATATGAATGGCATCTCTTTGGCTAGCGACTGAGAGAGAAGAGAGAAATGCTTTCACACTTGCCGGCTAGTTCTAACTCTCCTTAGTTCAGAAGAGATCAAGAACCCTTTATGGAAAATAGTGATTTCATTTCTGTATTGTTCTCAGGTATCTATATCAGGTTTACATGGCAGCCTCATGAGGTTTCCCAATTACCATCAAAAGGTTACAATGAGCTAGATACTACTCTTTACATATTTGAGTATTTTAATAGCATTAGGAATAACGATATAGTATAAATTATCATTCTGCTGTGTACTCTGTCCTGGCACACAACACTAGGCCCTTACTAGTGACCACTGTCTCACAAGACTGCCCCTGAGACACAGCATCCCATCCAGAACCACCATGGAACAAAGGCTTCCTTGACGGGAAATCTCACCCTGGCCAAAACCTCTATTTCCCATCTCTCCCAAGAAAACAGATCTTCAAGTCTCATCTTCCCTCATAAACCTACCTCTCAGTTAGGAAGGAAAACACACCCTAATTGCTTTGAGAAAGAAAAAAGGTTTTTTTTAATGCATGCATCAGGAATAGTCTTCCATTTAATTTCCAGGCTCGGTTGGAGCACCTATTCGTTCAGCGTAACAGAGCCTCTTTGGCCTTTCAGTGGAGACTTTAATAGATTGACTGATTGCCAAAACAATGACATTTCCATACGCCCACTCTGCTATTGAACTGAAAAAGTGGAAACATTGTGTTAGGTCACAAACTTGGTATCAGCTGGCGCGGTAGCAGTGATAATAATCTACACGGTTAGTTCTTATTTGCCCTACTCAAAGGTAATGCAGTTCTCCGGAGAAGGGAGGTAAGAACTCACGCTGGATACAGTAGACAGGACTGGCTAGACTTTATAGTACAAAGATTTCCCTGATTTCTTGATACTCAAGATTTAGTTTTCAGAGAAGTGATTCAGAAAAGTCTACACTTTTCCTCCAGGATCATTTAATTCTCCAACTCTTTCTTATTTTTCTCTCTTTCTCTACCCTAGAAACAGTAGAATACATCTCTGTATCCAGGGTGCAACTGTCATCTTTTTCTTACAGCTGTTCCTGAACAGAAATGTTTTAGGTTGCATTCTCAGCCTGATTTTTCACCCATTAACCTGGCTAATCACCAGTCTGATTTATGTGCTTCCCTGCAAACATCTGTTTCAAATGATTTTACTAAATATACAGAAATCAAACTTGGTGTGACTCAAACTGCCTCAGTTGGGATTGAGCATTTGCCTGATTGTGTGCCATGATGTAAACACATCCAGATTTGCCTTGCTAGTACACAAAACCCTATTTTTTGTAGATAAACTCTTTTAAAATCATTATCACTCTCTGAAATATTTAGTCAAACAGTTCTATACTGAAGAAACAGTTCTAAAAAAAGAACAATTCTATACTGAAAAACAAAAAAAAAAACAAAAATCACACATCTCCAAATTGCTCACTGTTTAAAGAGCGTTGATCCCATTCCCTGATTTTCCTCACAACAATGGGCCACCATTCTTAAAAACATCGTAAGCCAGATTTATGCTGCTTTAGCTTTCAGACATGGACACAAATAAATTTAATATGTGCTGTTTTTTCTAATCTTTAGAGCAGCTTGCGGGCCAACCCTGCCCTAAGGCATCTCAAGGCTTCTGACAGCAAAATAACTCTTAAGAAACAAAGCATAAAATCATCTCAGTGCTCAGGTAGCTTACTCAGAGGGCCTGCACATTATTATCAAGTCAGCATCAGTGATTAAACTTTATTTTCACAGTTTTTGTGGGTAGCATATTTCCAAGCACAAAAAAACAATATGATGTGATTTAGAAGCCATTATATGTTAGACAAAACAAAACTCCATCTTTCTAAGTATTTACACTTTACTGAATGATTGGCTGGGCTTTCTTTTACTGCTGTAAAATTCTTGGATGCTGTTCACGTTCTGCTGGACCAATCAAGTGCTTATTTTCCTGAAAAAATGCCTTAGTGAATGGAACAGGCTGGCTAACTGAAGAGCTAGTTGGCTGTTAAGACTATCGGAAGCTCTTGATAAAAGCCTAAAGATAACAGCCTGCCCTCACTTGCAGTAGACTGATTTTCCCCTTATTTATTTATTCATTATTGTCTCCACAAACAGTGGGAAAATAAATTTGTATGGACAAGACAGTTTCTGCAATGGGAATGCTGAGCCAACATAGCTGTCAGACTGTTCTGTGTATTTTTCAAAGGAGGGGAAGGAGAGGGGGAGATCACAGTAACACACATCATCAAGACAATTTCCTGATAATAAGCCCCACTGATACAGTATTCAAAACACGTGTTCTATGGCTTGCCAGTTCTGAAACTCATTTGCAGTGATTTGGATGAAAGTCTGTATTGGTCTGTGTGTGAGTGTATGCCAAGGTCAGGGTCTCTGACCTAGACAGTACCCTGCAATAGCAGGCTAAGAGATTAATTGCATCTGCTGCAGTAGTCAGATTTGTAAGGACCATTGCTCAACGCAGATGATGAGTCACTCACCCTGCCACAGCAGATATGCCACTTCTTGTGCCACTTTCCCTTTCATCATTAGGAGAGAGGCTGCTGGCAGTAATTAAGATACCTCCAAAAACATCCATGAAGCAAACTAGGTTCACCTGGCATCTCATGGCTGTTTTCAGCTTTAACATGAACACTCTTTACTGTCCCTTTGAACTCTTTCCTTTCTCCCCAAATAAATTGCCTAGACATCTCAAAGAGCCTTGGATCCTTGCATCTATGTTGGATACATCTCCACTTCAGAAGCCAGAGTGGTTATAAAGGTCAAATCCATTTTATTCAATCAGTGTAAATTCAATTCTGTAATGTTTGGGTGTCAGAAATATTTCCTTTTGTCCTCTCTGGCTGACCCACAAAGGGTCAAATATACTTAATTCCTAATATTCACAGTTCACTGAAATATCAGCTGCATTTGGGAAGCAAATAAAACTATAGAAAGTTATGCAAAGTGATTCTTAAATGTTTGTATATGCCATTATTGATTGAAAAGTACAGAATTCTGGGTGTTAGATGGGAGTTCTGATGTGAGTAAGATAAATGATTTATCCTGATGAAGTGTCAGTATCTTCACCTGGAGACTGAGGCAAAAAACAGCTGTAGTTTTTCACTAATGTATCTGATCTGTTCACTCTCTTTTTGATTTTTTCCTCTCATCTCTGATCTATATATTGAAGTTCACATATCTTTCGGTCCAGATTTCTCCTTGAAAACTGTAGGTATATCCTAAAAGAATTTATTCCCCCATTGGACCTTCCCAATCTCTCTTTGTTCTTTACTGAAGAGTAGAAAAAGAAGCAGGGAAGCTGGTACAGCTATGACAACACCAGATCTTTGTTTGGTATGAATTCAGACAGTTTTCCCCTGGGAGGTGATCACAAAAACAGCAGACAATTTGCTGCTTCAGTCTGCTGGAACAGACTCTTTTGAGTTAAGATTTCCCTTCCTCATCAACATCATGAAGTTCTCACCTAGGCAGCTTGGGTTTTGCTTTCACATGCACACACAAGCACTTGTGCAGGCACCGGTACAAGACGGGCACACAAGATAGGCACAAACAATCTTTGGGTTCATGAGACTGAACTCCGTAACCACTGCACTGGAGCCGGGAATTGAAATGCATCAGTTAATGTTTCTAAGAAAGACATGACCCTCAGGAAATTCTATGAACGCAGGGTCTGTACTTTCTGTGTTCAGATGGCATTTTCAGGCAACAAACTTGGGAGACCTTAACATGCTGTGATGGATTAGTTTGTGGGACTGCCAGAACATTTTGTGTTTGATTAATGGTTGCTCAGACACTCAACACTTTCAGCAGTGACATGTGTTTTGATATAGGTGTTTACAGTGATTATTGATACGCTTTTTTTTTAACTAATCATTAGGATGGTAGCTACCTAGGCAACTGGAATTAAACAATCTGCCTAAGAATTCATCATAATCAAAGGAGTAGGCAATTAATGACTAATTAAATTCACTGAGATGCTGTGGGAAAGAAGTGTTAATCTTGTCGCTCCTCTATAATAGAAAGTGGGTAGATACAGAGCTGTTTGATGTCAATTTGCAATGGATGACATTTCTACAACATAATAGGTTACTTAAGCAGATCAGTAGTGAACTTACTACAGCTATTCACGTCCTCAGGCACAATAAATTGAAAGAACCCTTTGGATTCTTTCTCTTTCCCCATTACAATGACAGAGGACTTTTAAAATTTAGTGAATACCTTTGAGTTAGGAATAGCACCCAGAAGAGAGAACGGCTGGCTTAGATGACTGGAAGTGTCTGAAATATGTAACTAGATAGGTTCACTCACACATCAGAAAAAAATAGGAGCTAGAACAGCACAACAGTGAGATCACTGGTGGTATCAGGGCAGGGCACCTTGCAGAAATCAGACCCAAACAATCAGAAAACAAGTTAATTCTTTTTTGGAGATTTTTCTCATCTTGTTTTATCCAGGATATAGCTAGTCAAAAAAAAAAAAAAAAGGGGGGGGTAGGAACTGAAGCTCTCTTCCCATTCTTGAACACATTTTCTGACGGGATAGTCCAGGCTCTCCTGCTCTTTACAGAAACTTTCAGTAGGACCATAGTCACTCCCACTGGATCACTGGAATGTTAAAATGAATAGAGCTACCTTGATTTAATCAAACTGAAGTAGACTATTTAATGTAAAATGTAGATCTCCAGTGAAAGAGGCTTAGAGCTCATGAGTTGTTTATACCAAGACACTACCAGCTTTCATGGAAATCATGAGTCAACCCTAATTACTGCATCTAAACTTATTAACTAGTCAGCAGTCAGACTCATATGGAATACCATGAAACTAGTCAGCAGTCAGACTCATGTAGAATGCCATGAGAAGCTCCATTACAGCCCAAGAAAGTTACTAAGACTGTTACTAGAAGTTCAAGGGACAGAATCTAATTTCTGCAGAATAGGTTTCATGGCCACTAAATCCTGACAGAGGAAGATACTCAACCTATCCCATCCGAGTTCAGAGATATTGGCCTTGAATTGCATCTGATCCTGAAAGAGGGATGAGGACCTGCCTGGCTCAGTCCTCTCTTCATAGAAAACAGAGAGGAGAATTTAAACCTGTAACAGTTCTGTAGAACCATCCTCAGACAAGATACAAGATACTATGCTAACACAGTTCAATTAGTTATACTTTGTAGCAACACCAAAAAATTCTGTGATAAGCTTAAAACTTCCGTATTTTACTGAAGACTGCTACTTTCTAACACCAAACAATGCTGTGAAGATAAACCATCCAGTTACAGTGTCATAGCTCCTGACAAAGAGAGTCCTTGGGCTAGCAACCTGTCTTGTTGCATCCACTTGGCAGCAGTCAGCCCACCTTGCAGCCCATTGCCACAGCTGGCATTCAGCCCTCCTCGGAGATGCATCAAAGCTAGGCAGCCTCAAATGCCTGAGGAACTCTAGCTGTGCTCTGTGAAGACAGAATGTGCCCGGTGTGGCTAGCAGAAACCTGGGAAAGGCCAAGGCAACAGAGGGATCCACATTTCTTGAAATATTTCCAAGTGCCAGCAAGTCCTCCACCAATCTGAAGCAGACAAGATGGATTCTGCAGGAATCATGGTATGAGCTGGGAACAATTATGTTTTCAGAGTTCTGGATGAAGAAGGCCATAAACAATGTTTTTCATACATAAAAATTACTATCTGTGTTCTTGGAATGATCTTCTAATGACTGGGAATCTTATAAAAATTACCTCTGCAGTTTTATATGGAAGTCTTATTTTTCAATTCCAGGACTGAGCTAGGGAATCATTTTCCTGTGTGCTGTTAAACAGGTGCCTTATTGTGTACCAGAGGTGACTACATTTTAATATTAAGAGAATTACTGTTATGCACAGATAATTTATAAACCACTTCAAGATCAAAGTCATTCTAAAAGTATTTACTCTTAGAGAGGAAAGAAAGGTCTCTGTCTCTGTTAGGTTTTATATGGAAAATGATTTGATCCATAGCTTGAATTTATAGCTTCTTCCTCTCCATATGTTAGGATTCAGGGGCTAGTATTGCCTATTCTAACATAAGACATGCGGAAGTTGACCATTTTCGTAATAAGCTGGTGAACTCAGGAGGTGATCAAACAATTACATCCTTTGACTTTCTGACCTATATTTCTGGTTACAAAACATTAGAAAAAAATGAAATACCAAAGACAAACAACTCACTGGACACAAAAAGGTCTGATGGCTTGGTAAGATGAAATGCTCAATCTGGGTTTGGCAGCACGGTGGAATTCAGTCAAAAATATATGTGAAACATGGATGGAGAAAACATGTTCCATGCTCTGGTTTCCTAATTTCTGTGTTCTGTTCACAGAATTTCTATGAAGGTATCTTGAAAGTGATCGGGATAGAAGATGAGAATGAACAAGAAGAGGTTAAACTCAAGCAAGGCTTAAGCGAAATCCCTGCAATTTATGAATTACATCAAGAGATCCTGGGAGAACTGGAGGAAAGAGTCTTTAAATGGTAAGGAATGGCATCATTTGATGGCCTTGATGTACTCTTCCCATAGCTCAGAATTTCCCTGACTTGCAGTAAGACTGGGTTTCCAGCAAAGATGAAAGAAAAACCTTAAGTCCTTTGGCCAATTTTGTGTACAGACAGGCAGGAAGCAATCAAATCGACAAACCAAATCCTGAAGCGTTTGCGTAGTGCTGGTTTATACCCCGACATACAAACATAGCACATGCTTCCAGACTGATGAAGGCGAGCCCATATACACAACCCATGTATTCCAAAGCATTTCAGTCCGTCAGTGTGAGAACACTGCTTCATGGACAGTACCATTTCTCGCCTTCGCCTTGTATGCTTAGTGAGTTCAATTTGAAACCATCACCAGAGGCTAAGCATGGCCTGAGAGGCAGAGGCACCAGAACTCACCTTAAAAGATTCTCTTACAAAAAGTCTTCATAGCAACTGTACAGCTCTCAGATAAGGGTCAGCCCCTCACTCCAGAGTCAAGGCAAGGCTCTGTGCAGACTGAGTTTCCAAGCCAAACAGACACAGTCAGCTGGCTGAGGGATTCCACCCAAGCCAAACACTCCTCTCCTCTCCTCTCCTCTCCTCTCCTCTCCTCTCCTCTCCTCTCCTCTCCTCTCCTTTCCTTTCCTT
>JAUBNY010000777.1:94638-116496 GCA_032275445.1 Crypturellus soui
TTCCTTTCCTTTCCTTTCCTTTCCTTTCCTTTCCTTTCCTTTCCTTTCCTTTCCTTTCCTTTCCTTTCCTTTCCTCCTTACTTCTTCCTTTTCTTCCTTAGTAATTGTCTGCTTGTTCTTTTCTTCTGTGGCCTTAGGGAGGAACACCAGAAAGTTGCTGATGTTTTTCTCTCCAGAAAATCAAGGTTCAATCACCACACTGCATACATTATGCAGTTTGATAGGAATTTGGCTTTGGTGGATAAAACTTGCCTTAAATACTCCCAGTTGGCTACCATCATTCATGAATTTGAGGTAAGGCCTTCTCAACTCTTTACCTGCATTAATATATAGTTGTGTTACATGGCTTACTCATAGGCACTCATGTCTGCAACTCTACCAGGGTTCACACACAGCAGAGCAGGAGAAAAGTTCTCCTCACATCCTGGTGATAAAATTGACGTTCATGTGTGCACAATGTGTTTCTGGGTCTGTATCTGTTGCCCACACACCCCTGTGTGTGTGTATGCAGAATTTTAAGTGTGTGAGTCTACAGCTCAATCTACAGCTGAGTATACTTTGCTCATACATATGCATGTAATGGAGTAATTTCCCATTCAAATTAATATATATTAATATAAAATATTAAGCTCCTTGAGCACGTATGAAACTTAATATCTGTTATTGTTAATATTTCTTACATCTTTCTCACTGAATTTTCCATCTCCTCTTTACAAGTGAATTTACATTTTTAAATGGATATTATGACAAACAACAAACCACACTGCAAAGGAAGGAAGAAGGAAGTCTTCTTGCTAGATAAATACAGGGATGTATTCATCGAGCACCCCTCAATAGTCTGTAACTGCTGGGCCTTTACCAGTAAGAAAGAAACACTTTGCAGTTGCGTTAGCTCACACATTTCTGCTGAAATTATGATGCAGGTGGTGGAATTTCAAGCCATGATGCTTGATTACATTTTAAGGCACAAACAATGCAGCCAAGCCACATCACTTCAAAAGCATAAACTCATATGTTGACGGTAAGGTTCAGCTCAGCTACACTAACTTTATTGGGCTAAAAGAGTTAAAAGTCATGCTGTTTTGCTGGGTGCTGGGTTGCTGGGTGTCTAAAACCCCTGCTTCTTATTACCTTTATCTGATATGAGGAATAACAATGTTTTCTCGGATGGCAGGGTGCTGTGCAGATGAGTTAATGATTGCACTTGAAAGTTTATTTAGAATGCTAGCTCTATGGGATATGGACTGTGTTTTAATCTGCAACACATGTAAAACATTAATGAGAATGCATGTTTAAAGCCACTATTTATGAAAAGATCTGTCAGCATTTATGAAGACACCTTGAAACTACCATAGTTATTTCCTGTTAGCAACTAAGGGGAGCTTTCCTGACTCAGCTCTCTCTGAACAGGAGCTTGGTAAATACAAGCTTTCTGCTGATGATCACTGTTCCTAGCACTCCTCCTAGCCACCTGCCTACATATTCATGTCTTAATTAGCAACCCTGAAAATTAGCTCCTATTTCTAAATAGATGGAGCTTTTGCGAGGAAAAGATAAGCAGGATTTTGCCCTAGTAACAGTAAGCTCTGTTTTTTTTTTCCCTTTTTGCAATATCTGCAAAAAGCAGGTACATGCACACACACACAAGGGAGGCATTTGTCAGATTTTTATTATTGTATTTTTAAAGCATGAATACTGTTAGCTTCCAAGACCATGAACAGAGGGTTTAGAGACTGTACTTTGGGCACCTTTGACTTAAGTATGGGGGCGTGGGAATATTCAGTGCAACTGCGAACACATATTTGCTGAGTTCATTCAGCCAGCCACAGGAGCAATACAGTAACATGAAACACCTCTGCTGCCTTGGGAAACATTGTTCTTTGTCAGTCTTCTTTTATATAGTTAGCTCCCTAGGCTCCCTTTAACCCTGCCTCTCTTCAGAAGTGTCAAACACTATGGAAATGTAGGTCAATGAACACTGAAGCCCTGTGAAACTTAACTGGATTTTGGACCCATTTCTTGGTCGCTCTGGACATGCAGGGACTTTTCAGGACTGAGTTCTGTGGTTTGCTTTTGGCTTTGCAACCATGTAATGAAACTTAACAGTTATACTGTAAGCTATATATTTTAACTGAGCCCTTATGAGCCTATCTGCAATGGGTTGAATATAAGAGGCCAAAGCAAAGAGAAAACTGCTACATCTTCTCCATGGGAGTGTTAAATTGTATCACAGCTTCCCTTTATTTTGCTGCACTAAGACTCCGGATCCTGGGGATACTTCGCTATATTTTGCTCAGTTCTTATGTCTTGAAATCAGACACTTAATTGCAGAGGAAAGAAAAAAAAAGCAACAAGGTCCACTGAGATCTGCTTCCCTGGCTCCTGAGACAGCACCTAAAATCTTTATTTAATCTTTAATCTAATTGGCATTCCCATTCCTTCCTTATCCCTCTTTCCAAGTTCAAACTGTTTTGTGAATGATGCCATAGGAAATAAGCTGCCATTCACAGTTGCTCATTCATAGTCAAAAGGACTATGTCTCTGAAGAGAAAGTAAATTGAAATGGCCTAGCAAAGCTTGTGCATGCAACTGGTATCATTCAAGGGACACATCAAGTGGAAGAGGGATAGTTTGGTCTTGAGCTCACACAATCCTGATTTTTCTTCCCTCTTCCCTCTCCGGAGGACAGCACAACTCCGGTGACAGCCCACGGAGTGTGAAGCATCAGCTCCTGAAAGTGGTGCAGCGTGTCTTCCAGTACCATGTGTTGCTGACAGGTCAGTAAAACCAAACTGCTCTGAAATGTACTACAGTGAAACTCTTCCTTTGATGTCTTGTGTTCCCTTTGTGCTGCATGCTGATACCAAGACAGCTAAAATACAGTGGTAGAAACTTGAGATTTCTTGGGAACTTCCATCTGATTAATTGCAGATCAGGAAATGTCAGGCAGGCTGGAAAGGAACCTTCAGCATGATCATGCTGAAAGGTCACTCAAAACTGTTAAACCAAGTGCTTTTAGCCCTTCCTTTCTGGCTTTACCCTTCCATGAAAGAGAGGCAAAGTTCAGAAACCTCACTGCCAGTTGACAAGTTTGATTTTATTTACATCAAGGGTAATTATCAGAGGCAGTAGGGGACTTCAGTTCCCTGAAACGGGAGGCCCCTTAGCACTGTATACACAGCCATGGAGCGGCAAAGCAGTGTCTCCTTCCACTCTTATCAACAAAGCATTTGTATTCCGCACTGCACCCTATATTCCACATGCACTATACACCTAAGAACAGTGATGACTTTAAATGAAAATCCCGGACAAATTCCTCTACATTCTAGGAAAGTCCAAGCAGAGGTTCAGAATTGTATGGTGCCTTGTAGTAACATCTCCACTTCAGTACTGGACACATCACTCCCACCTGGAGTCTCTCTAGCCGGGTCTTCTGATGTTTATGTTCTTTCCTGTGGCTCATTCCCTGCTAGTCACAGAAAATGTAGCAGGCCTGGGTCTGAGAAAAGAGCAATCTTGTTGGAGAAGGATGGAGCCCTCAGCAAAATTTGTGAAGTTTAGGTTTTTGCTAATGAGCTGGCTGAAGAAAGAAGGGGTGAAATTTAACAATGAACCTCAGTGTTGTCCACTAAGTGTGACAGATCAAAACACAAGAAACCATGAGAAAACAGGAATGCATAGACATAAAGATGAACTGCTTTGGGAGTATGTATTGTTTGAGTAGAGATATAAGATGAGTTATGCGTAGGACAGTAAAGAGGAAGTCATAAACCATGCCCATATTCAACAGCTGATGAAAGATACAGCATATTGGAAGTGACTCCTATAAATGCAGAAGAATAAATGGACCATACGAATTGCTATCCACAGCACAAGTTAGTGACAGTTTCATCTTGTTCCAGACACTCTGATCAAGGATGCAATTCATTTTTCACAACAGTTTTGCTTTTTTAGTCACAGCAATACAAATGAACACTGGATGACAGTAGTAAGAAATATTTTGTCTGATTTTCTTCCCTCTCTGGGTGTGTCTACATTAAGGGGAATTTTTTCCAGGCTGGCAGTTTGAAATACTTAGCTGTCTCACAGTGGTCCTTACAGTGTTTTTAGTGGATACACAAAAACATGGCATCTCAGAAAATGGACATGGCATGTCCCTGTCACAAATATCCCCAGCACACTCCACTTTCTGTGGAGTCTATCTCCATGCTCCACAAAGTAAACTGCAAATGTAACTTTGTGAGAGAGCCAGAAGTGTTTGAGTGCAGCCCCAGTGACTGCATGTCCCCTCCATGCTTGAAGCAGCTTGAGCTACTCCTTGCTCCAGGTACTCGCACTACCTAGGAAGGTGAAAGCTTTCTAGTCCTCTGGATGGTTTTGTGTGGACAAAGGAATAATGGATAGGGAACGAGGAAATTTCATTATCTCATGCTTCATGATATTCCAGAACTGCTACTGCAGTTCTTCACCTGAAAAACAACAGCCCCTCTGTGGCTGTTAGGACTGGAATTGTGTAGTCCATCAGTTTCTCCATGCACCACAAAATTTTTTCTACATATGTAGATGTAGGTGCTCTTGTGTATTCAGAACTGTCTGCTTCTACCAGATAAGGAAGGATCAGGATGTTGGTTGCCAGATACTGGACTACAGTCAAAAGGTTCAGTTAAATGAACTAAGCCACAAAGCTTCCAGCTGTGAAAGGGAACACTGACACTGCCTGACAATAGCACACAACAACTTTCTGCCTTAATGGGTGCAGACAGACTCTTTCCTAAACCCAGGTTAAAGCCAGTACAATTCAGAGCAGTAAGGAGGGGACAACATTGGAAAACTGCATGCATATGGATAGGACACTCAAAGGTCTCTGTGAGCAGCATCACCTACAGCACATACGCCTGGTTCTTGAATGCAGAATTTAGGAGCCTGGATTCATCAAAGACATAAAAATGAAGTATTTCAGGATTGAGCTTTATACGTGGTAGCACTCCCACTACAGTCACTAAAGGCATAAGAAGTTCCTCACAAAGAAGAGACAGATGATCTAAGTCAAGCAGGCCAGGTAACACTGACAGGTTAAAAGTTCATAGATAAATTAAATGTAATTCCTATAAAAATAAGTCCTACTTCTGTGTCATTTACAGAACCTAATGTCAAAATGTGACTGAGTTCAATAGTAACCACAGAAATCTGCATCTATAGAATCAGAATCCACTTCCTACGAACAATTAATTTTAATATAGAGAATTAGTCATTGTTGCAAATACTACTCATTCAGATGAGAAAACAGCATTTATGAAGAGTGCTGCTATTAGTAAAGCAGTGCTACTTAGCATTTCTCTTGACTGAAAATCAAGGAAATATTTTTGTCCCTCTGTTTGTTTATACTTGCCAAGTTATGCGATGAGTCCAGATTTGAATCAAAGCAAGATCTCAAAACACAACGCAAAGACAAGTTTCAATTGGTAAAGAGATGATATATATTTAATTATTCAGAAATAAAGGGGACATTCGGGGTTTTGTTTGTTTTTGATAATACAACTACAGATTATGAGGATCCTCATTCTGATTACTGGATATCTGTGTTTGATTGTTTTCTACAGATTACTTGAATAATCTTTGCCCTGATTCTACAGAATATGAAGCCACACAAGGTAAAACAAAATAGGTAGAACAGAAATTCTCCTTCACTAATTCTGCTTCTAACAATGTGTGTGATTTACATCAAGAGTATGTGGAAGAGGCTTATTTTCAAGATCTCAAGTTAATATATCTTGAGTTAGATATAAGAAATAAGAGAACTCATTTAGATAGATTATTTACAGCAAGAATTGTATCTTTTTTCCATTGAAATTTGTGGGCTTCCTTTACTTTTGGCATGATGAACATACAGAAGAAGAAATGATTATGTATAGAAGTATGATGCAGATACTGTAGTTTGGCCCTAAACAGCAGAAAAATCCTAGACTTCTTTGGCTCCATCCATACGGGCACTGGTAATTGTAAAATCAAGTGGGTTGGTTCAATGTGCTTGTCTGTATATCATTATCCAGGCTATGCCTGATTCTGTCTGTACTGTTCAACTTTGGAGCCACTCAGGAGGTTTGAATCATGCATCTCTATCACTGTATTCCTTTAGTCCATATATACTTGAAAGACAGTGCTTTAAAACCAGTTCTGCCTAATCAATAACTAATCCAGATTTTCAGTTGTTAATACCATCCTTCCTACCACATCAGAAGGGTAAAGCAGAATTTGCTTACTCCCACTGAAGTTGAAGGCAGGATACCCTTGCCCTCAGGGGGAGTAGCTTCATGCCAGAGTAAGAAAGAATAATGCTGCATTAACAAAACCAGTCCACCCCTCTATTACACTGTGTGCGTATCCAAACCAACTCATAGCAAGGAGATCTGCAACTCCATACTCAGTTCTGACTGAGAGCAGAGGTTGGCGCAAAACCAAGTCCAGGCCCGAGTCAGTGACAGTGGGATTTCAGCTAAACCAGCAAACTGAACAGAACTAGGGCAGATGTTTGAGCCATAGCGCCACACTTGCCATTCTGTTGATATCACGCACCTGGCACATTTCTGCACAGTAAGCTCCCAGATGATGCCCAGGAATGGGCAGGACATCTTGTTTCACAGGTTAAGAGATTTAAGATAGGACCTGAGCAGTCTTACACATTTCCCTCATGGCCACTGAACGTGGCCTGGTCCATGTTATTTGCCAGTGGCAACTCCAGAAGTTCATTTATGTCATCACGTCATATACACTACTATTACAAACGGAAGAACCTATCCTCTCCCTTGACAGCAAAGGACAATCAGGTTTTTGGATGGCTAAAGCTGGGCTACACAATATTCTCACTGCTGCAAACTCAAACTGTCAAAAATCTGCAGCTGGAAAATGCCACAAAATGATTCTGTGCCGTTCTAGACACTCAAAGGGGACCTCACAAGCTCACCTGCACAGCACAGTCATGAAACAAAGTTTTGCGTGAGAGAAGGATGAAGGAGAGGGGAGTAGACAGCACTGCTGTGTCCTAAATGTGCTAGGCAGTTCCATCTGGAAGGTGCCAAAGGAATGAAAGGAGTGGCTTGAGACTTTGGGGCATTTAAAGATGCTCTCGTACATAGAAGGGATTTGGGTTATTCTTCCTAATCTCATATGTGATTTATGTTCTTTGTTCTGCTTCATCTCTTAGCTGCCTTACTCATTGTCTCTGAAATCACAGACCGAGCCAATGACAGCATGCTCCAAGGGGTGAGTCCCACCATACTCAGTCTGAACAACAGCATTTTTTGGCACATCTATTGAAGTGAATGTAAATTTGTTAATTCTGAAGCCTCCTCGAGGTGACACTCAAGAGTTTGTACAGCTCTGGTATATAGTACCGCATATATGGAGTAGGTCTAGGCCCATTAATGAAGCTGTACAAGATTCAAGATGTTGTGGCATGAATCACACTCTTTTCCTTCCTAAGGTTGTTAGAACGGCACTGGAGCAATGAAGTCATAAATTTTCATAATTCTGTTTCTAGCATGTGATGTTTTCAGATATGCAATCTTAAAGACACCACAGGTGTGCTAATTAAGATATATTCCAAGCTCATTTACATGACTTTTCCAGAATTTGGACTTGCATTTTACTTCAGAAGAACAGGTCCTAATTTATAGTGTTGAAGATCAGCTCACACTGACCAAAACTTTCCCAGGTTAGAGCTCTTGTGTAAATACAGATTTAGGCATCCAAGCAAATTAAATACCCTTCCAAAATACTGAGCAATTCCTTTAAAATCAGTGTAATTTAATAATAACTCTCACACAATATTAGAGTCCTAATCAGCTGGCCAACGTAGCTTGCACAGAACTATCCTTATGATCATTTTTTTCCCAAAATTCAGATACCATTTTTACCTAAGTTTTGCTATTGTCAGTAATAAGCAATGTTAAGAGGTACAGAATGCAGTAACCAGACACTGGATACAGCAAATTTCTTAGGAACTGAATTTGGTGGACCTCTGTATGACAGTTTATCTACAGCCTGTGCTTTCCTTATATTATACCAGCCATTCCTATCTGCAGCTAAATTACCTCCTTGGGTCTATGTTTGCAACACTTGCAGCTTTAGTGCTGCAGTCACAGTATTCAGCTCAAGGAATTTGTAAGAAGTGTCCAGAGTCCTCATAGCTTAATGAAATGGTACAGTCCAAAATCTTAACAAAGTTATTTTTAAAGCCTTCTTTCTCAATGCCTTCAGATCACCAAGGATAACAGAGCATTACTATGGGAGCTATTAGTGCTGTTGTGTTCTTGATGATGTTGACCATTATGGTGGGTTCTTAGTGACCACACAGATGTCATAGGACAAAGCACCTCATTCCAGTCATCCTGCATTTCACCCAATAATGAGTGGTTGCACTTAAGTGTTTCTTTCTCAAAAGCTGTCTAACCTCAAGTACTTAGATACACTGATTTCAAGTGATGGTGACATATCATGCATTTCAGGAAGCCGATCACATTCTACTTCTCACTTAAACATTTCTGACTTTAGCATCCTGTCTTGGGATTCGGTTGCGCTTGTGTTTGCTAAATTAAGGATTTGTTTGGAATTGCAAACCTCTCTCCCTACGGTTAATTACAGATGGCCGTTAAGACATTTATTTAATCTACTAAGGACAATGTTGCTAATAATCACTCAGCTGTCAAAACACGAAATCTAAGGGACACAGCAGAAAACACCTGGGCATTAACGTGGACAAGGGAAGAAAGTGACAGGACATACCAACCGATAAGAAGAGTTTGTTTTCAGATAGGACTTTAAAGTTGAAAGAAAGAATGCACAGAAACCGATGGACAGGGAAAAACGTGAGGCCCATCACAGCCACACACCAGCACTGCTCATTTAGCATGTTCCCTTTAACACTTTTGCTCACTGCTGGTGGGGAAGTGGGAGGATAAAGGTGCTTGATGAAGCAGTTAATTCACACTAGCAAAACCATGTAGCTGAAGCTAGATGAAGGATGTTCTTTGCAACAGCTTGGGAGGTAATAAATCAGAATTCAAGATGCTGTTCACCTTTTTAAAAATGAAGAGCTTTTGTGCTGTGTTCAGAGGAAAAGCAGAAGCAGCTGTTTTCAGTAGATGAGCCTGAGAGCCAAGAGCCTCAACTTTTACTCACATCTGGAAATCTCTGCTGTTCAGGTGTAAAAGCTATGTGTGATATGTTTGTCAAGATCATAAATGTGGCCTACGTGTTCATGGGCTGCTTCACAGCACAAGGTACAGTGATGACCTCCTCATGGTCAAAGACAAACTCCAAGTCTTTTAGGATTTACATCAGAAAGGGATAAAAGGGTAATTAAAATCATATACTATTTTCTCTGCAGATCTGCTTTTGGTAGCATTAGGAATAAAGACTTAGGCTCTGCATCTGCTTTCCCTGAAGCCAGTGGCAAAATTACTGCAGATCAATATGAAGCCCAACTAGTACACTTTTCCTGCAGAGATGTTCTCAAACCACATGAGCATATCAAGATTTTGAACATCCTGAAGATCAGGGATTTTAAGGCCAAAACTCAAATTCAGATCTGCTTTCTCACTTAGTGCAAACTCCAAAGAAGTCTGGACTTTTTTTTTTTTTTCCCCTCCAAGTCCATCTTTGCTTTTCTCTTCCAAGTTTCTCCTCACTGCATCTAGTGGAAAACACGTTCCCTCTTCGTGCAATAACATCAACCCAGTGGCAGTGCTGATGTGCCTTGGTGACAACCCAAAATCACCCAAACCTTCACCTTAAAAATTATCTTTCTTTTATACCTCCTAATTGCTAAGGAAAAGTTTTAAAAAAGCCATGTATAACCGTATAACCAATGCAACAATCTGTGTTTCAGCAACTAGGAATCCTGAACACCTTTGTTAAGTAGTGTAAGCTATGTTGATCTCCTTTGTTGTTCACTTTGTGCTCGAAACATTAGCAGAGGACACCTACTTAGCATTGGGAAACCTGCTGCAAGAGAATGAATGGCTTCTATGCAAGGCTGGCATAGCAATATATACAGCAGGACACAAGAAGACTCACCATTAGATCCAACCAGTTTGTCATCAAACAACTGGGCAGTGGTCAACCTCTAGCTCTTTTCATATTTTGATCTGTCAAATTCCAGAAAGATTTTTATACTTCTTTTTTTTTTATCGTATCATCAGAGCACAACTGCTCTTTTGGAAACTGTGGCCAGGAAGAGATGAAATAAAATCTCCTATCTGTGTGAATACTGTGGGTTCACAAAGGGGAGAATTAAAAGTTTAATATTCTGCTAAGTCAGAGATTGTTTTCCTAAATTAATATCTCAACAACAAACACAATAATGTCATTCAAAATGGAGCACTGATAACTTGGTACGTACCTGAATGAAGTTCTAAGCATTTTAAACTGGACATGTACCTGGAGGGAGAAAAATTCCTACGGCCAATTTCCTCATCAAATTTCACTCCGAAAATCTGACAGGAACACTGAACTATGATCCACATTTTCTGCAGAATATCAGTAATTCATTATTAGCTTCTTGTTGTCGTTTTATGCTAATAATACTACAGCAGTTTTCCCCTGAAAACTATTAACCCGGGATTTTCAGACACATTATGATATTAACTATTTCCACAGTGTTCTTCTCAAATAGAAGATTATTTGCACAATTTGCAGATGTGCAAAGACATAGTGTATACCATCACCACACAGCATTAAGAGTATCTGTAGAAGACATTCATTACTTGAACTAAGCAGCATTTGTATTATTCTGTGAACTTCTACAATCTGCTAGAGGTCCTGAGATGCTAAGAGCTATAAATCATTGTTGCTATTACCAGCTGCTGAATTCCTTGGGGAAGCAGTCCTCCTGCCTATTCAAAATGATAATATGTTCCTTGCCTAACAGAAGCTGCAGTTCACTGCTGAACCAGCTAGAGACAGCCTTCAGCCATCCCACATACGCAGTACTAATTGCATGGAGCTTTGTTTTCATTTTTGAATTGTAACTTGTAAAGGACTATGGAAGGAGAATGATAAGAGTTTTAAGTTTAAGAAAATTATTTATAATAGGGAGTTTAAGGGAACCATAGGAAAATTCTACCGCTCTCAGCTGCCCACCACAAATCCCCACATCTGATGGCCATTCAATTTCCTACCGGAAACGAGTCTGATACATTCCTGTCCGCTTCCTGGTGAACATGTGTACATACTGCAAAGGTCAGCACTGCAACAGTCACTTCTGCCAACAGACCAAAGGAAAGCAGAGATGCATCTGAGCTGCAGCAACTGAATTCTCCTGCCACTCTTGGAGAAATCCTGGTAACTAGCAGTAGCATTTGCACAAAAGGTGCTCCCAAGCGGGCACTGCCCATTTTGCAAATGAAGAAGGGATTTCTGTTGTAGAAGCTACCAATTTGACAAGTTTTAATAGAACTAAAATACCCTTTAATCTTTTGCAAATGTCAGCTGTCCTATGATCCCTGGTATTTCCTGTACTGTTAAGAATATACATTCTGTTTCCATTTCGCTGGCCCACAGTATTTCAGAATTGATCTGAAAAATTCCATTTGTTACTGTCTGCAATGCAAAGGAGATACTTGATGGCTGAAGAGGTCTTGAAAATTTGCCAACCGTCAGTGATATTGCAGCATCACAGTGCATCCCTACGCTAGTAAAGCTTGTTGCCACTCAATGCATGTTCAATAGATGGTTACATATTAATAACTGAACTTAGTAATTCTTTCTTTGGCAGAATTAATAACATAACACTAAAAAAGTGTAAGCTTTCACTGAGGTAGTAACATTCAGAGATATTTCAGGTTTATCTTAAAAAGCAAGCAGACATAGGAACTAATTAATTGATTGTGCTGGCTGAAATTCAGGGTAAATTAGCCTTGACACACCATCATGCTAACATGGATACACTCCCTTCTGGTATCTGTGATTACTTTCTCAATTAGCTGATTTTATAGACCACACTGATTTGTATCACACAGTATATCCCTGATTGCACTGTACAATCTCGTACTGTCCAAATAAGCCCAGAAATAGCTTAATGCCACTGAGTAGAGAGCAGGAAAACGGACCATTATCTACCACAGCTGAAAACTGTCATCAAAGGCTGCTAGGCCATGAAGTTGTTTTCTCCCCTGCATAAATATGACCCTTAGTATGTAGTTTATCCAGGTGTGTAACTGAGGATTCAGGACAGAAAGACTCATTTGAACAAAAGAGTCCTAACTTTTAGATGTATTCCACTGATGTCTCATTGCTGCTGTACAATCCATTTTGCTGTGCTAACCAGCTAAAACCACAGCTGAGTTCTGCCTACAAACCTGGGTTTTAGCAGCATTACCTGCTATAAGGAAGGTGAATTCAAATGACTCCAGCACTGCTGAAAAGGTACAAATGTACCTTCTTTCTCCTCTGTATATTCTGTTCAATATAATCTCTTTCATGAGAACACAGGCTTAGTTAGATTAATTTTAGATACCATCTTCAGGGTATTTTCAGAATCATATCACATGCCAGTGTTCAGTAACTCCATCTGTGCTCTCAGCCCAGGTAAGCAGTTAACAATACCAGAGCTTGATAATGAACATTCTGATCTTTGCAAAGCAACAAAAGACAGACCCTGTTTTATTGCTTATTTAGTCGTTAACCTTCTAAATCACCTAGTGCAAAGCCACTGATTCATTAGTATGGGATATAAATCTCCAGATAATACTAATAACGATCCTATAGTAACAGAACACATTTTAGATTGTGTGTGTTGCATCACATAATCACATCACATTATGTGTGCACAGGCCTTTGCAGAAGATACTGCACTTTGTCTTTGTTTCCAGTTTATTTCCTAGAGTGAGAAAGTCAGCAAAGACTCTAAAAACATGCCTAAAAAATGTACAAGGTTAGAATGGCCTTTCCAAAGGTGAACTGAGGTATAAAGGAGATAGCAAAGGTAACAGAGATGTTGACAGTCACAAGAGGCATGTATGCAAGTCATTAGGTTTCACAAAAAGCTGGAAGGTTTTCTAAACCTAAATTCCATGGGCCGAGTTCTCTCTCTAAAATCTAACTTTACAATATCACTGTAAACTCCTAGACAAAGAAATAAAATGGTGAGATGAAACGAAGGAGGGTTTGCCTGCTTGTCTAAAGAACAATCACCAATGCTAAATGCTGTTTCTCTTCCTCAGGAAAACTTGCAGAAGCTGGTACACATTCAGCACAGTGTCAGGGGGCAGAGCAGCCTCCTCCAGCCAGGAAGGGTGAGTGCTGCAGGCAGACTTACGCTGATAAGGGCATTGTTTCCGGCCAGCTTTATTTCTGTCAGTGTGGATGGTGAGATTTCAGATGTCTACAGGTGTTGTTTACTCAGTCACTGTGATAAAGGTGGATCTGGCTTGTGTCACTCTGTCATCACTCTGGCAGTTCTCGAAGATACATGCCAAGAGCCTCACAGTGGGGAAGATGGGCACTGCTTCTGCTTTCACAGAGCACAGCCATGCGGGTTTCCAGACTGTCCCATTATAGTGCGTTTTGGAGGAGTCACTGTTTTACTTTTTACATATCCATGTTGAAAGGTCTGACATACTTGAAGCAAGAGCCTTTAATCAGGGGAATATATTTGTTTTAAATTTATTCTTATTCCCTAGTGCTGCTTTTAGTGCAAGACACCATTTTATAGCAACATATAAATAGAAATGTGGAAGTATGTCTTGCTGTCCACATCACAAGCAAATTTCTATTGGCTATCAAGTCTGCCAAGCTTTCTCATCCCCCACCACCTTTACACTTCAGAAGATCTCTTGTTGAATTCTACAGCCCCAAATCTCCCCTCAGTTCAACAGTATCTTTAGCAAAATTAATGGAGGAATTTTCAAAACATACATACTCCTGGGAATCTTCATCAGCCAACAGGGCAGCCAACTGCTATTTTTTCCCTAGCATTATCATTCTCACTTGCACTTTCCAGAAAATATTTTACTAAAAATGAACATGCAGATTTTGGAGGATTGGTCTCTTTGAATCTAAATTGTTCTAGCATGAAAAACTCTCCATCAGACCAAAACTGATGACTGCTATAGTTCAGTTATTCTGGACTATCCACAGACTTAAATCATAAGAGGGATGGACAAGGAAAGAATAAAACTGTTGTGCTTACAGACATGTAGAGACTATGTACACAGACCTGGTTATTTAGATGTAATATGCTGAAAACTGAATTTTCAGTATTTCTTTCTGTTCATTTTTCCTAATCAGAGAACTTTTAAAAGACAAAAGATGGTGTTGGGATCCTATTAAATGTTAGTTTTGCAATCTGTGACAGTGGTGTCTGACACGTAGGTTTTCCAAACCCATTTGGTACAGATACAAATGAAAGCCATGAAGAGCAGTATGGTTAACCCTGGTAAAGACTGAGAGAAATCCTAAGGACTTGGGCCAAAAACAAGTGTAAGGTATTCATCTCTTCCTGTGAGAACGAAAGCAGTTAAGAGTTCCTCCTTCTCTGGCAGAGATACTCTGTTCTCAGTAAACTTCAGAATAAAGCCTCCGATTATAACCTACTGTTTCCTCCTTCAGATCTTTGTTAAAGAGGGAACGCTGATGAAAGTTTCTGGAAAAAAGCGGCACCCTCGGCATTTGTTCTTGGTAAGATTTTGTATTTTTTATCTTTCTCATATCTTTGCTGGGCTTATGCAGACCTGAAACAGAGTAGAAACTTCAGGTTTGCAGGTTGTTTAATCACCAGCAGTGATGTGATGAGTTGGCTAACAGCAGTCTGTTTCACACATGTCCCAGTGTACTGCATACTGGAGTACAGGAGTGAAGCCCTGTTTCTTGGCTACTTATAGCCCAAGCTATAGGACAGTGATCAAAATTTAAAGATAATCAAGAGAAAATGAACCATTCATTTTATTTCTCAGGGACCTACCACCTTACAAAAAAAAAAAAAAAAAAAAAAAAACTTAACAAACAAAAGAGAAAAAGAGATAGAAAACTATTGGTTTATAACCACTGCCTTCAATGCTCATGTTTTTATTTTGCATCTGTTTGCATCTGAAACTCCAGTTTTCTGAGCTGTATTCTCAATTTTGCAAAGTTGAGAATGTACACAGACATTTTAATGTACTATGTCTTAGAAGTTCAGATGCTTATATGCTCATGTTTGTAAAGTTCTTTAGTGAAAACAGCCATAAAACCCTGAGTGTTATTGCTAGCATTAATATTGAAGAATGCCATTTAAAGAATTTATTTTAAAATAAATGGGTTATAGGCCTAGAATATGTATTTTTATGGTCTCTGTAAATACTGACAGCTTTTCACTCTGGGACCAATGCAGGGAGGAAAGATGGCTGGTTACAGAAGCCATGCATTTTGCCATTAATTCTTATTTCTTATGATTACTATTATTTCTATGATTCTGTGATTTCATACTTGCGTATGAGTAGGACCTTCCTTGTTCCTGTTCAGCTTCTCTGCCTCCATGATAACGTAGTCATAATCAAAGGCGAGATGAGATGGGACACAGTACTGGCACTTCACTTTTTTGATGGCTTCATTGGTTGCTGTGAAAATTTGGATTTTCATGCAATGAAAGTGATATATATTTCATCAAATCTTCCAAATATGAGATTGCTGCAGTGCTGTTTTAGTGAGTCTGCATCAATGCACTGTAAAAATTGCAAAAAGATGTCAGAACTGTGACTCTGGAGAAGCTAAGGGAAAATGTTCATACCAGAAACAGTCACTGTAGGATCAAGGGCTGATCCTAAGAAACTCTGCTCCCTGTGGGAGTAACACTGAAGCCTACTGATACTGGCAAAAGATATGTGCTTTCCTTGCTGATCTTTCTGCATACAAGTTTGTGAGGACTGTATGAACATTTTGTAATTGAGGCTAAAACTGAGACAAAATTCCAAAATATTTTTACTACTTTGTCTTCCACTGTAGTCACAGCTCTGTCATCATAATCATATTTATTATGGTAAATATTGCAACGGCACAAACTTAGCTATTATAACTGAGATATAAAACTTAAAAGGAGGATCAGAAATCAGATCTGTATTTTAGATTGAGAGAAAAGTAAAATTCAAATTTGGGTTAAACATTAACTGAGCTAAAATTCAAAGAATCTGAAATGGTTTATTAGTTTGAGGATCACAGAGGCAGAATTTATTACTGGAATGAAGAAAACAGAGAAATGAGAAATGAGTATCTGGCACTTTCTAGTTAGGGTCCTATTTTCGTTTTTTTAGGGAAAGTTCAACTGCTTAAACCCAGATGTTAAGTGCAAGGACAGAAGTATCTCTTGGCAGCTGCAGATATTACAGTGGCCAATGTCCAGTGGTTAAAAGATGCTTTTAGCACTTAGAAACCACTTTTCATTTATTATTTCTTTCTTTCTTCTTTGGGTCAGAAAGGCAAATTGTGGTCAGACATGCTGTCATGTGAAGTATGTATTGGAGCAAGGCTAAACCATGGTGGTCACTTTCAAGAACCAGAGACACAAAAATCTAGTTTCTTTCCTACCTTCGCACTGTGAGGTTGCAGCTGCTTTAGGCTTCCTGTATAATGTATATTATTGAGGGGATCATGTTGGAAACAGCTGTAAACTCATTGGCAATGATGTGTCTTTGGATTCAGTCAGTTTTTACTCAGTTTCCTCTACCCCGACAGTCCCTTAGGTTGTAGAGTAATGCTACAACTGTAGGAAAGAGAATCTTTGTGGAATGTGCTATTTCCTGCAATTAACACCTGAATGCTTTTGCATTATCTATCTATAACCACTGATACTGCAGTCTCTGCTACCTCAAAGCCACTCCTGGGTTGTTTATCAGATTATTTAGCCTGTGAACACATTTAGACAACTCCTGCATTGCTTTAGCAACATGTATCTTGGCATACAGGACCTTTACTGTAATGGTCTCAAGTCCCTAACACCCATCACTGGCCTGCAAGACTGCATCCTTCCCTCTGCCAGGGATTCTAGCTCTTATCCACATTCTGTCTCTTAATTCTAACCTCTGGGACACTCTGTGTATGCCAGCTATGCTTGAAATTTGACTGTCTTGAATCTATGGGAAAACTGAAAACGTCAGGAGTTGAAAAATCTGCTAAATATTGTCTCTTAAGAACAGCACTCACTAAAGGTTTTATATTCTAAGAATCATATTACAATTCTTTCAAAGTCACTGAAAGAACTCCTGCAGTATAAGGATTTAATCTAATATGCTCATCAACACAAACTTTCAGAACTTTTTTTTATGATGCTTACCATTGCCTTTGCTACCCAAAAAGGTCATCAGAAGTTGATATGTATAGGTTTACTTTGTTTTGATTTCGGATGATATGAGTTAAGTTTACCTTAGCTAAACAAAAATGAACTCTACATGATTAGTATTTTCCAAAGTTCTCTATACTGAACTTTGCCTGAAGCTGAACCAAATCCAGGTTTTGCAGACAGCTTCAGTGGAAGAGTATATGCTGAAGGTAAAACTGAGAATTTAACCCATAAGCACCTCAGAATATGAGTCCATCAAACTAAAGATGTAGTTAGAATACGCTACAGATGTTGGGCATGTGCCAGACTCTTACTTACGGTCTGGGCAGTCAGGGTGTGCTTTGGTGAACTTGTTCTCTGAGTATTCACCTCTAAGAAATGCTTTATGTCTGTGCTCAGCTCCTATAGGCATGAGTATGTAGAACACACATTCAGGGATTCTTGGGGTATATGTGTCTCTGTGGGTGTATAGTGTGCGTATCACAAAGCTACTTGAGCTGTCTTGTGAAGACTGATGGTATTGTTGAATCTGGTGCTTCCTGGCAGGATGTTTAGCAAGTTTTGCTGGGCGCCTGTTTCCTGAGTTCAGTCTGTGTTTACAAGGATGTTGGAGCCTTTTTGCAGCACAGTATGGGCTGCTGACGCTGGAAGGCCCTGTAATTGCCCCTCAACTACGGGACTTTGCAACTCAGACACTATCTCTTATCTCACCCTTCCAAGAATTTCTCTACAAAAGCTGCTTGTATTGGAAGTGGGGTGGGGGTAACTGCCATCAAATAGCAGACTTTGTTTAATGTTCCAGCCAGCAGAGGTGGAACACAGGAGAATTCTGAGCCTGCAGGTTGGAAAATGCAGCCCCGCACACATTCAGGATGCTCTGCTGACATTTAAGAGAATGTTTAGCACCAACTTAAATAACACAGGGTCCATAAAAACTGCCTAACAATCGAAAAATGAAAAACAAACACACACAAAAAAGCACCAAAAAACAGGTAGGAGCTCTTAGTCAAAATAAATATGAAGTACGGGTGTCAGCAATTCAGATTAACCTGTTTGAATCAAAAAATTCAGAGAGTGTAGGTTAGAAAATTTGCTGTGAACTTTAATGTTATGGGTTCCCATCACAACAGAAGGGATTATAAAGACAGGGGAGAGGCAGAAGTGTCCCTCTCTGTCCTTCATTATTAACTGTTTTACTGGAGAATTAATGTTTCTGTGCATGCAGCAGTGCAGAACAGCAATACCTGTCCTTCATTGATACTCATGCACTCTGGGGAACCCAGTTATTCAGGAAGCTTTCTGGCAAACAGAAGTGTGTCTGAAAGGACTGCGAGGAAGTTCCCTGGGGCTATGGCAGTTTGAGCTCTTTTACCACAAACATCTGAGAGTCTGCAAGATCAGCTTTTATTATGGCTCAGACCTCACTGCTTCAGGAAACAATGCGCCCACAGTAGTATACAGAAAAGCAGTGTGTGAAACCAAAGGATTCTTTGAAACCACTGGCACTGATGCTAGTTCTGCATAAACCATTCATACAGCCACCAGTGAGTTCTCAAGTACAGATGTGGCTAAAGAGATAACAAAGGATCCTTTTTGGTGAGTGCCCTGCTTAGCAAGCTTTGAAATATCTGTTGTAATTTCACTATGACAGCCTATAGCTGATCAGACCTCAAAAAACATTAAGACTCATACCCTTCCTCCATATACTGCACAACAAAACAGAAGGAGGAAGAAAAAAGAAACTCCAATGGGCAATTATAAAACAAAACCATTAGTAATTTTTAATAAAATCTTGGTACATTAATCAAAGCTGCCATAACAACAGAATTCACTAGAGTGTCTTTCTTAATCAATGGTAATAAAATAAGTTGATTTGTAAAGAAATATATACCTTTTAAAATAAATGGGGTTTGTAGTCAAAAAAAACCAGGAGTACATGCTACCAAAATCCTGAAGACCTGTCTTAGGAGTGTACTTTCTCTGGCTTAGTGTCCATAATTAGTCTTTTTTTTTTTCTTGAGTTGTGAAACAAACTTCAAGTACTGGCATTGATGACTGGCAGAACTATTATTTTCTCCTAATAATCTTTTGAACATTCGGTAGACAGCAGAATCACCAGACAAATGTGAGAATTCATTAGGAAAATTCAGAGTATTATCTAATTTTAGTACTAGAGCCTGTCTTTTTTTATTTTCTTTTTTCCACTTGGCTGCTCTAGTCCTTGCTGTCACTGAATTAAAATGAAATCTACACATCCAGCAATACCAAGTTAAAAGAGCTTCCATTTGATTTTCCCTGAGGTTTACATTCACATAAGTTTTCCTACCCACGCCTGCTATATATCTTCAGTATGCCATTCATTGTGATAAATTTTCTGGTTATGTACAACCCTTGTTAAACTGGGAATAATTGTGTGGTACTGTACAGGTGTCACTGTGCTGCCTGGATTGATGTTAGCATGCAATATAATTTATGGAGTTGTAAGTAAATGGCATAAAAACTCTATGACAAGCTATTTGTCACTATTTCTATGGAAATTCTATTGTGTTGCTGCAAAAGAAGTAAACACTTTACCGACAGTCTGAAACTTTTCTTCTGACTCAGTATGTTTTTATATACTCATTTGAAAAGTGCTATATTAAAGGAGCTTTAAACTATGCATTAGTTAACTCACTAGAAAGACCTATCACCTGGCCTAAACATAGCTTCAGTGTCAGTGAAATCCTGAGAGAAACAGAGTGGATGCATTCCAGGCAGTTTGTAGTGCAGGGTAGTAAACATACAGGCTCCCCTCCCAACCTGAATACTGCACTATATTGCATTGCCCTTGAACAAGCAGCTGCTTAACCCAAACTGCGCAGAAGAGTTAGGGAAAGAGGGAAAAAAAAACAAAAGTAACAACAATAACAACAAAGCTCAGGGAGCTTTTTATGTACTGGCTTAGCCATCTGCAGCAGTCAAAATGAGATGGAATCAAAGCCCAGATCTAAGCTCCCTTGAGCTCCATGGAAATACAGGTCTTGATCTAACCTGTGTGGCTTAGGCCTGTCTTTAGCAACAGCCCTAGCAGTTCATCAAGTTACTGCTTATTCTGGGCATCCCCCAAAGAAATAACGGTCAGGCTGGCAAGTCCTATTGCAAATTATTGATTTTGTCTTTCTCTTCATATAGATGAACGATGTTCTGCTGTACACATATCCCCAGAAGGATGGCAAATACCGACTGAAAAGTACCTTGGCTGTGTCAGGCATGAAGGTAATACTTCATCTGTATTACAACCTATGATTAAAGTTGTATTGTACTTTGTTAATACTTTATTGGTTTATGTCTTACTTCCACCCGAGTGCAAGGGGATAAGAGGATAGACTTGTTAGCAGGGGACTCCCCTTGTTTCTTACAGGACTTAGAAGGAAAAATAAGATAAAGCAAACAAATAGCAATCTTATCTATAAGGTTTTCAGGCTGATCATGAATAATGCAAACCAAAATCAGATTTACTATCTGATCACGAAACTGGAGGCGGAAAGATTTATTATCCCATTTTTTTCATTCACCTCTGTCTACAGCAAATGTATGATTGTTCCCTACAGCATATTCACTAGATCTTAGGCTGCCTGGTTTTAAACTCCTGTCACTACAAATTTACATAAGCTTTCATTTGCCTGTATTTTATGTGCCCTTTGACTACTTTCATCAAATAATGGATGATATGGTATTAATAGATTCAAAAAGTGATTAGTGCACTTCATGGAAAAGGTGAACTGGGTGCTATTACATGCAATCATACAGACATGGTCTCTTATTCAGCAAATCCCTAAATGGCAGATTGCCATTCAGCAAATCCCTAAATAGCAGATTGCCAGAAACTGGACCTAATCACCTTGTTCTTATACTCTTTCCCTAAGTATCCACTGGTCTCTGTGAAACAGGAGATACTGGGCTGGAGGGATCTTTCCTTCTAACCTGGCCTGCCATTATGCACCTCCCTCTAGGAACCTATTCATAACTGTTCTATAGTTAACATAACAAGTTGTATCTATATGAAAGAGAACTTGAACTGGCTAGTCAGGAGTTTGGGGATGTAGGAAATACACAGGATGAGAATAATTAATTCAACTAATCATTAATTTCAGTAGAATGATACAAGGGGTGTTGGTGCATTATAAAAATGTGGAAGGCTCAGTTCAGATAACCCTAGAGTCATCAAAGTCTAAAACTAATTCTGTATGCCCAGCTGGGGAAGGAATTGCCAGAATGCTCTGCCACTAAGTGGTATAGAGACGCAGAGCAAGTACCTGTTAGGGTGCATTTGAAATACTGAGTCATTGGCATGACAGATGCATGCTGCCCCTCTACTCAGCCCTGGTGAGGACACATTTGGAGTACCGTGTCCAGTTCTGGGCCCCCCAGTACCAGAGGGATGTGGAGCTGCTGCAGAGAGTCCAGCGCAGGGCCTGATGATCAGGGGCTGGAACATCTGCCCTGTGAGGAGAGGCTGGGGGAGCTGGGCCTGTTCAGCCTGGAGAAGAGAAGGCTGAGAGGGGACCTGA
>JAUBNY010000777.1:116596-133306 GCA_032275445.1 Crypturellus soui
GAGGAGGATGGGGCGGCCTCTTTTCACTGGTGGCCACCGACAGAACTAGAGGAAATGGCCACAAACTGAAGCACCAAAAGTTCCACGGGAACTTAAGGAAAAAATTTTTCACAGTGAGGGTGACAGAGCACTGGAACAGGCTGCCCGGAGAGGCTGTGGAGTCTCCTTTTCTGAAGATCTTCAAGACCCGCTTGGATGCAGTCCTGTGCCATGTGCTCTAGGTGGGGGCTGGACTAGATGACCTCCAGAGGTCCCTTCCAACCTTAGGCATTCTATGAATCTATGATTCTATGTTAATAAGTGGCTGCTGCTACCAATAAGTGGTTGATGTACTATGTGGTAGAGCAAATGTTTTATCTGAACAGCAACTCTTAAGTAAGTTTTCACTCTTGAAGAGCCTTGTTTCAGACAGGCAGACATTCACTGAATTACTTTGCTGCATATGGTCTACCTGTTAGGAAGAAAGTTATTTCCATTCCTTCCAGGAATAGCCAAGGATTTGGCCCTGCTTTACCAACAAGCTCTTAAAAACTTCAGACCATCCCTGCAGGTTATCATATTCAAATTCGGCCCTGATTCATACTTTATCATTATCTTTACAGTAGGGCTATACAGATAGTTATTTTTCTTTAGCACCACCCATATACTGAAATACAGAGCACTCCTCATTGTAACAGCAATGCAACATCCTACCTATCTTTTTGCTTTCAAGTACGGAAACAGACGGCTGGGAAATTATAGAACACTAGACATTAAGATATGTATAATGCACTGGTTATACACAGTTTAACTCATGTCCATCCTCACATTCATGGTATTTGTTTCCAGGTCAGCTGCCCAGTGACAGAAAAATCCCAGAACATGCTGAAGATTGAAAATGATGAACACTGCCTGACCCTGTCAGCAAGGTGCTGTCTCCTGCTACAATAGCATGTCTTAATTACAGTCTCCTAAGACAGCAGAGTTCCCTGAATTACACAGTGCAACATGTAGCTAGGAAGGACACTACTGTGTACACTACTTCTGTATTGTAGAGAGGAAATAACTGCTGTGTGTGTCCTTCATCCCATGTAATGGAAGCTGGCTTCTCTCCAAAGCAGCTGAGAATTCTCCACTGACATTTTTTACAATTTGTGCTTTGCTTTGCCTTTCATGCTCATATTAAGTCTGTGCTTAGTCAGCAAAGCATTTGAGGCCACTGAGAGCTGTGTTGCTTTGGCAGTGAACAGAATCAGGGCCTGAAACTGACAGTGTAGTCTTGCTAACAGAGCCAGACCAAGCCTGATTCCTTGTCAGAGCACTGGGATAGAGTCCTTTTCTTTGCGTTGCTCATTCTGGAGCAATTTGCCACAAGTCACCCCGGAAATACAGATCATTTCTTCCTCTCCCTTTCTGGGCTGCCTGGCAAAATGATCAGACACCAGCACACTCTCCTAGCCACACTGCACAACACCCAAAGTATGCTACACTCTCCAAATGGAGAGTCAAAGACAGAAAAACACCAGATGGCTTCAAGTTTCCCTAAAGTCTGTGTCTCATATTGCTCCTACTCAGGTCCTGCAAACACATACTGCAGGGCAATCGTTGATCACAACCCAACCCTCAATGGCTTATGCTTGCATGAGAAAAGGTGAATTTAGCAAGGAGATACAGCATGAGTGCCAGGGACTAAAGAAAGTAAAATGAGGATGACCAAAGCTCACAGACATGACTGCATGAGCAAGTTGTACTATGAAGTCCTTACATCTCCCATTGAAAATGGCTTACTCACCCACAGAGCCATGTCCTTGGCTTGATGGATGGGGGATGATTATAATTATTACACTTTCCTTCACATTTCAAAAAGTTCTTCTCAGACACAGAGGCAACAGTGTGGTGCCCATACAAAATACCAGGGCACCATGAGAAAGCAGCTGGTGTTACCTCTGTAACATTCCAATTTAGAGCGATAGTGATGACACTGAAACAAAATCCCATCTCAGTCTAGTTTCTGTGTTGCACAGATGTCCCCTGCTGTCCAGGAGACTGCAGTCACAGTTTGACTCTTTTTTCTATTACTCTAAATACACTGGAAAAGTAAATAAACCAGCACAGGGATAAATGACAACTCGACCCAAGGTGCAGCCCAGAAATTGCACAGGGACTAAATGTGACAATGGTGAATTGCGGCATGACTTCAAAGTCTCCAAAGTTCAGCAAAAGTTCCTCTGAGCCTTCATGCAATCAATGAAATAGCTAACAGAAAAGACGTCAGTGACAACTGATAGCATTTATCTTACCATCACCAAGGTGTTATTCCCACATTTAGGTACTGTTAGTAACCTATGATTACTGCCTATGAGTGTTAAAAAGAGTGGAGAAAAGATTAAATGGACCAGTTAGACATCAGTGTTTTAATAGTAGATTGTCCCTGTTACCTGTCTTTGACAAAGTGGCTTTAATTTACATCACTATAAGGCTCATGATTTTCTTTTTTTTTTAAGACATATTAATTTCCAAGTGGAGAGGTTTCTAAGTAAGAACTGTCAAGAGAAAAGCTCAAGAACCACTTCAGCTAATTCTCTGCATGCTGGGAATATGGTTTGACTGGAAGATACTGACATCTTTCTCAGATTTCTTTGGAAAACAAAATTTGACAGATCTTTTACTAGTGATAAGCTCTGATTAGTCGTGTTACTGTCACAGATAATCTCCCACATTATAGCCCCTTGTCACGCTGAGGTTAACCTACGTGCACTTTATATACCTGCTCAGGAATCTCTTTGCTCCAACAGGCTTGTTGAATTCTACATGGCTGTTGTTTTTCACAGACAAAGGCTTACGCTCAGGGCACAGAGGAATTGTAACTCATGGGCCACTCATTAACACTGGGATTTCTTTTCTTCCTCCCCACCCCTCCTTGTCCACAGAAGACAAGGTGCTTTCATATGTCTTGTTTGGCGGCCTTCCTGGGCATGGTGTGAGAAAATCTCAGATGAACAACAGCTGGCAAAGAAGTCCCTGCTAATTTTTACAAACAAGCCTAGTGAGTTGCTTGAATGTGAATGGCTGGGATGACTTGGTAGAGAGGAAGAACACAATGTCCTTCATCCCCTCCTATGACTGATGCTGGGAGCAGCTAGGGCTTTGCAGTGTCTTAGATGGTCAGTAAGAATTCAATTTGGAGTCACAGCGGGAAAAGAATATCAAGAAATCAACTAACACAGGCAGAATAGTTAACTGCCCTAAGAGGGCTGTGTCTGTGAACTATCAGACATTAACAGTCATGCTGCTTTTCCAGGAGAGGTGAATTGGCAGAGAAGTTTAAGTTCCCCGTTTTGTCTAGAGCAAAAGGAGCACCTCAGTGCCACTTTGGAGAACTACTGGTCTCTGTCTCCAGGCAAATTTCCAGCTAGAGGACATCAAATTGCTGTCCTGGCCTCCTGACAGGAGTTTGAAGATTGTTTGTGATCTATCTAAAGAGAAACAAAAATATACAAATCTCTACCAGTGAGTCAGTCTCCATGTCGGGGCACGCAGACTTCTGCATGCCCCGACACGGAGATCATGTAAGCATTTCATTGAAGAGATGAGTGCAAAAACACTGAGCAACCATGCCAACACTACATACTCCAGAAGGCCTAATAGGTAGGACAGTCAAGAGAGAAATTTCATGTCACCATCCTGTATGATCTAGGACTGAATGACTTATAGCAAAGTCAGAGATTACCTTGAAATATTTTTGAACACTGCCCATTCTTAGTTGCAATCCTAACCATAGATCTAAACTAAACATCCTGTGCATGACAGTCAAAGCAAACATACATAAAGCAATGCTTTTCTCATCTAATCCAGAAACTGTTTTGTTCAGTTTCTTTTGTGCATGACATTGACCAGTGTATTTTATTTCACAGCTCTTCCTCAGAAAGGGATGACTGGTACAGCTGCATCAGCAGACACATCCCAGATGACTGCAAAGCTCAAAACACTTCCACCTACCACAGCAGCGTGGAGGTAAAAGGACAATTTCAGAGGCTGAAAGGGGAATGAAAGCAAAATAAATAAATAAATGGAGAAAGGAAAATGAAAAGGGGAAAGAAAGGAGAAAGTCACGAGAAAGGGAAAATGGAATCGGAAAGAGAGAGTTCAGCCCTGCATTGGAGTCTAGTGCAGGGCTACAAGAATGATCAGGGGCCTGGAAGACCTGTCCTATGAGGAAAGGCTGAGAGCGCTGGGCCTGCTCAGCCTGAAGACGATAAGGCTGACGATCAGTGATACCTTAACGGAGAGAGGAGGATGGGGCTAGCCTCTTTTCAGTGGTGGCCAGCGACAGGACAAGAGGAAATGGCCACAAATTGAAGCATTGGAAGTTCCATAGGAACTTAAGGAAACTTTCCTTGACAGTGAAGGTGACGGAGCACTGGAACAGGTTGTCAAGAGAGGTTGTGGAATCTCCTTCTCTGGAGATCTTCAAAACCCACTTGGACGCAATCCTGTACCACGTGCTTTAGGTGTCCCTGCTGGAGCAGGGGGGCTGGACTAGATCATCTCTAGAGGTCCCTTCCAACCTTAACGAGTCCATGATTCTATGATTCTATGAAAGAAGAAAGGAAAGGATAAAAAAGTAGATCTCCAAGTGACAGAGTACTTTCAGTATTTTCATTTAAACCAGTAATTCAAGCCTAAGTGACAAAGCTCATTCTCAGTTCCTGGTTACCACACAATTTTCATAAGCGACCTCCAAAATGTTAATCACATGGTATTCTGAAGTCTTTGCTAAAATCTGTAGGTTTACTGGATGAAGACTAGTAGATTTTGGTCCTGCAGGTTCTAAAAATAGTTTCAAACTTTGTATACGATTGTAAGAAAACTACTTATTAATTATGCTCATACCATACACATAATAAATTCACTGCAAGTTCAAACACCACCAGCAATACTCTAACTGTACCTTCACAATTAATGTATAGTAAATGTACACTACTGCCATTGGAATAATTTCAATTATGCTACTCCCAGTTACAAAAGTATGTAATGGATTTGATAAAAAACAAAAATGTTTTATATTAAGCAGACTCCTCGAGTTTCACTAAATAATGCTAACTATAGGAAAAATGAAAAAAAAAAAAAAAAGAGGAGCATTTTATTTTTAAAGAGTATAGGAAATAAAAAATGAATTCCAAAAACAAAGCAGGATTCTCCTCCTGGCCTGAAATTAATCTGCTTTCAAATTTTCAACGGGAAAAAGTAAAATTTCAAATGTACAGCTACATAAAATATACCCTTTTTCCAGAAAATAGAAATGTAATTGCTCATGCAGCTCTGCTTCTGATTTAGATCTGAATACACCCAAGGAAAATGTAATTTTTTCTGCATTTAAATCCTATTTGCCTGCAGAGATCTAATTTCCTCCTAGCAAACTCTCCTAACAGTCTTCTAAAGGTGCAAGAGCTTATTTTACATGTGCTAAACACTAAGCTGTTATGAACTGGAAACAGTGTGCTCGTGCTTTAATATGATACTGAGCCTGAGCTAATGTACTCAACTTCTCGGCAACAGATGATTAAATTGGCTTCAGTTCCACACTGACCATAGTTCCATGAGCTCAGCACATCACTGCTGCCTAGTACATGCCAACACATGGGAACAGTAAATGTATTTTCTTAAAGACAGCCGTGTGGTCAGATCAACAGTATAAATAAGATTTGGACTGTGTGGTAAGTTTATCTTTGTGCAAATGATGGTTTGTATTAGAAGTGAAATGAGTTTTAATTGCTTTCTGTAGCAACTGTGCCTTGACGATAAAATTGCCCAAAGATGTAATGAAATAGTGAGCACAGTCTTTTGCCCCATTCAAAGTTGTTAGGATTTTTATGGTATTATCTCAAAAGCTATTATAAAAGGACATGTTTAACTCAGGTTATTATATTTTAGTAACAATTATACAATTGCATTTTTCATATACAATATGTAAGATCTTTAAGTAGAAGAGTGTCAATGAATAGACAGTAATAGATCTACACAAATTTTTACCTGTTTTGAGCCTCTCCTTCACAAAACAGTCCTTCCTGATTGGCCCCAGTCTCTCGGCTCAGAAACAGCTGTATCTCATACTTAGATATTCATTAAGAATTTGAGACTGTGGGGATTTAGCACGTGAAGACATACTGAAATGAGAACTGTATGTGAAGGAGTAGCACTGACTGAGAGTACTTAAAAAGTGTGGCTATTTCTTCATTTGTTCTTGTTTGATTTTAAGCTAAGGGAAAGGCTTGGAATACCCTTGGGTGAGAGGCCTCCTACTTTGGTACCTGTGTCCCATGTCATGATGTGCATGAACTGTGGTTGTGACTTTACCCTCACCCTGAGACGCCATCATTGCCATGCCTGTGGGAAGGTAAGGGCTGTACAAGCACAGCTTTATTCACCCCTTTACTACACCAGCTGCTGCTCCTCTAACTTCTGCAAGCTTGTAGAAATAACAAGAACAGAATCCGACTTCCCATAAAGATTTTTTGGTTTTGTGGAATAGAATTAAGTATTCAGGCTACTTATGACTCTAGTAGGAACAATGGTAACCTTCCATTGTTCATAAACTGGACGGCCTACATGATAATCATCATTCAGACCAGCTTTTATATCTGATCTACCGCTAGGACTACAAATGATAGAACAAGAAACACTAAGTTCCATTTTGGACCACAGCAGTGGACAGAAGATAGTCCAGTCTACTAGTGTGTAGTAGACTGTGTACAATACACTGTACTGTGTAGTCCCTGACCTTAACAACAGCTAGTAAAATTATCTTCCAAGAAAGCTGAAAAAAATACAGCATGAACAGTCTGGCCAAAAGAAAAGATTCCTCTGTGTTCCACTAAAGAGCTGCTGATATGTGCCCTAAAGGCTGGGAAGATCTGTAGCCTTTCCAGTGTTTTTATTCCTTTATCAGTGTTTTCTACTGATCCTAGAGACTTCTATTATCCACATAAACCTAAAGTCCTATTTTGAACCACGGTTACCTTTAGCCTCAGTGATACCTTATTATTTCAAACTCTACCAGGAATTTTTGCCAGTATGAAAAGGTATTTCCTTTATCTTTCTCTGAATCTACAAGAGAATCAGTCTGCACCTTCAGAGGGAAAGCAAGAACATGTAAGCTTGCTTCAGCAAACAATGCTACCAACAAAAATCTCTAACTAGATGCAGTATTGCAGTGATCTTTCTGTACTTCACTACTAGGGAAGGTACAAGTTCCCATCACAGCAGTGATATGCCTCGAAATACAGTGATATATTTTGCTTTGGCTTGCAACAATGTAAGTGCAAAGAAGGTTAAAAAAAAAAAAAGGGCAAGCACAGTCAACAGACTTGCCTTAATTTACAAACATTTAGCAGAGTCCTATCAGGTCCAACAATCTCCTTCCTCTGCTAGCCAGATCAGAGAATTTGCTTTGTATGTGTGCATATATTGATGTAAAATGACATTTACATGCATCTCACCTTTCTGAAACAGATTGTGTGTCGAAATTGTTCGAGAAATAAATACCCTATGAAGTACCTCAAAGATCAAGCAGCCAAAGTCTGTGATAGCTGCTACTTGGAACTGAAGAAAAGGGGTAAGGTTCCTTCATTCTTAGCAAAATCATTGCTTGCCTGTGTAATGAGGACTTTAGGATCTCCCTGCCATCCTGTGTTTTGTTACATGCTTTCCAAGCATGAGACACATGTAATAAGTTCAAGAAGTGCCAGACTGCATGGCTGTGAGAACTGTTTTGCCAAGCCAGTTCTCAGAGGCTCCTTTGGCCATTTGGTAAACTAGAGTAAGGACTGTGTGATGCAACCATTAGAGTTAATAGCTCTTCCCTGTCACTTCTGGGAATTTATCCATTAAAGCAATGGCTTTACTGCTCCTCACTGTCCTCGTTGAATGCAATAGCTTTTACAACTAGAAATAATGGGATTTTACAACTAGAAATAATGCAGAGTCACTAAGACCTAGCTAAAACTAATGCAGCAAGCTAACATTGTTTTAGATTAGTTAATTTGATTTTACATTTTAGTTAGAGCTACTTCTAACTAAAATTCTGTGTATGACCTTTTTCACAAGTCCTTTGCCACAAGTCCACAAGTTCTGATTTAAACATATATCCAGATCAAAGATAATTTCAAAAAAAATATATACTTTTTTTTTTAAACAGGTAACAGATCTGTTCTTTTTAAAGAACAGAGATATTAAGTAATATTCTGGCACAGCTATTCATGTAGACAATTCCTGAAAGCAGGTGCATGATGCTGTGCATCAGTGAGAACTTCCAGATACTGTGTGTTGCTAGAAATAGATCATGAATAGACGTACTCAGACAACAGTACTGAAGCATGATCCCCTACTGCAGGGAGTAACGAAGCTTGAGAGAGTATCTCACACGTGCAGTATTCAAAGACAAAATATTCCTACAGAAAGAATGTCCCATTTGTGAATTTGTCCTATAGAGGAGTTACAGAACACAGAGGGAATAGATGTTAGACATTTCCTTAATTCTGTTATAAGAAAGTTAGAAGAAAACAAGTTGTGTTTTGTGCTTTGTCAACTTTCCCGCAAGCCGCTTTCATGCTACAGAGCATTACTCTTACCCTAGGGTGCTATGAATTCCACCAAGCTAATCAGACATAAAAGAGTAATTTTAGAGAAAAGCTAAGATAAAAATCCACCAGCTATGGAGCAGGCACTGCAGCTTCCTTTTTGTGTATTATGTCTCTTTTATGTACCAATAATATTACATGTACCAGTTCATCCATTTTGATTTTCCTTTTCTCAATTTTCTTAATCTTGCAGAGCGACCACTAAGTATGAGCTTCCCTCCAACTTCATCCAGGTATTCGAACAGTGCCTTCTCCTCTGTCTTCCACAATATTCATTATTCATCTTTTAAGAAACAAAAGAAGATTCCTTCAGCTCTTACAGAGGTAAGACCAAACTGCCGGAGAAAAGGGAAGGAACTTTTAAGTGCTGTGTGCTGAGACTATAGCAGCAATGTTTATTATTTATTTCGTGTGCAGTCGGTGTAGCCCATTCCAAGGTCTACTTTCATCATGCAGTTATAATTTTCTATTTTTTGTAATTGTATAAAAGTTTCAAATACAGAGTACTCCAGTCTCTAAGGATTCCAAGAAACTTCTTCAGTCTACCAAAAAACCCAAATTAGAGCAGCTAACTTAAACCTCATCAACCTACAAATTCTTTACAAGCCTAAAATGACCTCAAGGTACTTCAACATGACAGATCACACAGATGACAACTATCAACAGAGAATGATTCATTGCTGACCAGTAACTTTTTATAACAGGACCTTTGCTTCTCAGTTGTCCTCTGTGACTTCAAAAGAACTAAAATATCACTTTCTTTGCTAGGGAATAGAATGTGGTCCTTGACAAGAAATTCATAAATATATACATTTAATCGCACAGTCTCCTACAGCTCAAACCAAACTGTCTAAAATAAAACGAGTAAAATCTTGCTCCTACAAGGTAAATAAACAAATTTCCCACCAGTTTCACTGCGGCCAGAATTTCATCAGCTATATTAGTTCTCCCAGGAACATGTTGCCAATCATGCTAATATAGACTAGCTAGATAAGCTGCCTACTGAACCTAAGCACAGCAAGGCTGTCACTGAAACCAGCAGGCATTAATTAACATGTTAATGAGGACAGGGTACAGGTATCATGAACAAGAGTTCATAGAGTCAAATCATGGGAATTCCCTATGTTTATTTGTGATGAGGTGAAACTGAGCCACAGATGCAAACATGTAATGCATATAATTATACAAATTCAGTACTTCTGTAAGAACCAAGAGAGAAGCAGCACTGCTGGGAAAAAGCTATAGCCTTTCTGTCCACAAGGAGGCAGCATATGTTTATTAATATGAATTGTTTACCTGCTATGAAAGGGGTAACTGTCCTCAGAAATATTTCACAAATGAAATGAAGCTACAGTCAAGTGTAACAGACCTGTTACAGTCAAGAAAACAGACCTGAAAAAAGGGACAAGTTCAGCTTCCTAGAGCACAACTACAAACTTGCTCTTCTCAGTAACTTGACTGCATATTTTCACCATTTTTTTCTGGGAACTAAGTTGAGCTAAAAGCCTTCAAGCAATTAAAAGAAAACAGTAATCTAATATTTCTGTTTTTTCTGTTTTCATATTTTTAACTGTCTTGTGGTTTCATGGGTTGGTTTTACGATTCAGTTGGTTTTCTGGTGTTACATGTACATGCATATGCCACAGGGAAAGAAGCCTCTGCTATGACAAACCCTGATTTCTTCCATTCTGTTCCAGGTGGCAGCCTCAGGAGAGGGAGCTACCATCAGTGGTTATCTCAGTAGATGTAAGAGAGGCAAAAGACACTGGAAGAAACGCTGGTTTGTTATCAAGGGCAAAGTTCTCTACACCTATGCAGCAAATGAGGTATTCAATCTAACTTGAAATATTTTTCTCACTGTATTGACAAGTTCCCTCCTTTACTCCCTATAAGGAGTAATAGTGAGAAGTACAAATGGCAATTCTCATGACACCCTCTTTACAAAGCTTGTTCTAAAAAAATTGCAAGTTGAGTTCCCATCAGCAGTCTTTAACCAGTAGGCCCAGACACATTCCCAGCGAGACCCTGGCAGCCCTCTTGCACAAACTGCTCTTCATTACTTGACTTTTGCAGCTCATGCTATTACATACTGCTAACCTTAGTGCATGTATTATACACAGAAAGACTTTTAAGGGCCTTTGTATTTTTATGGTGTGCCAGAAAAAAATCTGCTATATTTTTCTATAGATAGGTATGATCTATTTCTGATGGGGAGGAGAATATTATAGTTTTGCTAGCACAGATAGGACATAGCTGTCCTACAAGTACTGACCATGAAAGAGTCCCTTAAGCTCTTCATTACAATCAAGAGGATAGGATATTCATTAAAGAATTCTATGCATTGTATTTATTACCTTAGCTAGTGATGGTTCTGAGAGTGCTAGATTTACTGAGCAAAAAATCATCTCTACAGTTGCTAGAAGTGGGTTTTGTCTCTACTCTGTCCCTTTTCATATTTTACTTTCTTCTCTTTTGTGAATAACTGCAATGTCAGTATGTTTTAAGCAATCGGATCACAAAGACTGGTTATAATTAACAGGTTTTATAAGTAGAAGCATAAAGTAACCTTTTTTTGCTGAAGAAAGGACGCAGAATGATAGATTTGTAATAACAACATTTTTTAACCTTCAGAATACTTTGCAAGTATTATTTAAACTTCTCATTTCTGATTGCTGATTTCCTTTACAGTTAAACCAAAATAAGTTCAGCTTGATTTCTGTCCAAATGTTTCAGATGGAACTCATTAGTTCAGACCATTAAAACCAAAATGTGTGTCTAACTGTCTTATGTGTTTACCTTATTCCTACTATCCTTTAAATCAGAACTTCTGATTCCACCACTGCAAAAGGGAGGAAGCAATGGATAGCTAATTACTTCTCAGTATGTATTACAGCTTCTGGGAACAGAGGCAAAAGCTATACACATACACAGAGAACACTGCTTAGAGACAATAACCAGAATTGTAGTTACTAGTAACAGCTAAACTGCAGTTCAATTAAGGTTCATTGTTTTCTTTCACTTCTACAAAGCAGTGTCAGGCAAAAAAAAATCATGACTGTTTCTTGAGAATAAGTTAAAAATGAACTATATTATCAGCTCATAATTTTTCAAGTTGCACTGTTGACAGTAAGTGTGCTGTTTGAAACTACTGATTTATGAAAATGCTGCTAGGGCTATGAAAGGAAATGACTAAGTGAAAGGATATTACTGGCACTCAGTAAACAAAAATAGCCCAAGGAAATACTACCGAGGCACAAGTCAAAGCTATGTGACCTTGAAGATGGCCACAAAAGGCAGGACTTTGAGAGGTGCTGCCTGAGTTCAGGTCTAAGGCAAACTAGATGAACAGGTGAGGTACACTAGCAGTACCCCTGTCTAGGTTAATTCAAGTTACTAAGAACCACTGCAGAAGAGTCAGAGCAGCAGCAAATGTGCACTGCTGTTTTAGTGGCCTTATCAGACAGCAGGGTTGTGTCACAATAGGGCATTCAAAAGAGCTCTCAAACTCTGCTACAAACCTTCTCTCTAAACTTTGTTTCACTTCTTGACTGCTTTCAGGACAAGGTTGCCACAGAAAGTTTGCCTTTGTTGGGTTTCACCATTGCCCAAGAAAAGGAAGAAGGAGGCATGGATGCAGTTTTCCATCTCTACCACAAGCAAACCCTCTTCTATAGCTTCCGAGCAGAGGATAACAATTCGGCACAGAGGTATGGGGTAGACTTGCACACTAATGTATGAGTAGGTCAGAGAAAACAAATAATCTTTAGAGTATTAAGCCCAATTAAATGTGACTGGCCTAGGTGACATCAGAAGTCTACCTACTGCTTTTCAATTCCTTCAGGAAGGAGAACTTGCTCTCTTGTTGAGTGAAAATAAGGAAGCCAGGTCTCAAAAGCCATTTCTAGAAGTCTCTCAAACATGGTTATTGCAAAGGAACTTCTCAAACACCTCCATTCTATTTATACATTTCTTAATTTGCTCTTTAATAAGCAACTAATTTCACAATTTACTGTTACTGCTGCTCTATAACAAAATAAGCATGAAATAAGTGAGAAAAATGCCAGAATCTTAAGACACACAGGGAAGTAAATGTGTTTCTGTAAGATCTTTTTTTGTTTTTAAGTCTATTTCAATGGTTACACTTTTGCATCCTAAGAAAGCACACGTGCTCTCTTTGGGATTACACAGTAAAATACTGGTGAAGGGCACACTAGAATTCAAGGGCCCTACCATCTAAGCCACTGTCTCAAATCACAAAACAATGGTTTCTTATTAGAGCCAGGATGGAGAATACAGACCCTTTCAGGCTTTGTGTTCTTAAAAAGCTTATTTTAGAAAAAAATATACTATGCACCAATGCACATACCATCTTTTCTTCCTTATCCTTTTTTTTTTTCAGGTGGATTGAAGCCATGGAAGAAGCATCCATATTATAGCAGCAAATGAACTTGGAATAAATTATCAGATTTCTATACATTCCCAGCAAGCCTTTTCTGTCTTACAAAAATGATCAGTGTATTTCAGGCAAACCAGCTACACACACTGGATCTGAACTATTTCCAGGTTTCTCTTTTTTGCTTCCTTCCACTTTCATCCATATTTTTGAAAATGGAAGCTAAAATAGAGGATATTTATGGTCATCATTATGTCTACGCAAGTTCAATGTGTGCTATAAGCATCTCCTCGGTAAACCAAGTTTAATATCAAGACAATACATGGAAATATTGGCTAAAGTAAGAAGCGGGCTCAGTTTTACCTACTACCATAGTACTACCATATTTCATTGTGCTGGTTTTTGTTATCTACCATGAAATGAGAAACAATGTAGTAAACAAAAAAAAACCTCATTTAAAGCACTTTATTGGTTTATTGAACTACAGCTTCCCATTTCATTTTTCCAAGGAGTTCTGTGGACTGATTAACCTTTCATCAATCACTAAATGCCAGTATGAAATTGTGTCCTGCATATGCTAAACTGCTTCCACTGAAAGGAAATGAACAAATCCATACAATGTACCTTGGTCTACCAGCACTCTACCAGCTATGTTCCAGGATAACTACTTGCCAGTAATTTCTGATTTTAACAGATCATTGGATAATTTATTTTAAAAGGTTCAATTTCTTGAAACTAAAGTATTTTAAAACACATTATGGTAGCTCTGCCTATCCGAATGCTGAATATTATCACTTCTCCTTAAACACTGCATCAGATTCAAACACAAAGTATATTTTTAATTTATTATAAACCCACGGTCAGTTTTTATTTAATGCTAGTCTGCTTAGTAGTGTTAGATTTTTATAATCTATTTAAATAGTCTGTTTTCAAAGCTGTGTTTTTGTTTCTGCTGTTATGAAAAACACCATTGAAAGTTCAATTCACACAACCAGCATACAATTTGAAATGAGCTGGCAGGCTGAAAAGCGCGTGTCTGAAATGGCTATGATAGACTGCTTTGGAAGTCCTGGGGCTAAATGCATTTTACATGAGACTGCTGTTGTCCACTACAATTCCAGGCCTGGATTCTCAGCAGCCAAGGGTCAGCATAGTATCTTTGAAGACATACTTCTTTATGCCAGATGAGTTTGCTGGAGTTTGTTCATTTTTCAATAGGGCTGAGAAGTACTAATGTCATAATCATTGCAACAAAATGACTGGGTGTCCTACATTTGTTATAATACTTGACTGAGGACTAGAATGGCATTTATAAATAAAATATATCTTTGTAAAAAATACCATGATCAAAAATTTATTTACATAAAATACTCTTCAGGGAGATTTTTTTATTAGTAGTATTATCAAGTTCTCTTTCTTCCATAAGTTGCATAGAAATCTGAATTTTTGGCTGCCACATGTATTCAAATATTATAGATAGTTTAATTTGTCATCAAGAGGAAAAAAAAAGCAAGTTACAAAAAAATACAGGTCTACCATTAAATACTTTTTTTTTCTAATACATCCGCATCTGACAGTTTCACAAAGCACAGTTGTTAATGGACAAACACCGATGTTTAGTCTTTGTTTCACGCTAGAGCTATGGCCTTGCTATCAATAGACTGTATATGTTTTTTTCCCCCTTTAAAACATTTTGCACTGACAAAAATAAGGGAATGTTAAATACAGAGTAAGATTTTTAAGCATAGTCTCAAACAAAACTGCACTTCAGAACAACAGTATTATGAAGATTTAGGTGCTGAGATTTAACGAGTAATATGTGGGAAATGAATACATGAAAATATTTTGCTGTAAAAAATGAGACACACTGCTATTAAACCTTAAGTAATATGAAAAAATAAAAAATGAAAACAGAACTACATTTTTGAAGATTCTTCCTTTACATTATTTTTATCTTTTTAATTCCAAGCTCTTTGGTTCCAGTATTGCTATTTTCAATAGGCACGCTGAGTCTGATATTCAACACATAACTGTAAACTCTGACACCCAAAAACCTTACTTCCTCAGTATTACCAGGTCTGAGGACAAAAGGGGGCAGACGAAATCCAAGATGTTTCATAGCTTATGCAAGCCTAGCAATGATAAAACACAGGATCAAGTCAAGGAGGTACACAGAGTTTCTTTTCCGATCATACTTAAACCATGAACTCTGCAGGGACAAATTCCCTATAGGCTGCCGTTGCCATTGCCTCACGTGAGTCCTATAAGCACTCACGTGAATGCTGAGGTACTCTATTAATGAATTATAAGACTCTTTATAAACAGAATCTAACAGAATAGCTCAAGTTTCTGACAATATGCCAAAGAACTAAAAAAAAAAAGAACTAAAAAAGCAGCAGTCTTTGATTCAAACAAAAAATAAATAATCCAAACTATCACCTGGGAGACCCAGTAGAGGCACCGATCAGGGATTGGACTTCAAAGGACTCCCTACATAACATAAAAGTATCTCATTTCTAAACACATATTCTTTATAGAACATGATGCTTTCAGGGTAATAAAAGTAAAAGAAAGCCAAGTAATATTAATTAAACACATCTGCCACATTTTAACTGTTTACAACCACTAAGAATAACTATGTACCTTACAATGCACTTAGACACAGCATTTTTTTTTTCAGTATGTAGTGTCTTTCCTGTGAATTTAAGAGCATACTACTAAAGTGCTGCACCTCCAGGCCTGCTATCCCTCCATAAAGAAGAAAACAATTGAACACTACTTGTCTCTCATCCTCCTTTCTACTCATTTGATCAAAGCTGAAGAATAATTCCACCATTACCATGTCTGCATTAGGTGTTACCTGGACAAGAAAAAGATGTATATAAAAACATAGCAACAATTCAAGTCCTAAAAATATCTGGTGTTTTAAGAATATAAGATAGTTAAAAAATGTGTCAGAAATGATCCAGAATTTATCCCGAAAAAGTATTTCAAAAGTCATTCAACCAATAAGGCTGAATATTTGCTCTGTCAGATCTGTCGGAGCTTGACTCATTCAAAATGCCTAGCATCACCAGGATAAGAGGATGCAACGGCACCAAACTGTAAAATTCAACATCGTTGGAGGCTGACAAACTAACGAAGGGCATCAAATCAGAAGCTAGTAGCCGAAGTCTAGTAGAAAGAAAATTCGGGTTTAATTGCTATGATCAAGTGCTTCAGACCACATGGTCTTTATCCCTGTAAAACCAGCTTACCTGCCAACATCGTCTCGGTCACAGGTATATTGGTCTCAATTAAGCACAAAGAGAAAGGAAACTGAAAATGTCCTGATAATTTCAGTTTTTAATTTTAATATATTTTGAGCATAACTAAGCACCAAAGGCAGAAGATGGCTTAATTGCAGAGTAATCATCTGTTAGAAAGTTTCAATACCTCAGAATAAAGGCATTTAAAAATTCGTTTTCTGTACAACTTTTGCTTATAAACAGCTCAATAACGTATTTTCCTAGTCTCCAGCCAGCATTATTCTCCCTCAAAACAAATGTACTAAAACTTCATAAACATTCAAAAATATATATAAATAAAATAAGGCATGATGTGTTAGCCTTTCAGTCACGAGCTCAGACACAAACCGATCTGCCCTGCCATTCCAAGAATGGTGTGTTTTGCTAACTGCTGAAAAGCCTCAAAATGATT
>JAUBNY010000777.1:133406-143653 GCA_032275445.1 Crypturellus soui
TAAAGGCATTTAAAAATTCGTTTTCTGTACAACTTTTGCTTATAAACAGCTCAATAACGTATTTTCCTAGTCTCCAGACAGCATTATTCTCCCTCAAAACAAATGTACTAAAACTTCATAAACATTCAAAAATACTCAGACACAAACCGATCTGCCCTGCCATTCCAAGAATGGTGTGTTTTGCTAACTGCTGAAAAGCCTCAAAATGATTAAAAGTTACGGACAGCTACTCTTCAGATTGATGTTACAGTATACGTCTACTTAAAATATTATTTTAGAAGTCTTGTTATAATTTTTTTCCAAATCATACTACAACTCATTCAGAGTTAATGAGTGTTTTAACATGACAAGATCCCATACCATTGTACCCAAGCACTGCTGGTGCTGAGCTGATTCTGGGCTGTCTTTACAAAGGGAGGAACAACACAACTATGAACGCCAACCTGTCTTTTCCAGTTTTTATACTGCTTTGATGCAGTGACAGAGAGAACTTTGGCTGTAAAACACTCAGTGAATATCACTGCTTGTGAAAGTAAAAAAGCAACAGTGCCAATATTCAGTGGAAAAGGTATACACTAGTCAACCTCCTATGTGCTATATTTAAAACATTAGCCAAACTTAACAGGTTCGCAAAATTTCTGATGATTTTTTTTTTTTTGGATTAAGAAAAAAAGCCCTCAGCTTAGACGACACTGAGACACCTCTTTTGATCAGAGTTTGACTGAAAAGCTTCTAATCTCCAGGACAATTTCTACAATTATTTTCACAGAGATCCAATATTAGAAATCAATCGTTTCCTAATACAACTCTGTTTCAAAAGTATTCTGAAGGACTTCCATAAAAACAAACACTAGAAAACCTTTAAAGTTAATACGTGATTGCATTGTCCTCCTTTGTCACATCTTCCTTATAATACTATCACTAGATGAGTTTTTTAGTAGTAGTAGTATTTCTAATAGCTTTAAGATTCTAGGTTGTTTCAAAGACATATGCTTTGGAAAGGGATAGAATACATGTTAAGTAATTATGCTCTGATTTTTTTTCCATCTTTTTAGTTATGATACTACATTTTATATCCTTTCCTCACTCTTTTGTAAGTTAAAAGAAACTACAAGGTCAATTAAAATTGACTAGCAAGCATCTCTAAAGTTTTTCTACTCACATCTATATACCACCTAATTGTCATCCTGCTAGCAGACAAATGTCATTGCATGAAACGCACCACAGAAAATGCAACTACTTTAAAGATTTATATTTAAGGGAAGGGTTTAGGTATTCCACTATTCTTGCTTTTTAAAATCCTCAGGGTACAGTAGCTGCATGGTACTGAAAACTAAAGTATTAAATCTGTTTAATAAAAGTTTTGCTCTATTTAATAATTAAATAATAAAATGACTAACTCTATTTCTAGATTACTGTCTGTAAAATTTCATTTTGAAGTTTAGCCCCTGCATGAGAAACACCAATGACTTCTCAGATCAAAATTTCATCTCCAGTAATCAGAATGGAAGTCCCATGGAAAATACAGAAAGCAACCGTGAGGAAGGTAGGACAAGACTACATAAACAATAGACTTCAGTTGGATCTGAAACACAATTTTTCCAAGATTTCATTGAGATGTTAGATACATAATACTTTCTATACTCTTTTAAGTCATGTAGAATTTCTTGCCTTTTTTCTGACCTTTGGGGGAATGAATGAATAAATAAATAAATAAATAAATAAATAAATAACCTGCAGCATGTTGTCAGGTCTAACAAAGCTGAAGTCAGTGTGGAACTTTGATGCAGGTCACGAGCTCAAAAAAACAAACAAACAAAAAGTTTTGTTATTAATAAACATTAATAGAAATCAGCAAGAATTTGATGGATAACCTTCATATATATCCCTCTCTAAATATCCGCATTGATAGCGATTGGTTCCTACCACTTTTATTTCAGTGTCCAACATTATGTTTTTCCTCAGCATGCAGAAAAGAAGCAATTCTGAAAGTGTTGAATCACATTGAGAAACCTTACTTAAGCACTGGATTGTCAAGAATTGATATTTTACCTCAGAAGTTGTGGAGCTGTTCTGCGTGTTTCTTGGGATAAAACAAGTCTATGCTCTATCACTGCCTTCCCTCGTCTCAAATATTTTAAGATGACAAACCTGCTTCAGAAAGGTCAATCCGCTTGCGCTTTGACAAAACTGTAACCTCAATATGAGATAAACACACCATGGTCAAGTTTGAACAAGCCACAATTTCAGTACCAAAGGTGAAGACTATTAAATATGTCACGTAAGACAGATCAGGTGAGCTCTGACCATGCTATATGGCAGAAAACAGCCACAGCCATTCAAGCTCATGAAAAGTAGGTCTGACGACACTACCAATATGCCAGTGGTTGCTCTGCCATTTCAGCATGGAGGGACATCATTGTGTTCTAAGCCTGTCCCAATCTCCTTAGAGAGTACTCTCACAGTGGACTGTGTCCACCATTTTAACAAATTAAACTGCACTGGGCACAAATGCACACACGTCAAAACTGATCTACTAGCACTTAAAGCAACACATTATACTACTAGAACCTTCTCGGTTATTTATAAAATTGTTGAATTTATACTTATGCTCAAATCCTCCACGCAACATATCTACTGTGGCCATTATATGTTTCTAAAAAGTTTACAGAAACTTGTGTAGCAATTTTAAGCACAAGAAATGATAACTTAAGTTCAACGCATCTCCACAATACTGCCAATCCCAAATAGATGCAAGAATAAGCTGAAAGTCTGCTTTTGTGGTTTTGTAGTCTGCTCTGACTTCCAACCCCCCTCTTTGTCTACAATATACTTTTAGCACTTTTACTGCCAATGCCACCACTGCTGCTGGCATTTTTTTTTTTGGCCTGTGGTCTTATAGCCCACACTTACACAGCAATGGCTCTTCGCATCTAAAAATAATTCTTCTCTGACCGTGGTTTTGCGTATCTCTCACCTTACCTCTGGTCCCTGGCAGACTCGTGCTCATCTCCCAAGCAAGGGGCAGCTTCACACGCTCTCTTCCTTCTCCAAGTTGATCTCTGAAAGGCTTTTTTTTTTTTCCCTCTCGAGGCAAATGTCCTACAAAGCATAGGGGCAAAAGGACCTTGCACTTCAGGCTGGGGATAAGGAAAGAAAAGACTTGAGTGCTCCAAGAGCTATGTGACAGCCATGCAGGTCTGTCGGGAGCAGGCAGGAGGGAGCTGGGTGCTCAGAAGCCCTCCTCAGCCAGGGCCGAGTAGTCTTGCACCCACCACAGCTCCAACACCAGCCTCCCCCCTCGCCTTGGCACAACTAGAGGGATTTTGGCGGTAGCGAACATCCCAAGCGAAGAGCACCTCGAGCCGCCCTGAACCGGTCAGGACCGGCAGGAAGCGGGAGGCACCGGTGCGCGCCGGAATCGCAGCCAGCCCCGAGCCGCTGGGCGGCTCTGCCCAAGAGCGATAGAAAGCGAGGGCGCCGGCGGGCAGGGGCCGGGGCTGCAGAGGAGCTGCCGCGTGCGCCGGCGCCGCCTCACCGCGGGGGTGCGACGTGCGGCTGCGAGGCGAGAGCGCAGCGCGGGTTCTGGAGCAAGGCTGAGCCTGGAGAAGCCAGGAAGAAAGATGTTTCTCTCAGTGTTTGTTCAGTGACTTACTACTTAGTTCCCAAAGCAGTAACTAAAACATTGATAATTATCAAAAAGTCAAAACAATTCAAATTATCTGAGTGAAGACTTCTGTCAGTGACACTGGCAAAACAGCCCACCTCACAAACAAGAAAATGTGAGTGGACTCCTGCCCATGAGATAGTAAGCGAGTTTGTTCCCTAGGGAAATAAGATTATCAAAGAAATAAATTGAAAAGTGTTTTAAAAGTACATAATAAAATTAATGGATGTACAAAAACAAATTGATGAAAGTTTTAAGATTTACACATGACTAACATATATTATGAATTCATAATTGGTGATAGGAAAAAAATGCATTTGCTTCTCAAGTTTTATTTTAATTATTACAAAATAACTATCATGCTCTAATTATTTAAAGAAGCTATCTAGGAAGAAAACTCAAAGCAGCTATGGAAACTATCATTTAAAGGGGGTCTTGGAGCATGTAAAAATGGAGACCACCACGTGGACACAAGTAAAGAGAAGGAAGAAAGTCATGTGAAGGCAATTCTCCCTTTATCACCTTCCAGTTAATATAAAGTGGTCTTCATAGGTCTTCTCAGGCCCACTAAACTTCTCCAAGCCTGCCAGGCAGGAGGCAAAGGGCAGAGGCGGCAGTGCACCCCTGGCTCTCACATTTTGTGTTCTTCCTCTCAGTGGGTTGGAATTGCTGGTAAGAGGAGCAAGAGGAATTTGAGAAGAGGCAATGAAAGAAGATGGATATACAGAGAACAGATAACCATTTGTTATCTTTAGTTTGGTATATCAGGTCAAATTTTGGAATCACAATATTCCTCATAATATTTTGCTATATTTTATTAACTTAAAATAAGCCTACAGAGAATACGTAGAGCACAGATAGTATGTTTGTGTTGGCTACATCTAAATAGTAATGATAATAAAAATACCAGCCTATTTTTACCACAAGTAATTACTTCTGAGCTGCGAATTTAACAGTCTGAAATTTTAAGTAATTACATGATCTTATCATATTCATTTCTGTAACAGAATTCAGAATGTATTTAATATTAAAACACTGATAAACAAATTATGTAACACATAAGTTATGAGATACCAATATTATATTTCTGTGGAATCACAATGGAGCTGTCTATGAAAGGCCACACTCCTCATCTTTCCAATCACATATTTTTCCTCAGGGTGGAAGAGGAAACCAGAAATCAGACATTTAACATCCAGTATGCATATACATCATGAGACCAAATTAAATTTGCATCACAGCTAATTCTTCCTATACAGATGTCTAGTAAGCCTACAAATGTGTGTACTAGTTTATTGTGAACTTCGGAAAGCATATCTTACAGTTTTAAAATACCAAATATTTAATTTACTTTCAAATTACTAAATGACCTGTGATATACACAACTGCATCATACTGCCTAATTTTGTGGTAAAAAAAAAAAAAAGAAAAAAGAAACTAAACTTTCCCAAATGCAACATTTTTATTTTATAGTATACCACTATTACCTGAAATTTCAGAAGCACTTGAACATCCACTATGATGTATGACGTAACAGCATCAGCTCACTTCTCAACTGAATGAAAAGTGTAAGGTATACTAACTAAAAATGTTTCTACTATGTATATCCTCTACTCTGTAAAGTAATACTGTGACTTTTTTTTTTTTAACCTAACTGAAAGACTTTTAAATATATTTCTCCTGAACAGGCAATAGTATACAATTTCCAATCCATTATAGCAGTAGTTTATTTTTTCTCCTTTCATGTGCCACAGTATGAGAAAGAAACACTGTTCATTCTTACTTCAGTTACTTACTGGACATACTTCTTGTTTTGAATTAGATTTGTTCTCTGTTTTTTTGTAAAATGTTTATAACACCGTTCTGTAGCCTTCCTTGACTTGTTAGCCAAGGACTTATTAAAATATTACACACTTCAAACCAAGATACAAGGTTTGATAAAATTAATCAAATACTTGCTTTTTAACAGCCTTGCTTATTGGTTACAAAAAAAATCCTCCAGTGAAAATCAATTAGGAGTCTCATTAAAAGGCAGCTTAACTATTAATAATGTAACACTAAAGTATTTTAGAAATGCTACCCAATGTTCCTTCATGAATTAAAATATATTGATCCAAGAATATAATTTTATTCAATGTTCTGACATGCTAAAGCAGTTTTTGTAACACAACCCCTTATAGCGTAAACTATAATTGACAATAATCATTTCCACATTTAAAATGGTCTTCAATGGCATTAAGAAGATCATATTAGGTTTCTAGAGAAACACTGAATCTATTTCACAGATACAAATAAAAATCCTCAAAAACTGAAATACTAGCTTACGTAAGCATTTTCATTTTCTCTTGAGTTGCATACATAGTGAAAGGACATTGCATTTTTTATTTGTCCATGTTTACATGAGAATCTGAGAAGGGATTTATAGGCCTTTGGAAATACATTTTCGTATTTCTAGCCTTTCCTCAGACAAATCTCAATTTTACTTTAATGAGAATTTTATTAATATCAAAAAAATGTAACGAGTGTGAGGTACCTTCTTAATCAAAGCACTAGGGGTAGAATGCTTTAAAAGGCCAATACCTGTGCATTTTTGATACAGACAAGAGAAGCAATCTGCTCACCTAGGCTACCAGACTGTCACACAGCAAAACATAGCGTATGTAATGATATTGCTGCAACTGCTATGAGCTTGAGAGACTTGAGAGACAGTATTACATTGTGGGTGGGTTTTTTTGGTTAGTTGGTTGGTTTGGTGGATTTGTTTTCTTTGATTGTTTGGGAGTTTGTTTGTTGTTCTTTTTTCGTTTGTTTTTTTGCAGAAAAATAGAGGTGAAAGTGCATCCAGCAAGACACCACATGACAGTAACAGAGAATAGAGAAAGCAGGGCAAACCATTAAATTTGCTGGACTGTAGAGGCTTTCTCTCCAACTTCTCAGTACTAAACTAATTATGTAAAATTAGTAAAACTCTTTACATACTAAGACCACCAATATTTAATAGAGATTTGCTCAAGCCAAGTAAAAACTGACCAGAAAATAACTGAAAATGGAAGAATTAAATAGGTGTGGAAAACTTGTGGAAAACTAATTTACCTGGTAAACAAGTATAGAAAAACTACAGAAAACAGAAAAGTGAACAAATGCCAGAGCATACGTAATATCTACACAAGTTATTATAGGGAGTCCTTGGAAAAGGCCTGACAATCTCTACTCATCAACTGAAAAGCTTGAAACTTCACTCCAAATACTGATCGCCAAAGATCAAGAAAAAAATAATGCTGGCTTGACTTTTTAAAGGATGTTGATATGTCTTGTAATCAAGGAAAAAAACATTATTTCCCTGAAGAGTGGAAAGTAACCATCACTACAGAAATTTCAACTGAAAGCATCCTAGTCTACTGCATTCTCAATCTGTATTTTTTGTTATTGATGCTTATAAAGATAAAATCCAAACCTTACTTATTTACAGTGGGTTTATCCTCTCTGGCTTACTCAGCAAGTGAAAATCCATCACTGAAGACAGTGCACAACTGAATGTAACTACTGGCAGGAAAACTAGGCCTTGTCAGAGAATGCCCTGACCAGCTGATTGTAATACTTTTCCATCTGACCATAAATACAGCTGGTGTGGGGAAAAATAATAATAAGATGAAAACCTGATTATGCCTTTGATATAAAAAAAAATGCAAGCATTTGAATGCTGATAACATGTCTTCTAAAATATTTTCTTGCACATTGACCTCAACTGTCAATGTGATAGGTCTTTATTAAAACCTTAAAGAATTTATACTTAATCCAGTAGTATAAAAAAAAAGTTAAAGGAGACCTCAGTATTCCTGTGACTCCATTCCTGTGACTCCTAAAGTCATCAGTACCAAGCAGTTAAAAGACAGGGCACATTTTCCTTGCTCAGTTCTAAGTTCCTTTGCACTGTAATTGCACACAGAATTATATGCATTTTTAAAAGACAGACATCTTTTTTTTTTTTGTATTTCTCTTAAGCTCGGGGGCATGCCTGTTTTCAGAACTTCTATGGCTTACATAAGCCTGAAGGCCACTGGCTGCTTAAAGAACACCAAGTCGTAAAATGTTACATATTTGTGCTCCTTAGCTATCATAAAATGCAAAGTAAAGACTCGTTTTAAATTTATTTACAACCATAACCCAAAGGATGCACATTTTATAGTTTGAAGTATGGAAGTGCTAGACTCAAAATGATTACGTTTATTCCCTTACAGTTTTTCTTTAAAAGCATTTTTCAATAATTTCATTTTATCAGAGATAAGTTCATCTTATAGATGTTGTTCCATTGGTCATTATCCTTAACATAACAATTTAATACATTCCTATTCTAACATCTGAGCTCTATAGTGAGTTTATTATGAGATTTTAGAAATCATTAATTTTTAAAGAAAATATTTACACTTTAAAAGTATACATTTATAAAAAAATCAGCAAGTCTGTTTTCAACAGAAAACAAATAACTTGTTTCCATGTGTTTCCAATCATCTGAAAATACCTTCCCTTCTTCTGAGAACTTGAAAGTTCTTCATATAAAATATTTAACATTTCAGTAGTGGATAAATAACCATGCCACTTTTTAAACATTTTTTTTTGTATTTACCTATTGCAAACAGGTTTGTATATTGTCACAAAATGCGAATTAATAACATTAAAGAAGATATTAAGGGTACAATTAAGAGGCTTAGTTTTTATTTTCTTATATCCTTGCCGAAAATGGCTACCTCTCATCAAAAATATCAAATCACTGAGCGAGGAACTGTTGGACTATAGCACCTCCTATTTAAGCTGGAGGATGAGCTGCCTCCCACTGCTCATCCCTTCCACACACTTCCTTACAGGGTTTACTGTCACCTCATGTCTTCTAGTTGTACTATTCACCTGAGCATCCCACAGTCAGCTTCTGTCAAAATTACAAGACTTATGGGAACTTATTAAAAGTGCTCAAATTAAACTGTATCATTTTGATAAGAATCTTGAGATGCAGAGCACTCCTAAGCTAAAACCAGGAGAGCCCTTACAGGTGAGAGCACCTTTATAAAAGAAACAGGTCAAAGCAGTCTGAAGGAGGCCTTTGTGAACTCAGCATCAACTCCAAGAAGTCTGCCTTTGAAGTGGGTGTTGTCTACCTTGACTTCAGCAAGGCTTTTGACACAGTCTCCCATAACATCCTCACAGGGAAGCTCAGGAAGTGTGAGTTACATGCATGCACAGTGAGCTGGATTGAGGACTGGCTCAATGATAAACGGGGTGGAGTCCAGCTGGAGGCCTGTAGCCAGTGGTGTCCCCAGGGACCAGTACTGGGCCCGGTACTGTTCAACTCCTTCATCAGTGACTCGGACAAGGGCACAGAGCCCGTGAACACATCCCCTGAACACGTTTGCGGATGATACCAAATTGGGTGGAGTGGCCGACACTCCCGAGAGCTGTGTCGCCATTCAGAGGGACCCAGACAGGGTGGAAAGTTGGGCACAGAGGAACCTCCTGAGTGAGGTCCAACAAGGACAAGTGCAGGGTCCTGCACCTGGGGAGGAATAACCCCAGACACCAGGACAGATTAGGGACTGACCTGCTGGAAAGTAGCTCCATGGAGAGGGATTTGGGAGTGCTGGTTGACAACAAGTTAACCCTGAGGCAGCAATGTGTCCTCGTGGCCAAGAAGGCCAATGGGATCCTGGCTGCAGCAGGAGGAGCGTTGCCAGCAGGGCGAGGGAGGGCATCCTGCCCCTCTGCTCAGCTCTGGTGAAGCTACACCTGGAGTACTGGGTGCAGTTGTGGGCTCCCCAGTATAAGAGGGACATGGAACTTCTAGAGAGGGTCCAGCATAGAGCAACAATGATGATTAAGGGACTGGAGCATCTATCTCACAAGGAAAGACTATGTGAGCTGGGCCTGTTTAGCCTAGAGAAGACTGAGAGGAGATTTGATCAATACATAGAAGTACCTGAGGGGAGAATGTAGGGAAGATGGGGCCACACTCTTCTCAGTGGTGGCCAGCAACAGAACAAGGGGTAATGGGCACAAATGAAACACGGGAAGTTCCATCTCCATGGGAGGAAGAACTTCTTTCCTGTGAGGGTGAGAGAGCCCTGGCACAGGCTGCTCAGAGAGGTTGTAGAGTCTCCTTCTCTGGAGATCTTCCAAACCCACTTGGACACAATCCTGTGCTATGTGCTCTAGGTGTCCCTGCTGGAGCAGGCAGGTTGGACTAGATGATCTCTAGAGGTCCTTTCTAACCTCAACCATTCTGTGATTCTGTGACTTATCATAATTTTAGTAAGGACTAGGATATATTAAGAACATCAACACCACCCCCTAAAACAATAACCACCCATAACTGATGAAATCAAGTTAAAGGCTGCAAAGAAGCCTCACAGTGCAGAATAAAAAGCATTTCCTTTAAAGGGGAACAAGATCTCCCCATCTGTTTCTGAAGGAACCTGCGTGCTTTATGATCCACCTCCAGCGCCTGCCGCCCCAGCCGCCCCCCCGCGCCGGGCCGCCCCGCTGCGGCCGGGGAAGCTCCGGCCCGCGCGGTCTTTCGGAGCAGCCCAGGTAG
>JAUBNY010000777.1:166214-181455 GCA_032275445.1 Crypturellus soui
GAGCACCCTGGCACAGGCTGCCAAGAGAGGCTGGGTAGTCTCTTTCTCTGGAGATTTTCAAAACCCACTTGGACACAATCCTGTGCCCTGTGTTCCAGGTTTCCCTGCTGGAGCAGGCAGGTTGGACTAGATGATCTCTAGAGGTCTCTTCCAACCTTAACCATTCTGTGTTTTTTGTTGTTGTTGTTGTTTTTGGGTGTTTTTTTTTTTTTTTTTACAAGCTGTTTTCTGATGGGTGACAGAGTTGTTCCCCATGATCCGGGATCAGCAGAGTCCCTTACTTGCATGATTACCTCTCCCCCGGGGGTCTTTGGACTTTGTTGCACTGACCTCACAGATATCTCAGTGGAACAGAAGTGTCCACAGAAGAAATGTGGATAAGGTTGGAGAAGGTAGAATACTTTTTTCCTACGTCATCTACAACTGACCAGTAATGTACCAAAAGACTATTGTATCCCAGAGTCAGGATTGACTCACAGAGCTGCCCTGCTATCCAAATGTAAATTTATTTTTTCCTGTTAGAATGATACTTTTTCTTTTACCAAACCATGCCTGATTTTTTTTCCTTACAAAACCTCCCCTTTAAAGTGTTAAACTGTAGCATTTGCTGAGTACAACAAGAATATCCTTGCAAGTTTAATGGCTTTGGATACTACTATATAATGCAGTAATGTCTTTTCAGAACATCAGAGGATCCTTTCAGAAGGAAAGACTTATTTACTACAGTGAATGAAATATTCACTTTTAAAAGTATAAATATAGGAAAAGTAGCACTGCCATTACTGTTATAGCATTCACTTATGTGGAAGTTAAATGAATACTGATTGAAGTTAATATTAAAAATTGCATGATAGCATGTGTTTTGTACTCTTCCTCATTCCCAGTATCATGCTATGCATTTGTAGAATAATTCATGATAAATTGAGAGTGTCTACTAAGAAAAGTATTTCACTGGAATAGCATTGGTGTTGCAGATTATGTTGTACTGGCAAAATTATGCACAAGAGTTAACATTCTGTTAGTTAGCCCTGTATCTGACTCAACTTTGCAAGCCTTCATTCCCATAATCATTTCTCCATCCTTGCAGTATTGTTAAGTAAATTAAAAAAATAAATAAAACAAAATGTTTTTAAAATATCTTTGCCTATTTTAAAAAAGAAAGATATATATATATATGTATATATTTTTTTAGATAAGCTTTCAGGAGACAGAATAAAGCAAGTCATGGAACACATCTGGAAACTTCAGGAGTTCTGTAACAGCATGGCCAAGCTTGATATTGATGGATATGAATATGCATACCTTAAAGCTATTGTCCTCTTTAGCCCTGGTAAGGAATTTAGTAATTGTATCTTTTTAAATAGTGAGCTACGTATGTTAATAGTTTTTAGTATTTGTTTATTTAAGAGACTGCTGTCCTGACACCAGACTTTTTTATTAACCTGTTGATAAAATAATTGTTTGTTTCATAATGATTTATCATTAAAAGTACACATTTTAAAAATAACTTTAGAGCAACATGTCCTGGCTATCTACAGTCCAATCATATCAGTATTTTCTGTACACCTACTTTAAAAGACTATATTCTCAGTCATCTCCTTCCCTATCTAAGCTTTTCTATTTAGGCAGGTGAGAATCTAACAGTAATCAATTACCAGCTATGTGTATTAGCACTATTAGTGGATTAAAAATCAAGAATGATCAGAGAAAATATAGTCTCAAAGTGAAAAAAGGTTGGCTTCTATGTTAGTATTTTCAAGAGACCTGTAAGTGGGTTAGAATTTGAAATACATTCAGAAAATGTGTTATATTTTATACGGATCTTCCACAAAAGGTAAATGCAAGCAAGCTGTCTCCCATTTATTAAAAAATGACGAGAGATCAACTGACACATGGTAAGCAACGTTTATGAAATACGATAATTTACTCAAGGAGGTCATTTGGTTTCTGTAATGCTAAGGCTATAAGAGAAATTGGAGTCATCGGTCTTTTGGGATACAGGAGGAGAAATGCTCCTAGAATGCCAAAAGTTTACCTTAAAACTGATGACAGGTTGAATGTAAGGGAAGCTATCACTCAGAAAGGTAAATTATTTCCTTTAAGTCAAGTATGTTGCCACTTTAACAAATTGTCAAAAAAAAGAATAATTTGTAATCTATTTATTTTTACATACATTATTTTCTCTTTATAATAAAACCTAATCTAATTAGAAGATTTTGGTGTCCTGAAAGTTTGCTTTCGGAAATTTCTTGCAGATTGTATCACTAGATTTAGGTTTAACATGGATTTTTATTCTAGTCTATGAGGAGAGAAACTCTCCAAACTTGGACTAGCTCCCTGCCCTTTCAAGGAAAGAGCTCCTTGAACACAACAGTGAAGATACTTCATCATAATCAGATAATGTGATATTTTCTGTCTTCCTCTTGCCCTTTTCCTACCTCGATTGCATGACTATGTTTAAGGAGATGATTCAGAGTTAGAACACAGAACAGTTGAGAAGGTCAGGAAGTTGACCTGTCAGGGGAAAGAAACCTATATTGCTCAATTTTTTTAGAGTTAGTTGTAATCACAGACAAAATAAATGAAAAAAAAAAAAAAAAGCAGAATTAGAAACATAAATTGGGAATATCTTTGCCTGCTGCCTGATATATACTTACAGGACTGATCTTTTCCTGCTTTCCTCTGGAGGCAGCCAGCTCTCAAGGGGTGGGGGAAAAAGTATGTTAACTCTGAAGCCAGGAAGTGAATTTCAATTTAACGGTTTTCTTTATGCAGCTAATGTGGTAAATATCATAAGATAAATATTTAAATGAAAATAAATGTGAGAATCTTGTAATTACATATATTTCATACTGTATAGGGAAACAGCGACATACAGAAATGTTTTGTTTCTTTAGATCACCCTGGTCTGACCAGTTCAACCCAAATAGAAAAATTCCAGGAGAAGGCACAGATGGAATTGCAGGACTATGTACAAAAAACCTATCCAGAAGATACATATAGGTATTTATTGTCTTAGTACCCAAAATAATGTTATAGACCATAGCTGACAAAGGTACAAATCAACATCCCGACATGCCAGTGTTCTTTTTGATATCTGTTCTTTTTTGACAGTTGAGATAAAAGAACTAGAACCTCGTTCATTAAAGCAAGCAGATGTTCATTTAAATAGAGCAAGAAACAAGAAGTTTAACTTTTTCCATTCAAACTGTGTACTTTGTTCTTTTTAATTGTCATTGATTTGCATTGTTAGAATAGCAGACAGACATAGTTTAATAGAAGTCTTCAGAATAACTACCGTACACATTTTGCCTTTAGTTAAAATGATGCCTCCCTTTTCAATTTGGAGTAGTCAAAAGAGAATTTGAGGTAATAAAAGGCTTCTTGTATCCCTTTAATGTTTGTCAAGTTACACTTGTAGAAAGGTATTAAAACTGTCAGTTTATAGACAATTGAAAATCAAGGATTACATTTGGGGAACAGTCACCAAGTCTCTTCTGTTTATAAGAAATTCTCACTTCCTGCTTTCCTTTGCCCCCATATTTCTTTCTGAGGATTTCCATTTGAAAGTATATAATTTGTTTGGTCAACTCTCATCTGTTCTTGCTTACTACTTGCCAGAAATAATTATCCTTATTCTTTTTTTTTTCTTTTCCTTTTTGTTTATTTTTTCCTCTCTATCAAAGCTCATTATTTTTCAGCTTCACTGATACAATGATTCATAATGCCAGAAGGGAAATTCTAATCACTCTGTAGTAATCTATCTTATAATTTCTTTCTTTACTTGTGAAAGTAACCCTCTTGTGGAAGAAGCATGCAATCCTTTACACTTAAACAATGATTGATGGTACTGTAGCATTTTTTAAAGGATGAGGAGAGGCTATTAACACTGGCTCAAGAGATGGTACATCAGGATCCCTAGTTACAAACTCCCTGGTAGATATGACGTTATATCAATACTTTGATCATTTATCCGGTCTTTATACCGGAGTGCAAGTGGGAATCTCTGCTGCTCAAATACTCCTTCCATAAGCAATTTGTGCAAGAGAGCAAGAAAATTTCTACCATTTAAAAAATAAACAAAAATTGTTATCTTCACTTACTGTTTTTAGTAATGATTCTAGGAAGAAAATCAGAGTCACAGCCCCAAAACATTTCTGTATTTTAATCAATATTCCCCTATGCTCACCCATAGATGAACTTAAAATACAAATTGATTATTTCTGCATAACTGAACGCTGACATAAATTCAGATTGAAGCAAAAGGGTTACAGCTTTCACAGAAATGGTGACATGGCTTGAATCTTTCTGCAGTTTTCCTCTCATGTTTACAAAAGGGCTTACATACTTTTTCCACAAATGCTCAAGCATCCTTCAGAGCTCTTTGTTCAGCCCTACCTAAAGTTTGCTATTACTTGCCTTCAGTTCAGGAAATTAATTTATTTTGACCTTTGTGGTGTGTATCTGCTGTGTAAACACAAGAGATATATTTGCAAAATTGTTCTGTTTTTAAAATGCACTAAAAGCCCAGAAGTGCAATGTGATCACTTCTTTATACTGCATATCTGTTAACATCCTAATACATGAAAACCCATGTTATTTGAAAATATGCAAGAATAACAGCAGAACCCTCCAAATTCCTTTTCTCATTAGAAGCAGATTCTCTTATTCCCTTTTATAATACCCCGTGTCTCTGACTGTCTAGTTTGTCACCAATTTGCTAGGCAAGGAGAATTATGCTGTTTATGATTTACATTCTCATTAAGAATTTTTCTCCTAAAAAATTCTAAATATATTAATTGATGTGAATATTATTAGTCTCAACTCGATCCTGAATTATGAAGATCTTCCAGATCTAGGAATTTCAGAAGCAGACCAGGAGAACTATATATTTGTACATACACATTTTTATGTTAATGGCCTTTTCCCCAGGGAACCCTTAAGAAAGATGGAGGCTTTTAATTTCTCTTGCAGGATAGAAAAGTAACCATTCTTTTCATAGTAGCTAACTTAACTTTAATTGCCTCTTTACTCCTCTTCATGAGTTATGATGAAATGCAAAACCAACTCTTTAGACATACAATATTTTAAACTTGCATTATTTGTATTTATAATTCACTAAACTTCTTTTTTCAGGCTAGCCCGGATTCTAGTTCGCCTGCCAGCACTTAGGCTGATGAGCTCTAGCATTACTGAGGAACTGTTTTTTACTGGTCTCATTGGAAATGTTCCAATTGACAGCATAATTCCCTACATTCTCAAAATGGAAACAGCAGAATATAATGGTCAAATAACTGGCACATCTGCATAGTGGGAACAATACAATTTGATGGATCAAAATACTTTTCATAAAAACATACTTTTAAGAGAAAGATGTTAAAAGAATAACAGTTTGGTATGTACAGATATTTCCAACTTGTTAATTAATTTCCTATCAGATTTTTTCTCGTCTGTCTGCTGACTTTGACAAAATTTAAGTAGCTTTTAAATGACCTGTAATTATGAACTTTTCGGCCACAAGGAATGTTTCTGATGCCTTTCATTCAAAAGGCTGTAGATTACTGAACATACTTTTAACGTGCTTTGTATTTAGAAATTATCGGTGGTTAAAAATAGAGTTTTATAATATGAGAGATTAGTAATGAAATTACTTAAAAAGTAAAGGAACAATATGTATATATTTAAAAAATGTCCTTGGAATTAATATCTAATAATTGCCAGGGTATGATATTAGCACTTTGTAAGCACTTCTTGTCAAAGCGATAATGTCATCAACATCCTGCTTATGAGTAGGGAAAATAAAGTTGTGTATGTCCTTAGTAAAAATGTTAGTGATTTCTGTGAAAATGTAGTATGCTACAGGAGACAATCACTTATACTGCAAAAAATCACTTGTTCTCATCTTATGCATTAAATAATGTGGATTCTTAACTCAAACTTCCGCATTATATAGCACTATATGAAATTAGTGCAGCTGTGATTAAGAGCATGGCATAAGCATAGTGACTGTGATGTGCTATGAAAATTACCCAAACTAGAAGATAGAATTTGAGTTTCTTGCCACAGTGATGATGAAATATTCAAGATTCCTTAAAGTATCTACTCAGCCTGACGCTGATGTTTACACAGTCCTGGCATATACTCAAACAGGATACCTTTTTATTGTAGGGAAATTTGTCATTAGCTGGGGAAACAGTCTTTTTCGATTAGAGCTGTGTGGTGCTCTCTTGAGCACGCTTGATGTATTTTCAAATTTGCTCCTCTGCTCTGTACTCACCATCTAGCCAAAGTTACAATTTAAAACATAAAATGTTCAGAACCTCTAGCTGTCAGCAGGAGTGCATTATAAAGCGCTTCCTCACCATCTTTCCCTGAGGATTGAGCATTCCTCCTTTTGCAAAGCTCTCTATCTTCCCATGACTCAGTTTGAAACTGAGTTTTAGTTGTGATTTACACTCAGTCACAAAGAATTGCAGTTTGTGGTTGATACAACATGGAGTTGTAAAATGAGCTTTCAAAATTTTTTTGAGTAGTGAGACATTACCACGTTTTCTTGTACTGACCATTTCCTGATAACTTTGCTTTCATTTTAGTATAATTTATTAACATTTAAATATTCAAATTCATCGTTCAAACTTTTTTTTTTTTTAAGTCACGACAATTTTTCCTTCATCAGATTATGTCTTATTAGAAACATTAATTAGTGATTTCTACAGCAGAGGCATTTTCTTCTTGTATATTTTTACATGACAAAAATCTTATGATAAATTCAGCACTTTTGATTTACTTCTGATGTTAATGTTGATTTAGAAGGTTGGTGTTTGTGTCTTTTAAAGGTCTGAATTTAAATGTCTGAAAAAGTCCTTAAGCAACTTTGATGAGGCTACTAATGTAGTAATGTTGTTCTCATTTGGAGGCTTGTGTTTGTAATACTCATTGTGACAAGGAAGACTATGAAATTTTAGCTTTTGGGTTTTTGTTTTTTTTTTTTCTAATCACCATAGTTATAGCACTCAGAAATTTTCCGTTTTTAAGAGGTCATTATGGAGAGTCCAATCTAAATGCAGAGAACAGTAATGTTTCACTTCTTTTCCCTGAGCTTTTGCTATAGCAAGTGAAATAGCCCTTTTTTATGTGAAGAAAAGGCCCACATATTGAATATTGGGTCAAGTGGAATGCAGAATGTTGTACTAGCTGTTGTACTGCAGTGTTATTTCTTGTGTGATTGTGTCAGGACCTTGGATGTGAAGTCCCTGTTTTAAGGATATAGAACTTAAAAATTAATTGTGGCTTTAGCAACAAAGTACCTACCTAGGGTAAAAAGTTACTTTTTAGAAATGAGATATTGCAAGACAAACCATACCTAGGATTTATTTTTTAAAAATTTAATAGATATGAATTACCATCTGACATCTATAAAGTTTTTCTCTGTGTAGCATCTTCAGTATGAATTTCTGGGTTACATTAGTCAAAGCTAACCTATTCTAGTCCTAATGCTGATAGAAAAACAGTACTATTTTGATTCACAGAGTGAACAGTTTGGATTGTAGGAATTTTGACAGCCAATGGTGGATCTCACAACTTAAGAAACATTCAGAATCTAAAATGTTTTTAGTATTTCAATGTAAGTTATAAATAGTAAGGCAGATTAAAAAATAATCTTACACTTCTTTCTCGCATGCTACTTGAGGACTACCATAAAAATGAGTCAAAGATTTGGGATGCTATTGGCAGACACTGAAAGAAATCACTTAAAACATTGCCATGTTAAAATTATAAACCATATTCTCCAATGCAGTAGGGCTCCTTTGCATTGTTTCAAGTGCAGTCTATCAGGGAAGCTCTTTTAATTGCTTTAAAGAAATCTTCATCTCTTCCACTTACCATTAATAAGGGATGGACATCCGGAAGCACAGAAGTGATGAAGGGATTCTTTCTGCTCTCAGTGTAAGTGTTCATATAATAGCAGTGAAAAAGGCATAGCTAAGGAAAATGGGCTTCACCAAGTTTTTCTTGGCCTGTGAAGATCTTTGGCATTATTTTCAGCCACTTCTGGGCTGACTGGGCATTCAGGTCATCCTGACATGATGAAGATAGAATCAGCTATGATATGACTGAGGCTCAAGTGAGTTTTAAACTATCTTTGCATATTATTTAACCTAGTTTGCAGTTTGGCTACCTCATAAATTCTGAATCCGTGTAATCCCCCTGTGTTACTAAAGAGAAATGGTTATCCTTACTGCAAAAAAAAGAGTGTGAATGATGGAGGTCATGTCATTTTGAGATTCCCTTTACCCTTAGTGAGTGGAAAATAGTAGCAAATAATCTCACTAATGTTGCTTTTTATGAGTTTCACTTTATTTCTTTTTCTGCAAGGGCAAAGTTCTGCTTGTGAGCATGGAAGAGGATTATTCATTGTTTATTGTAACAAAACTGTTGAAAAAAAAGAAGCTGCCTTTTTTTTTTTTACTTCTCTCTCTCTCTCCATGAAGGCCTGTCTTCAAGCCCAGATTCTTTACAGAACTAGAAGCCAAAGATCCATAGTCTGAGGTTGATTCTAAGAAAACTGCTGTCTCACCAAAGCTTTACTTAATGCCTAAAATTTATACTCTCATTTTCTAGGTCCTGTTTCTGGTACTCTTAAATTTAAAATATCTTAATTTGTTAGAAAAATAGTGCCAAAACATCTGATTACAGCTATCTGAACTTGAGTACATGTGAACATCAGTAATAATTCAGACCAGTGTTAGAATTCTGTACTGATTGAAGCTGTGACACGTAGGAGTGATAATGAGTCAACAGAAGGACGTGATCCATTTGTTTTCCAGTTTCTTTTGAGGAGGAGTTGAATTAGGATCTTGCAAATACAGAGAAATAATTATCAATAACTCTATAGGGCATTTGAGGTTAGCTTTGTACTAATGCTTTTTATTGCATTTGTGTTGGGGCAAAAAAGCAAACATCTCTTTCATTTTACTCATGTGGGATTTAAGACACAGAACTGAGACTACATGCAAAAGCCAAGTTTTTCTGCTCATTTACATTGGTTTTAAGTTGGATCTAATGCTTTCAGTATTGGTGGAATTCTTGTGCAAAACTGGTAGGAAAGAGAATGAACTCCAAGGATTTTTAAAAAGTTTGAGAAGAGATATACAAGCCCATATTTTAGCTGCCTCAAAATGATACATCATTAAGGAAGCTTGGGTTTCAGAGTGCTTTGAGACATAAAACTTGTTGGTCATTGCTTATTACTTGGTATTAAGTTTGTTTTCACTGTCATTTCTGAAACGCATCGACCACAGAGTAGCCATAAGGCCTCCAGTGAATAGCACTGACTGAAGGAGATTCCTGTGCTGAAAACAGCTGGCCTCTGCATTGTGTTCACTTTGCCCTTTAGCAAAGGTGCAATAGGGAGAAAAGTGTTGTATCTGCGGCTTCCAGGCCAAAACAGTCTTCTCGGAGCTTATTCTAAAACAGTTTTTTTCCTTGGCAGTGACTGTAAAACACTTTAAATGTTTGCATGGTGTGTAGTGTGTGTAGTACACGGAGTTCCTGGATGCCATTGTGCAAGATACTAAATATGCCAATATATGCTTCCCGCCCACTTGGAGGAGAGTAGTTAGGATTCTTCCCTGTTTACCTGTCATTTAATCAGCAAAGGATAATTTTAACAATCACCATGTAACATTAGGGGCAAACAGGGTACAGTTTAGCCTAGAAAGAGGAACATACCAGAGTGAGGATGCCACTAAACAAGCAGTGATCAGAGGAGCCTTCTGCAAAAGCTGCACCAGTGAGGAGCCCTATCTGAATGGGACGATGAGAGCAGTAAAAATGGCAAGTCAAACACACATTCATGTCTAGTAAACGTTTTAACAAACTAGATTCCTTGAACTCTGATAACGTGATTGTCCAGTTCTAGAGCATACTGTGGCTTCAGCTGCTGCTGAGTGCAGTTACCTTGGGATGTCTATGTATTATGCAAGGAACCAGCTATCCATAATACAAATGCTGCTTAATGATTAAAGACCAGGTGTATCAGTAAATACCTGTAGGTCCACATCCCTCAGGGAAAACAAAAATATCTCTATTTTTTTTAATGTTCTTTACTCTTTCATTGGAAATACTTGTCATCTTGTTCGCTTACTATTTAGAGAGCAAAAGTAGGGTAGATTTGTGCCCTGTCCTGTCCACACCAAGAAAAAAATCAGAAATACTGGGAGGAGAGCAACAAGTAGGCTCTCATGTGTCCCGCTTGCCATAAACAGCTGAAAAACTTGTGCAGTGGTTTGCTTTACTAAGCACACCTGCTCTTCCAGCAGCACACAGCATCTGTTGTTTTAACACCTCCAGAAGTATCCAGGTAGATTCAACAAAAGGAGGTTGTGATTCTTCTACAGAGAAGAGGCAGGGAAAGGTCAAATTACCAGCATCTACTGGATTTTGATGGACAAAAAAAGGATTAAAAAAAAAAAAACAGCTTTATTTGAAAATTACCAAGAGGACATAACAAAAGGCAGCAAAATTAAAATAATAACTTTTTGCCTCTCTTGATTCTGAAGTTGATGGGTCATTTTAACAGTAAACTAGTAAACTCCCTCCATTTAAGTTTAGGTTTAGCGTTTAACTAAAAATGCTATAATTCCTCTTGTTAAATTATGATATAATCCTGCTGCAGTTAATGATACCAACATTAAATCTGAAATTTGTGCCAAAACAAATAAACAAACTGAAGTTGCAAGTCACATTCTCCTTAAAGTTTAAATTTTCTAAGTCTAATATATTTAGTTTTGGCAAACAATAGACCACAGAATTACCTTATTTCAGAACTTTCTGTTGTGAAGTCATACTAATTTTATCATGGATAATACTGTTATAGTGTTCCATAGGTCCACAGTGTGTTTTATCCTGTGAGTTAAAGAAATGCTTTTAAAGTAGCTTATTAAAATCATGCCTTTCTTTCTCTCCTGTTTTTAAAGGCTTTGACAGATTTTTATACATTTTTATTTTGTGCCTCCCAGCACTGTATTTCTACATATTCAATGCTAGAACTCAAACAGCTAATGTATATATTGTATGTATGTGTGTCTGAATATATATGTTTTTATCTGTCTAAATATACTATGTACAGTGTATAGAAAGTGTGTAGTGTTAGTGTGTACATATGTACAGAAATGTAGCCATGTATTCATACTGTTCTACATCTTAAAGCTTGTCATGGATTTGCTAATCCAGAGCTTCCTAGATTTTGTTTCTTGGTCCAAATTAAGATCTTGCTTAAGAGATGCATCTCCATGAACTTCACAGCTTTGCACCTTTTTTTTAAGCCCATCTTGAATTTGGTATTTTGTGTTTAGTACTGGCAAATATATACCATGCTATTTGAGTCTTTTTGATCATTCTCTGTATATTTTCTCACTTGCTCTGGTCTTTTAGATTATTCTCTGTATCTTTTCTCACTTGCTCTGTTGAAGTCAACCAGTGAAGAGCTAACAGAACCTAAAATGTCAACCTTAAGTAAAGTTTTATTTCACAGTGCAACTTGGTAAGTGGACTGTTTTAAGTCTTCAGCAGTGACTAACTAGAAGAACAAATTGCCCTGTATTGTTGAACAGTAACAGATAGAACAGGATGCAATGGATGCCATTTTAAAAATCACTAGTCATATTTCCATAACAATAGCATGAAATCATACTGTTAATTAAACTGTCTTCTGTTTAGTGAAATGATTACATTCCTGCTAGAATGATAGTTAAATAGGAGTTCATAAGTAGTTTATGACCATCAAAACTTTCTTAGAATTTTCACAGGGCATTGCATTTATATATCTACAGTTTTTACAATCTAATATTTTTATTTGTTCAAGTTATTTTATTCTTTAGTTCAAATATTTGAATTTTCTCCTATCTTAAAAGTTTTTTTTCCCAGATTTTTTTTTTAGTTTTTGATTGGAATGAAACATCTGAGCTACTGATATCTATTTCTAGTATTATTAAGCCTTCATCCGCTTCCCATTCTTTTAGCAACTCTAGCTTTTATTTCCTAGATCACAGCTTGCTTCCTCATCAATTTGAAAAAAATTGTCAGTAGGATTCCTTTTCTAAACTTATTCTCTCTATCTTGTAGTTTAAAGAAAACAAAGCTGATTAGTTTGTTTAGCTGTCAGGATAACATCCATTTGCACATTTTCTCCCGTCCTGAAGCTGCAGTCTGCATGAAGCTTCCTCTGTTCACAGGGGAAACTAGGTACACAAGCACTGGGAGAATTAGACTTGCAATAAGACAGATTTATACTGTCTGAGAGGGAGTATTAAACACTTAAAATTATCAAAACATAAGCAGTTTTCTTTTCCTTTCTGACCACTTGGAGTTCCATAGGAAACTTGTAAAAGTACTAACCTCAGAAAAAAAAAAAAGTTTTATGAGAGTAGTTAGCATGTCTTTGTTTATGTCCCATTAAGAAAGTGATACAGTGTTTCTGAGCATTTATTTCCACCTGATGGAATCAATGTGGTAAAGACTTCTGTATGTTTAAGCAGATGAGCAGACACAAATTAAAATAATGTCAACTTTTTACACACTCAAAGGAGAAGAGCAGAAGTCTGTTAGGCCCTTGGGTTGTAAATCTGGATTAGGCAGAGTTAGGCTCTTGGGTTGTAAATCTTCTACTATGAAGAATGCTAAGGACATTCTCTGTTTCTTGTGATATTGTTTAGTAGGCATTTGCAAGCTTTCATTTTAAATAGAGAATCTGTAAAACACATGTTTTTGACATTTCAAGCCTTATTTCTGAGATCTTCAGCAGGAAATTCCCCACATAAATTAAGGGCAGGAGTTCCTGGGACTGATGATCCTTCATTAGTGTCATGACAATCAATACTGTTTGAATAATATTTGTTAAAAGCAGAGTAGAAACCCAAGTTTCTTAAAACGTTACTCTACTGTAGTAACATTTTTAAAGATTGAGAAATGGACGGTGGGGTAGAAGCTAACATACAATCTAATTTAAAAAAAAAAAGAATTTAGAAAATGAACATATTTTGAGATTGTAAATGTGCTTATATATGCATTTGAATTGTTCAAATTTGAGTGCATTTTGTGCTTCACAATACAAGTGAGAATAAACGGTATGCCGCAATATTCTACAGCGAATGTGGAATGTGAAATCAGCTCTCTATTTAATCACAGGAAGTTAAAGTCTGAGAACCATGCTTATTGCCAGGTAGCCAATACCTGAGAATAATTGTACGTTTAAAAATGATCTTACATAAATGCTAAAGCAGGTACAGGTCCATCTTAAAGTGTTTTTGATTGAGTTAAATGTTGAACTGAATAAATGTCAAATAAAATGGCTATTCTTTATAAAGAAAACATTACTGGCATAACTTTAAGTCCATGTATGATAAAATTTATATACAATATGTAGGAATATTTTTATAATTCCTCTCCAAAATATATTGTAAGCCAGCTGTCGAACAGTTCTGTAATGGAAAAGCTGCACATTGTATGAGTTGTGTGTACTTGGCATACCGGAAAGTTTTGAGCTCATACAAAAATATCTTCCCCCCGCCTCGCCTTTTTTTTCCCCTTAAAAGAGTAGATTATCAACCTTAATTCCTGGGGGTATTTTCTGGAAGTCTCTTCATCATCATTTAGAAAGCTATTGTTTATGTAACTGTATTTTAATTCGAGGTTTAAAACCCCACAGAAGTTGTTCATTTCTCACAGCTTCTTTTGTGAAATGAGCGTTGTATGTATGATGGCATTTAAAAACAGTAGCATGTTCTTTTTTTATCTGAATTTTATATCTAATCAATGTCCTCGGTCATGAAGAGGAATTTGCATTGTTGTGTTTGTATATAGAGTATTGCAGTGCATGATTAGCTTATGCATTTTATTAAATGCTGTTTAAATGTGGCATTATATTGTTGTGGCTTAATATTACTACCTAAATGAGGTTTATACTATTAAAGTGAATCACAAATATAAATGCATTCTTGATTTTATTTTTAAGTTCATTTCATTTCTTTGGAAACAAGCATCAAATAAATCATTTACTATCTTTCAGGGGGAAATGGTATTTTTCCTTCATTATCTCATTTGTGATTTAACTAGTTCTGTTAGATCAGTCCCACAAACCTCACTAATGCCAAGGAGCTACTTCTCAGGACAAATTGAGGACTTTTTTTTTCTGAAGGTTTTCATTCACCTTTTTAGCCATCTGCTTTTTCCCTTAAATATAGATGAGGAGCTATAGCTCTTGATAAAAAAAACACCTGTTTACTTATACCTGGCAGCCCTTTTCTACCCTAACCATCCTCCTCCTTTCGAAATTCAGGGGTTGCACTAGATAAATGAGTGAAGACAGACTCTGTTCAAAGCAGTAGTTTTGTACATATGAAACATTTGTTTATATAGAGAAGATGGTTAACTTTATTTGCGTTGCTGTTAGAAATTGTACAGTTCAGAACAGTTTCACTTAAGCAGAACCAAGAGGAAACAAGACAAGCACAGTGAAGGGCCTGCTTTCTCCCAGGGTTAGTCTTCCATGCAGTTTTAATTCATCTGCTGACCTTGGTGTTTGTTTTGTGACACCTGCGTGCAAACAGCTCTATGCCATGCCAGTGACCATGCCTGCGTCCCAAGGAACTCGGACTGTTGACAAACGATAAAGCCTCAAGCAAAGAAACAGGCGCGAGGAACTCTGAAGGGTGCAAGGACTCGAGATTTGGTGCTTTGGCCATATTTGTGAGGCACCGCTGAATAACGGCCTGTGCCAGGGATAGGTGCAAGGAACTGCGGAAACTTTTCTTGAGCAGAAGATGCAGTCCTCTTTTTGACAGAGATGTATGGGTAATTACAAACAAAACCAGACATTTGTTCACTTAACAACATTTGCAACTTGACAGCAAAGCAAAAACTTTATCAATAGAGAAAAACAAAACAAAACAAAAACCCAAAACCTAATCTGCATCAAGATACCAGCTTACTACAAAAGACAACAACAAAAGGGAACTGGAAAAAAAAAAAAAAAAAAGAGTCTGTCATTAGCTTTTTTGCAAGGAGCTAAATCACAGGCCTTTCCTCTTTCATTCCACCTTTCAGCTAGTCTATTAAATGACTGATACGAGTTCTTTCTCTCTTTGAAGGTTTCACAACTTCCTCCCCTCGCCCTTTAACACTCTCTTTTCCGCCGCGGCGCCCGGGCTCGTCCGCTCGCGCCGCCGGCTACGCGGGCGCC
>JAUBNY010000777.1:181986-193515 GCA_032275445.1 Crypturellus soui
GGGCCGCAGCGCCGCCAACCGCGTCACGGCTGCGGCGCCGGGGGGCGGTGCCGAGGACCGTCCCGCGGGGCGGCGCCAGGCGCCATTTCCGCAGCGCCTCGCGCGGGGCGGCGCCAAGCGCCATCTGCGCTTGCTGCACGCGGCGGCGCCATGCCGATGAAGGGCCGCTTCCCGATCCGGCGGACGCTGCAGTACCTCAGCCAGGGCGACATCATCTTCAAGAGCTCGGTGAAGGTGATGACCGTGAACTACAACACGGCGGGCGAGCTCAGCGAGGGCGCGAGGTGAGCGCGGCGCGGGCGGCGGGCGGGGCCCGGCTGCACCTGCCTGGGGCCAGCGTCTCCTTCGATTCCTCCTTCCAGGAAGTTCGTATTTTTCAACATTCCCCAGATCCAGTACAAGAACCCCTGGGTGCAGATCATGCTCTTCAGGAACATGACGCCCTCGCCCTTCCTCCGCTTTTACTTAGGTATGTGCCGCCGGGCCGGGTCCCCTGTTGAGGCCCCGCCGGAGGGCGGCGCAGTTGGCGCCTCCTCTCACCCCTCGGGCCCCGCTGCGGGCCGGGCAGAAACGCGCTGTTCCCCCGAGAAGCCGCTGCTGCCTGCGGGGTTCCAGCCCCGGTGCCGTTCGGCGAGGGGCTGCGGCCGGAGCGCTGCGCTGCCGCGTCCTGCGTGACCCGTGTTGGGGGGCGGTGCCGGTGAGCCCCTCCTTGCGGCACACCGAGGGGAAGGGGCTGCCTGGAAGGCACCTTCCCGGGCACCTTCTAACTGTGCGAATTTTTCTGTCAGACAGCGGAGAACAAGTTTTAGTCGATGTGGAAGACAAAACCAACAAGGAGATAACAGAACACATTAAAAAAATCTTGGGGAAAAGCAAGTAAGTAATGCAGGCAAGTGCACATCATAGTATGAGTGTGTAGACGAGACTCCGTTTTATCAGAGACAAGGGCTATTGGCCAGATAAAGTCTGCACAGCAGGACCTGCTTGGATGCCCAGTGCTCGGGTAAGTGGAGCTGGAGGGAGAGGGACTGCTGGCAGTAACAACATGATCTCTCCTTTTAGAGAAACACTTGAAAAAGAGGAAAAGGAAAGAAAAAAACTATCACATCCTGGAACTTTTGGTCCCAAGAAATACCACCTGAGGGAGTGCATGTGTGAAATTGAAGGTCAAGTTCCCTGCCCTGCGATTGTACCACTTCCCAAAGAAATGAGGGGCAAATACAAAACGGCTATGAAAAATGAAGCATCAGCCTGACCTCTGCAGCCCTGCAGCTGTGCTCCCTCACGGTGGGATGATCAAGGTGCTTCCCCAAGAGACAGCACTATTGGCTCTGGGAGAAGGACTTACCTAATACAAATATCCTTGCCTCATAAGTCTCAGACAGAATAATTCAATGGAAAAATATTTAAGTAAAAAATAAGTGCCCGCTTTAAAAGGTAGTGCAGTCAACTGTGCCAGAAAGAAAGGAATATGGTGCAACCATAGTCATTTCCTACTCCTGCCTACTTCCATCTTGTCACAGCATCTTACAAATTCAAAACCACTTTTGTGTTTTGTATGAGACAGAATAACTTTTTTAATTTATTTTTTTCCTGGAACTCCTTAAGAGTTTTAAGGCAGTCAAAAAATGTACCTGCTGTTCAGTCTTGTAATAAAGGAAAATAGCTAAACCACAAGTGCTGAGTTCTCATGTTAAAAATGATTCAGTTACCACTCACAAAAAGTTAAAGTCTCAGTTTTTAAATATGGCACTGTTGTAGCTGACACTGCACCTTTGAGTGGCATTGAAAGAGAGTGTAAAGAAAGAAAAATTTAAAAGTTGTATTTGAAAGCTGTGCTTTGTGCTTATTATGCTTCCCCTCTTTTTTTTTCCAATTACTCTTAAGTGAGGATAGTTTCAGAAACAGACTGTTTTTTTAACAGTCATGCTCATGGAAACTGCATCTGGAGGATTTATTAACTAAAAGTAAGTTCTAGCTAAGTAAGTCAACCCTGCTTCAGATTCCAGTCATGTTGAGTGTCTTCCCTGAAACATCCTGCACACAGACAAAATAGGAAGCACACGCAAAACGTGAGATCATCAGAACTCCTCAACTTAGACTTCCACTTCACCAGATTTAGGCTCTAATTAACCTATCATGACACTGTGCAACACTAGTACAGACAGTACTGTAGTGCAGAATGTGCTTCATGGATTGCACGATGCTCAAAGTATAGTAAGAATGTATTTCAGCATTTCTCAGCTAATAGTTGAATATACTTCACCCTGATCCAAGCCTGTGTTAAAAAGTGATCAGACATAAACAGAACACAAAATAAACATGTTATTTTATTTCATCCCTTACAAAGTTTCCATAGGGTAGTGCATGCAGTTTTAATAAATGTCAATGCTACTTATTGAGCTTTATAGTTAAATGTCTTCATTCTGTTGTGCCTTGTAAGCGCCACAGAAGTCCCAAATACCAGCACAAGGTTTTCCCTTTGGAGATTTATGACTTCAATGTTAGATGTCTAGTCTATCACTTAACACTGACAAAGATCATGAGGTATGCTAGTCTCTTACCTGCTTGTAAAAATTACTACATACACAATAAGGATAATTTATTAGTGTGTTAGACTGTAAAATACTAACAAGGCAGGATATTTGCAACAAGGGAAAAGAACAAACACTTTAATAACATAAAAGCTGAAGCCACTGAAATACCCTCTTCCTGTTGAAACCAAAACAAATTCTGAATTATAATTCAGGGGATCTTATTGACTAGCAAACAAGTCTGTCTTAAATAACTATTTTATAGTATTTCTTTTAAAGTAAGAAATTCTTGGGATTAAAGGTAGCTCTTCTAACACATATTCCTGCTGCCTTCATAAACCTGGTGACTCTTTTCACTTGAGTCTGTTTACAAGTCAGTCCTCTGTTATTCACTTAGTGCAAAATAACATTCATGGGCTCACAGTCCTCTAAATAAGGATATCTCAGTATAAAAATCCCAGGAATTTGCCTTTAATCAAGAAAAACAGCTCTGCACACCTTACACCTTCACTTAGACTACACTAGTATGAAGAAGGTCAGTTGTTCTTAAGTGTCTACTCTGTTATTTTAATCAGTTATTAGTGTCACTAAATATGAGTATTAATGACAATTCTAGATTCACCTATCAGCAACAAAATAAAACTGTAATTCCTGCTGTTCAGGTAGTACAACTGATTGTGTCTAAAATCCTATCCAGTGCTTGGACTATAACTATGCTATTCCTGCATTATCAGAAGCACAGTTAGAAGCAGTATCCCATTCCTTAAGAGTCTGCTCCTCAGTAAGCCTAATGGTATTAGTGTACGTTAGCAGTATACATAGTGCGCCCTCCCCTCTTTTCCTCTATTTCAGCTTTAAATAAGGACACCCTTTAGGTTAACCCCTCCCCACCACCCTTTCAAACACTGATCTCTCATGATGGGGCTCTGACTTCCAAAGACAAAAATCACAGCAGCTCAGGCTCAGTGTTTTGCAGAGGTTCAGGCTCACCTGTCACTGAAATTACCCTCCATTTTTAGATACTGTGTCCTCAGATGCTCGTCTGTAAGCCCTTGTACATCACAGGTGCTGACCATAACCATGACCCCAGTCATACCCCAGATCACAAAATCATAAGCAAAATGCTTCCTGTGAAGCTTCTTATTTAAGACAGACATGTTTACAGTTTCTTCCATGCAGGATTAAATATACAATAGAACTGTCTTTTGGTGCTATCAGAGCAACAAACTTTGTCCCCAAACATAATTCCAGTTTAGTGGCACTTCAGCTTTCCACTGTAAACAAGATTTCTTTTCCTAGAATGCCATGCATGGAGGGGTTCAGTCCCACAGACACTGGAAACATGATCATCTTGTAACCCAGAGAACGAATGCGCAGACTCTGTAGGGTAACTAGGAAGGCCACCCTTGGCATCACTTGCAGTGGTGCTAGCCTGATGCTCTACTCCCTAGGAATGAGTGTTTAAATACTTGCACACAGGTAGGTCTCTGATCCCAGCACAGCTTTCTCTGTTTAACTTTTAGTCAGAGCATTTGGGAAACTAGGAAGTGCTGAAAAGGCAGCCTCCAAAGTTTACTTGGGAGTAAATGGCTTACTAATGAGATCGGTTTGGAAGTTCTTTTTATGAAGTCCCTTCTATATATTGGTATTGCACATAATTCATCTGCAGCCTATATATTCTGCAGCTCAAGAATCTCAAGCCTTTCAACATTATGGCAGTAAGTTAGCCTGTAACATTCGCACTACTGTCATTATCAGAGGATACGTTAGGCACAGAAACTTCAGAAAAGTTTTGGTCTCCTGTTAGTTGGAGCTCCTTTTGAAAGGCCAATATTACAATTACTACAAAAACTCTAAAACAAAAAGGAGGAAATGGAGGAGGAGGAGGATGACAAGACAATCTTGCAACCATTTCCAAATTAATTCCCTATTAACACTTAACCATTTTGACAAAAATAAGCACATGATAAGACCAGTCAGCTTAAAAAAGGCTGCAACAAGTCCCTTTAAAATTTATTACTAAAAGTTTTCGAGACCAGCAGCATGCCAGCATTCCTCCATTTTCATTCTCCAAGATCGAGTAGTAATGGAAATATTTAAATGAAAGTGCATAAAACTCAAGATTACAATTCCCTCTCGTAATCTATATTCCTCTTTAGTTATTTGCTCTGCCTTCACATATTTACACAGTGAACTTCAAATAATCATTACATGACCCCATTGCTGCTTCAGCAGTTCAATTTCTCCTTCTGCTTTGCTAATGTGCGCTTCAATTCCTTCAAGTTCTCTGTCAGTACCTCCACCTCATCCATTCGTCCACTATGTTTGGCATCAAATATATAAGCTTTAATATTATCTATCTGTTGGAGAAGCAGTTCTTCCTCAATAACCTCCTCTCCTAAGAGCTCATCATCATCATCATCCATCTCAAAGGGATTGGTAGAAGATCCCTCTTCAAATGGATTCCCAGAATTCCACTTGTCCTGAGCCTTTTGAGATGTACTTCCAACCTCCTCAAAGGGATTTGAAGTACTGATGGTTGCTCCATCAGGTTGTTCATCCTCCTCCTCGTTTTCAAATGGATTATATTCCTTTTTGTCACTCTGTAAAGCTCTTTTAGAAAAAGAAGCTGCTTGAGAAGCGCCTTTGACAAATAGGTTATTAGAGTCTTCCTCCAACGGAGAAGTATTTGCATCATCTTCAAAGGGGTTTAGAGATGCAGTCTGATTTTGGTGTTTGTCTCTATCACATGGCAAGACATGTTGGGGTTTGACCTGGACAATCGAGTGTTCTTTAGCTGGCAGCTGTTCAACAACAGGAGTTTTAAAACTTGGGTTCCTTTTGATCTGACTAATATCTAAATCCAAGGCATGTGCTATCAAGTTCTGATCCTCTTTTTCAACTTCATGCTGATGCTGCTTGACTTCTCTGAAGTCTAAGGAGCGTGTCCTTGTATGCTGAGACATGACTTTGTGGTGTTCCCTTTCCCATTCTTTTTCACAAAGAGCCTGAAGTTCCTCCCTCTGCATCTCCTCCTCTTCTGCTTGTTTTCTAGAAAGCTCAATAGCTTTCTGAGTTTGCTGCTGATCATACTCATCCTGAAGTTGCCTCAGGTTCTCTTGCAACATACGGACCTCATCTATCCGATTAGCTGCCTGTGCTTGCTTAATAAAGGATGTGATATTGTCAATCTGCTGAAGAAGTGGGTCTGCTCTCTCACTCTCTCTTGATATGCTGGATGTGGGTAACCAGCCTTCGGATTTCCTTACTGTTCCTTTTTTCAGATGAGTTGCGTCACCATTAACTGCGGCTGCAGATCTGCAGATCAAATCTTTCTGCTTTTCTTCTTGTTTTCTGTATGCTTCAAGAGCCACCTAAGACAGACAACATTTAAGAGAACATCATAAGCTTGAAAAATTCCATTTTTCTATCTATAGCTACAAGAATTTAGGATATCTACCTTAGACACTGCCAGCTCCCACTGAAAGGGATTGAAGTGGCATTTTGGGTTACATTGTGCATTTACGCTTTCCCCACTCTTCAGAAAAAATATCTAGGCACAACAGCTATTTGCAAGGAATTCAGTTAAAGTGATTCTCTTAATCTCAGAAATACATCTGCCTGGCAAGTACCTTGGAGTACACTTTCAGGTCGACGTGAAAAAGCTGACCTCACAACATGAATATGCTCAAAGTGAGCATCACGCTATGCAAAAATGTCTGTCTTCATAGTTCTACCTAGATGCTTCTGTTCAGTTCATCTGTGAAGATGCTTACCAAAACCCCATCCCACATTCCTACACAAAGTTCAGGCTGAGCAGAAGCACTGATGGTACTGCATATAGAGCAAAAGTGGCAGCTGTGCAAAACTGCAGAAAATGTAACTGTGCCAAGAGTGCTCACATCTGAACACAGGAGCCACTTCTGTAATGAAGCATCACACAATGTTAAAGGTCATTAATATGATTAGATTATGAAATACAATATATCACCAAGTTTTACAGAATAAAAATGCATTCTTCCTCGAGCAACTGCACCAAAAATTTAGCAGGATTCTCAACTTCTACCTTGAGATAAAGTTGGTTCACTGAAATATCAATGATACCCTTCCTCCCTATCCATTTTCATATAAAACAAACAAAAACAAACAAAAAAAGCCTTCTATCTGAAGAGGCCTCCTCATTCTAGACATATGTTCTTTTATGCCTACAAAGTCCCCACACTCATGCAGATGGGTTCCACACTCATGCAAATGGGCTCCACAACACAAACTTCAAACCCACAAACTAACATAAATGGGTACATCTAACTATTTGTAGAAGGCCCCAATAAAATATGTAATAGATCTTAACTTTTCTTACCATATGCAATCTTTTCTTCTTCAACTCTTCATACTGGTCTTTGGTTGGCAGGGACATCAGACCAAGGAGCTTTTCCTGGCAAAAATTTAAGCATTTATAGTGTTGCTTGCAGGCATTCAGCCAATCTTCAAGTACTCAAGAACAGAAATACCACTGAGAGAACACCACAAATAAACAAAGCTTCAGTCACTGCTGCAAATTTTCAGTTATACCTGAGCACACCTTCACTGCCATAACTATATCGTTACCTAGGTTAAGACCTCAGCAGAGGCACAAAGCCAAGATGCAAAGCATGCTTTCCTTTTCATCTCCAAACTCAATAATGCTCAGACTACATTGTCTCCACTTGAGCTAGCTTGCTTAAAGCTACCTTAAGTCCCTACAAGACTTGCAGAAAACATGTAGAGCTAAACCTTCTGTCAAAAGTTTCAAACCATGGAGATACCTAGCAAAGAGAGTATGACATAAAATTCACATTCAGCTCATAACATATACTCCATTTACCTGAACAAAAAGTGTTGCTGAGTATCTTATCATTCTTTGAAGTTGCAGTGTTTTAGGATGAGGTTGGAGCTCTTCATGCAAACCAAGACTCAAAATCTTCTTACTGAATCAAGACACAGATACAAGCTCATCAGTTCAAGAACAAGCACAGAGGAAAATTCAACAGAAAGGAAAAGAAGTAGTAGTAATGGAGAGGACTTCATATGAAAATTTTCTGTTGTACTTTGAGGTAAATCTTCTGACTATTAGAAACATTAATGTTTCCTAGAACTATGTTTCTAGAACTATGTTGCTTGGCTCTGTGCTTAGCTATTTTCAGTGCAGAGGAATGCATGATTTTTAAGGCTGGAAAACAAAGTAGAAAACGATGGCACACAGGAACAGTATCTCTTTCAAAATTCTCTTTACAATTGAGTAGAGAAGTTCATTATTTCTATGAATAAGTAGGAATACAATCTACACAAACATGGAGCCCCACAGTTGAGAATAAGAAAAACTGCATAAGAGTTGTAAGAGAAAGAGATACAGACAAGCTTTGCTGAAGAAAAATTTCAAAATTTGCTTTGTTATGGTAAACAGAGCGAGAAAGCGAGCAAGAAATCTTCCTTTACCTTAAAGCATCTATCAACTCGTACATTTTTTGAATCTCCAGCCTCAAGTCATTAGCATGTTCAAGATTATAGGTTATCTCCCCAGCACTAAAAAATAAACACAACTTATTATGTCATGCATCCGACTAATAACACATACCACGCTAAAATGTATCCCAAGATTACTACGACACCACAAATATAAATATAGCTAACTCTTTATAACTATTTTTTTCCAAGCCTATTGTGTTTTTTTTTTTTTTTAAATCCTTTCTGACAGAAATGGAAAATAATTATTGACTTGTGAACACGAACATTTCATAGCAGATGGTACGATTTTATGATTTCATTATTAACAGTTATAGAAAAAAAAAAGTATTTCAGTACAGAAATCTCACCTGGTCAATAACCTAAAATAAGCACAATTTTACAATTATTTTAACTGAATCAATTTTGCGTGTTTGGCCTTTTCATTATTTCTCCCCCTCACTCCATATAGGGCAAATGAGAATAAAAATTTAAGTAACTAACTATGCCATTATATAGTAAAGTAGCTACTGCTAGTTCTTTGTTCTCAGAAAACAAAAGCCTACAATTCCACATAGCAACATAATAATACCTAGTTACTGATAACAATTAAGATTTACTAGGGAAGACTCTACCAGTTTTTAGTCATCCTCCTCCCTTTATAAAACATACATACAAAATAATGATCATGCTCTCAAACTTTACATTTCTATCCATAAGATCTCAGGATTTATGAGACTGAAGACTAGTCAGGAATCCTAACTTTCACTAATAAGATGCCTCTTTTGTCCAATATATACTTTCATCATCCAGGATATTTGTACTTATTTTGCTACAGTTATTAAAGCTAGTTGTACTAGCTTTCCTGAAAGAACAACCACAGCTTAGCAGATTTTTCACATTCCAAACTTATTTCTTCCTTTTTTGTTGCTTAACAAAAAAAGTTTTTGTTAATATGAACAATGGCATAACAATTACGCAATCAAGTCTGAAAAAACAGCATAAATTTACTGTAGTTCATTTTGTGACATCTAAGACCAATGCGCATAGTTCTCTCCTCTGCAAGACAGCAGTATAACCTGACATCATCTTGCAGATTTAGCTAGAAAAATTAGTTACCCCGGTTAGATAGCAGCACTACCTCCCAAAATTATGGGCAAAGCCTGTCGTGTGAGTGCAGATCTGAGAAAACTGCCAGATGGAGGTGGCTTCCCTTGAGAAGAAGAGATGAGAAAGTCAAACGGTCCCTTTCTACTACACTACTTGGTAATATTCTGCTACAGCCGTTTCTAAAAGGCTCTTGTGATAATACACCGAGAATTGTAACATCATACTTATTTTAGTCAAGGATGCCATGGCAAAGTACATCACACTGTGAGGTGATTAAAACAAAAAAGTTCTCTTTATGAGATTCTACTATTCATAATTCAGTATTTGTTTGAAAAGTGTCCAATAGACATTTGAAGTGCTACTAAATTACAGTTTAACCAACGTAATCACACATGTAAAAATAAACAGTGTCACACCAAGGACAGTATGTTGCTATTGATTTCTTCATCAGCAAAATTAATATCCATAATGGGTCTGCCTAGCAATCAGTGACCAGACCTTATATTCAGTACATGCCTTTATAAGAATAAAATACAGCTACATAGTAAATCCAGTAAATTAATTTCTCCAGCTTCTTTAATTTTTAACATGTGATGCAGGGAAAACATGTAAGAAAACTCACATGTTTTGAAAGGCTATATAGAAATGCAAAATCTAATTGCTTTTAACAATCCTTTCAAGAGCATATTCTAGCTGTCTTCATAAGGTGATCAGACACAGTATGCTGGGGAGGAGGGACAATCGGACCAATAACTGCACACACAATTCATTCACTTATGTACACTGCTTGCTTCCTGAAGTTGGAAATCATTTTTGCAAACACATATTAAATACCAAAGACTGCAAATCAAAAAGGATATTTGTCACACTTTTCTTTGGAAGAGTTTCCTCAAATCCATTCACTCTACAGCAGTTTGTCTTCAAAAACTCCTCAAAAGCTGCCCATTTTAGCAACATCACAAATCCTAAATATTATCTTTTTTTCCAAAGCCAAGAAATGTGTTACATTTCTTTCTAGCCTTCATTACTTTGGTACAGTTAGTCACATCCTTAATATTAGTGACAGGTAGTAGGCTTGTTTTGTTTTTAATCAAAAGGGTAAGTCTCTTAGCAGATAATTATAATATCTATGCTAATCACTTGCTAGTAATGTGCAGATCTATAACGTGACATTCTGACCACACTTAAATCAGAGGCCTTATTTAACAACTGCTAAGATTCTCACATTTCTCCCACTCTAGAAATCTATAGTATCACCTTTATCAATTACCTCCACGTTTGTTACATGATGGTGAAAACAAAATATTGCTGCATTCGGGTCTCCAAGACAGTAGCAAAACTTCAGCATAATCAATTAATAACTCATCAACAGGATGATTTGCACAAACTTTAATACTTAACTTTAAAAAACAATGTCACTTATTATTTTTTGGACAGGTTATTTGGCTAGGTAAAAAACACAGAATCTAGTATCAGGGTGTAAGGAAGCAGTGGGATAAAGTTATAAGAAAAATTACAACTTTATCCCACTGCTTCCTTACACCCTCCCTCCCTCACTTGTAGGGGTGAAAAGTGCATCATATTCATAAACACAATCAGCAAATGAGGCTTACTTTAGTGATTCTGCCATCCTTATGTATTCAGGTGCTTTCTGGTCAACCTTCTCCATGCACAATCGGAGTTTCTTGTTATAAAAAAAGAAAAAGATCATTAAAAAGAGCTTGGATTAAAACACTAATGCAAGAATCTATTGTCATAAACTTCTCATGCGCTTCCTGCGCACATTCAAAGTTAATGGTAATAAGAGCTGTCTTGCTAATTGAGATCACAAGGCCCTCACAGTTTTGCTCAGAACACAGATGGCACAGTGAGGAAGACAGAGGAGCCTCTGTACTCGGACACATTGAACTCTGAATTCAGAAGATGTTTTAGTAGATGACTTGGACAACTTCTAGTCTTAATTTCAGAGAACCAACAGGTATTTCCATCGGTACTAACCAGGGTGTTTTGCAGACTGCTGAAGATACCTGACAACTACCATTAAGTGTTATTAAGTGTTTTCAAAGTATATTTGAACACAAAGAATTAAATGCTCTTGAAAATGGAGAGAGTTCATAAAATGAGGTTTTAAGTTACTAAAGGATATAAATTCTATATGGCAACTGGCTCCATCGTTTCATATATATCTTGACTAGATGGCATAAACATCCAATAGACATCACTCTCATGCAATGGAATAATAAATGAGCTATACATTCAGATGTGAATATGAGAGAGCAAGTCAGAAGTCAAGTAGAGACAGCTACAGCTGTGCTGCCTATGGAGGGAAAAAAATACAGCAAGGAGCTTGTTTTACCTCATAGAGTTTCACAATCTCTGGAGTATGTTCTTTCTCATCAATCTG
>JAUBNY010000777.1:209744-224231 GCA_032275445.1 Crypturellus soui
CACTTTCATATACAAAATCATATAAACCAATTAATATATAAAATTCGTAGCTTTCTTTTGAGTTAAAAATAGCCTCCCATATGAATGTATTTTATCTTAGCATTGAGTGAATGAGTCAGACTGTAACTGAAGTGCAGCAGTTGACATACTGAATTTCTTGCCTGTCCAGAAATGATAGGATAGCTGAGACTTAGCTTTGGAACTCTATAAATCATCAGCTTAGTAAATCTGCATTTGCCACATATCTTCAATATGAAAAATCCTCCTGATATCTAATTATAAGATGAAAATAATTCTCCCTCCAGTCAGAAATTAATCTGACCAGCATAGAAGTCCTGCAAGCGTAGCTATTGCTTAGATACAGCTGGATCTTCCCCCCTAAAAGCCTCTCTCCGTATCTCTTCAAGCACGTGCTGCAGTAGTCTAGTGCATGAGACACTGAGGTATTCTGTGCTCAGCATCCCATACAACACCTAACCATAGCTTACTCTCTTTGAAAGAATCTCCACCCATCATCAATCAAACTGTGACCACTAAATTTTTATGTACAAACTAACAGGCCTTGTTTGCTATTAAAATATTTCTTGAATATCAAATACTATGCTATGGGTTTGTAAACTCTATTGTGCCAGTCACAGGGAACCCTATAGTGAATTGCATCTACTTGACAGCAGCTGCCTAGCATTGTGTGGACTACTTAAGATCTACCACACCAGACTTTAAAAAATGATTTTACTGAGCTATAAATTGATTGATTAAAGAGAAGGGATTTGCACTTTTAAACATGGCTTTAGAAAATGCCTTTACAAGAACAGTGAAGCTGTTAGAATTCTGTGGCTGGCTCCCTACAGGCTTTCTTGATAAGCAACTGAAGGCAAGCACGCCTTCTAAATTAAAAATATGGATGTTTTCATCATGCGTTTGAAGGCTTCAGTAATTCTCAATGGTTTCTTAAGCTCACTTTGTTATAGTTTTTCCTTCAGTTCGTCACATTTCCTCTTTTGTTTTATACCATAAACCGTTTCTTTTTATACCATATTCTTTTTAACATAAAATATTTGGAGTATTTTAAGCATTGTAACTAGTTTATTCATTCTGCCTCTTCCCCAAGACACGAAGTGTGTGATGTGAGTTGGTATGTTTTGACAGGACTTCTTTTAAAGTGTAGGTTACCATCTATGTGAAGAGGCAAGGTCAAAGAAATTTATCTTGCCCATGGAGCACAAAGTGGGGATTGTGCAGTCACTGTAGTCATTGTTTGACTTATCAATATCTCCTTCCCAGACACAACTGGAGCTACTGTCTGGTTAAAATGTTGTCCAACTTTCTTCTGCTTTAGAATGCATATTTTATCAGACACATGAGATGCCTGGATTACTGCATTTATTCCTTGCATTTCAAGAATATAGCAAAAAGGTGTGTTCTGTCATGCCGGCAAGAGCACAAAAGAACCAGTATGTGGAAAGTGAAGTTAAAAATTGTAGGTGAATTAACATTCCCAGCTATGAAGGTAATTAAGCAGCCAGGTAACTCTTCAAGTATAGCCTTGATGTTGCTTAGAGGTCTAGAAATCAGATTCATTTTCTTTTGTCAGGAGACATGTTTTAATGAGACCTTTGAAAAAGAACATTGGCAGTGGACAGGAGGAAAATGGCAGTGGACAGAGCTTGTGCTCAGAAGGCCTCTCTGTCATTAATAGGGGTACTGAGTTTGATGTTTCCTCATCCTGTAGCAGCCTGAGCTCTAGGAACATAAATACTTTAATCTAACCAAAAATTTTGACGTGATAGAAACTATCTGGGTGAAACTTATTGATATTTGGATTAAATTTAACTAATGATCCTTTCTGACCAGGGACTCTCTAAAATAGGAAATACCCAGTAATGAAGAACTATGTAAAACTGCAATACAGTCTGATTCATAATGGCTGTGCTTGGAAAGAGCAATATTACAGAGAATATTGAACTGAGTCCAGAGGGTGTCTTCTGCCTGCACATCTGGCTATAGCAGCAACTGAATTACATATCTGCAAAGGAGAAGCGGGGCACCTCTAAATAAATCGTTCCTTTTGTTCAGGCAGGACCTCCGGCACCCATTCAGAACGGGAGCAGTAGCTCCAAAATGATTGCTGAATGTTCCAGATGAGCTCGTGGTTACTGGAGCAGGTGTGCTACATAGCACAAAAAAGCATACAGATCCCTCATTCCAGTATGTAGGGGTTAGAAGTTCCTTTTTTTTCTTAGGAATACTCTCTCTGACAGAATAAGCACTCCCTGTGCCAGTCTAATACCAGGACAGAGATCCTATACTGTTCAGGGATACCTTTTCTCCAGGAAACAAGTCAAAGAGAAAGTTCTCTGGGTATTTTGGATACAAAAATCAGACTTAATTGAATTCTGCAAGATGAAATTTGAACCAGAATACAAGTCCATATTTGCATTTTATAAGCTTGCTTTTATAAGTTCCCCATAACATTAATTGAAACAGAATGTCAAAATTATTCAGAGAAGCTCATGAGGAGAGGTCAACTTGTTTTTATTGTCATTAAAAATTGCTTCTTGACATCTCTAGAGCTGAGGATTCTCTTTAGAGAAAAATGGTTTTGAGAAAGATGTAATCTCACAATTCAAATATATCCACATGCAAACATTCTCAGTAGGTGCAAAGTTATGCCCATAGTACAAAGCCCAGGGCTTCAAGCCAGGTCCCTGGGCTCTGACAGTTTAGGTGATTTATGTCATTGCTGAGTAGTTTGGGAGGCATGCAGAATTTAGCAGAACTCTAATGCTGTTGTTCAAAGGAAAAAAGATAAATACTTCAGAGAGACTTTTGTTTCATGAGCAAATGTCACAATAGGAAGAGTCCCTTTTTAATATGCTATCTTTCTTTTTAGTGTTTTCTGTAGTTTTTTTTTTTTTTTTTGACCAAATTTGTACTGTTTCATTTTCCCTGCAGGCGATTTTTTGATATAAAAAATTTCTGGAGGTTTATTTTTTTTTTTTTTTGCAGAATTGCTTATGATCACTTTGATCATGAGTAGGAGGGAGAGTTTCTTTTCTCCAACTCCAGAGCCATTTTCAAACTGGGGCTTTGGTCTCTACTATCCCAGTGATAACTCAGACTTGTCCAGAGCCTGTGACAGTGCAGGATTTGTCCCCCAGCACCTGGGTACATCTGTGCCTGGGGCAAGAGTTGAGCACAGATACCCATGTGCCACATTTTACACCTAAATACAGCATTTCAGCAGAGATCTTCAAGCCACTTGTCCACTTGCAGTTATCATAGCTATTTCAAGTCTCTTGAACTTCTTTATCAACTCTGTTGTCTAAGGACCTAATTTTTCTACTTAGAGGTTTATTCAAAGGGACACCAACTTCTCAAAGGGCTTCTACCTGAAGAAGCCCAGAGACAGACACCTCGTTCAAAAAACCCAGTGTTAGACCCTGACATGCTCGCTATGAGGGCTGAGGTTTGTACTCATCTCTCTCTACGTTGTTCCTTACTGAGATTGTTTGTCTCAATGCACTTCCTCTGTGTGCAGGAGTCTGGGTCCCTAATTGTGCTGTGCACTTGCCCAGCTCAGCATCAATGTCCCTAACAGGCTTTAAAAGTGGGCCTAACGCTTGGCACTGATTTATCTATTGGTCCATGAAAAGATCGTGAAGGCAAATAATGAGAAAATCTGCTACTACAGCTCTGATTTCTCCTTGAAAGAATATAAATCCCTGTGTTTTCTGCTGTCGATCAAATATGACAGTCTAGAGACTAGGCAGAAACTTCTCCGTGGCAGATTATTGGAAAAAGTCTATGTGAGCATTTTTACATCTTTCCTGGGACGTCTTCCTCTGGTCACTGTCAGAGATAGGTGACTGAAGCCAATTGCTCTTCTTTAGTACAGCCATCCCTTTGGCGAACCTGAAGTGTAGAAGTTGCTACGGAAACTGCTCTTCTTTTGTTGAACTACAGGGGGGGAAAAAAAAGGTTGTGTGAAATTAATGTGGAGCTTGCCAGTGCGTTTATTATCAGTTTTGCTGAGAGCTGCTGAATGTGTAAGTAGTTTGTTGTATGTCACACAGTCATAGCGGCAATCAGGAAGAGAGCCCATTCCCCTTGCTCCAGTTACTTGGAGAACTTTCCTTTATTAAAATACCATTGATGTTTTAATTGTTTTTTCACAAGGGGCACATCTCTCTCCATTTATAAGGTTGCTATTTCTGTGTATAAAGTGGAGAGAAATATCTCCACTGATTATGTGAAGCACTCCCTTAATTTGTAATAAGTGTACATTGTCACCAGGACTGTGTTTTCTAATTTCCCTTCTCTAAGGGAAATCCTCTCAAATGTCTACTGCATTGCAGCTCCTGCATTGACTGCAAGCCTGTGCTATTGTGTCTGAACCTCTTCTTGTTAACAATGTTGTAAATTAGGAATAACTTAATTGCTTGAAGAAATGAGAGACAAAGAAACTCTTGTTTTCTCAAAAGAATCTAAAAGCACAGCTTATTTATATCACTCCTCCTAGTTAATACTTTTATGGAACTGATAAGGGGAAAATGAAGGAAATGGGTTTTAGTAGTAGGCAGTTCTTCCTCTTCTTGTGTGGCTGTTTCTAAAACACAGCTTCTTATGCATCACAATATGTAAATGGTTTGTCCTAAGGGAGGAGATTGTGACAAGTAGAATTCCTGCTTCTCTTTATCTAGATTTGTTGATCATCAGCAGGTAAGCATGGCTATAGCCATGATCTTTAAATGCTCCCTTTCATTAACCAAATAGTAGGCTTGGATGAGACAGCCAAGCTTTCAGGAATACAGACTTTCCTCAGAGGTGAGGAAAGGATTAGTGACTGAATCTTTGTCTCCCTTCTTAGGGCTTAAAAAGGATTTACGATTTTCCCTACCAAAGTGTCTGGTTTTTGTTGTTATTGTTGTTGGGGGGGGTTTGTCTGTTTGTTTGTGTTTTTGTTTTGTTTTCCCCAACTCTAGCAGTCAGTATAACACAAAGTGTTACCTCTGACTTACAAATCTTATATTAAATATTATCATTTTTGGAGACAGGGTTCCCAACCAAGTGTATCAGTCTAGGCCCCAAAATTCACTTGCTAAATTAAGAACCCTAAACAAATATTCAGTGGGTTTAATAACTTCTGGACTAAGTTTTAGAAATGCAGCCTGAAGTAGTTGTTTTCATTTTCCACCTACATGCTAACATCTTTCCTTCTGAAGAAATCAGTCTGTAATATAAAATTTGAGGAGTTGGTCTTCTCTTCCTCGTTCTTCAGGAAGGGCCAAACTAAGGTCTTTCGTTGCTGAACTTGCAGGATTTCCATTCATTTTCAGTAGTTAAGGAGTTAAAATCTAGAGGGGAGAAATGAATGTATCTCCTCTTCTCTAGCCTTTCTTTGATTCAGCATTGAGCCCTGGCCTTGCTGTTACTGCTCTCCTCAGTTCAAATAGGTGGTAGAAAATGTGTTTCTGATGTATGCCCCGAGGCTTTTTTTGGAGTGGCTGATAATTAACACAGGGCAACTGAACTGACCCAGGGAATCAGGTGAGATCATTGCAAGCTCTGACAGCTACTGATGAAGGTCACTTGAAGTATGACTTGAAAATGGTGAGGTGCAAAAGTAAAGATTCTGCTTTGAAACCTCTGGCACTTTCAGTTGCCATGCTTTTTTTCCAGGATCCCAGAAATAGCAGAACCATCTTCTCCAATCGTAAGCCTAAGACTTTTGCAGTTTTGCAAACACCGAAGCTTGAACTCTTGAATTCCTTGAAACTAATAGGAACTCCTTTAAAGAAACTTGATATTTGGGAGATTAGATGTCCTGTCTTAAATAATGGGTAGGATGCGTATTGAATGGGATGAAGGCATTAATTTCTGTGCAGAGAAATTATTAGTAGAATTACTGAGTGAATTCCACTGGGAATGCACACAAGTCCCTTCTCATATTTAAATGAATAAAGGCCCAGGAAGCTTATCATATTAGAGGGGAGGGGCTGTATCCCACATAGTGTTAAAACTATTGCTAAAAGAAGTAAAAATAACATGTTGCTTATATCAGCTAAATCATTTTATAGTTTAATGAGAAGAAACCAAAGCATCATTAAGTTAATCTTACATGTTGTTTTACTGACAGACTTTTCAATGCTAAACAACATATTATGGAGTCAGAACTTGACAGGCTTAATTGTATACTTAAGAGTCAGTCTAACTCACAGTGTGCCTTCTGGGATAGTGGCAGTTTAGAATTAAATATCTCAATGCATTCACTGTAATGTTTCTTTATTTTGTAATTATCTCCAAATGTTTATGCAGGGTAATCTCTATAGCTTTCCAGTTAAATGAGAAGCCTATTATTTATGAAGAAAGTGGTCAACTTTCGAAAGAATGTCACTGTATCTTGTGTCTTATTCCAGCCACAAACCAAATGTTACCTAATGAAAACAAGCAAGACAGAGCCTTATGGCACCAACTATTGAAAACAACAGCTGCCCAGACTATTGTTTTATCCCAGTTGCTAATGACAGCACTCAAGAGATCCCTGTTCAGTGCCAAAATATTAGTCATTGGACAAAGCAAACTTGCCATAATGTTGCTTCTGAGCTAAAGTCATGGTGTAGGAAGAAGAGATTCAGGGGAGTTTGATTTGGTATTACAGAAATGTTGGACATCCAGCTTGCTCTTGAGTAAATTTCCTGATTCACTTTGTCTAGTAACTTACAAGTTCATTTTGAGGTTTGAAAGTAAGACATTACTATGTATCATAAAGTAACATGCTAGTTAGTTTCTTTTATGCTATTCTTTTACACTTGCTGCTAACACATCCTAATTATGATAGAGGAATCATATTTGGGCATGAAAGGGAGCAAGAGAAGAGAAAATAAGAGCTTGACATAAAGTTTGGCATACAGTATTTGAAAGGGCTGGTTTGGATTTTAAAATATCTAGTCCTCAGCTTGCCTACCTCTCCTTTCAAATTCAGCACAGAGCACATTTGAAAATCCAAGCTGCCAGTTTCTGCCTGGTGAGATGTCAAAGATGCAAGGCTCAGAAGTTCCTGAGGATTTGACATCTGTAATATGTTCCCAGTATTTGGGGATCAGAGACCATAGCAAGAGCAAGTAAGAAAAACAGCAAGTATAAAGGTTCTATAACTGACCCTGCATAGTTGAGTGTAAAACATCTTCCTCTGAAATGCAGATATTCCTATAACAACCTTTAAATTTTTATTTCTTGTTGTTTTCAATTACTGTAAGCAACAGTCATTAATTTGTACAGAATACCCAGTAAAGTGACCTCAAGTCTTACTTGAAGGATGCAGTGTAAATACGATTAACCTTCAAGTTGTCTGCATTGATTTGATAAGAAAGGGACTTGAAGCCAGTGACAGGCCCACATGATCAAGTTCACTGCATGTGTGCCATAAAATACATAGTTCCCAGGAGCAACTATTCTTAAGAGAGATGTAACCTAAATTCTGATGTAGAAGGGAATTTTGAGCAGGGAGCTGATGTCACTAACAAAGGAAGTTTCATGTGTGAGTACTGCAGATACGCTGGCTGAACTGGAAAATGGTCAGTGTGAGTACTGTGCCCTTCCCCTCAACTGAGTGTTTGTGTGTATATATGTTACCAATGAAGTGATTCTACCTTTTTTTTTTTCCAAATAGCTTTATTGTACTAAGTAGTTACTAAGTTATTTGATCTACTCATTTTCTAATGGCTTTATTTTGGTGAGCATTTGTTACTCTTCCTGCAGTAAGACTGTTCATTTTCTCTTTCAGATTATGGCTGTTAATGGAATCCTGCGGTGCAGCAACACCGAAGGTCAGAATCTCATTATGATAGTTATTATACAGAAAGAAAAATGAGACTGTGAGTCCCAAGAGAGTTAGAATGATATGTTGTAAATGTATGAAGTGACTGGACCAAGTTTTACCCAGCTAACTGCATCAGAAATCTGACAGTGCAGAGATTTGCATGGTCCAAGTGAATATTTAAGGATTGTTCAGAGCAGGATAGGTCATCGTGTCCCTTCTTTTGAGAGCTGAGTGTATTCTCTGGTTAATGTGAGGGAAGTTCATAGAATGGTTTTTTGAATTGTTCCCCTGTCAGTCATTCCTAGTCTTTGGGATGAAGCTTGAAGCATGTTAAAATGACTGGGGGACTTAAACAAAGCAAAGACAACAACAACAAAACACTCAAACTTATAAACTTAATTGTTTGAGGAAGTGGTTTTCATGTTGAACTACTAGTTATGTAACAACAAAGACCTAAGACCTTTGTGTAATTCCTGATTTTATAATAACTTTCCAAGTCATTGTAATAACAATAGACTTCTCCATAGGTGTTTAATGGGTTTGTTTAAAAGTAAACAGCAAGAAGTGAAAAACTGTGGGTATTCAGCTGCCATTTTGGGACAGAGATTTTAATTGAAGCCCTTCTATAGACTCAATATTGGGCATCATGCTTCATAGGACATTAAAGTGCATATGTGACCAGAGAAGTATGCTACTGAGATGGTACTGACTTTTACTAATTACTTTTTTGATCTACTTGAGTCTTTCTTTTCACATCTGTAAATCCCAAGGGAAGGTGAATGAACCTATAGAACTAGAGTAAAAATTCCTCAAATGTTATCCCTGCCTCTGCTAAGAAGTCGGTAAGAGACAGTCTATCCCTTGTCAGCCCTTCTGTCGCCTCTGTCTCCCAGGTCTTTTGGACTGAGCCCAGATATGGGCAAAGATGTGCTTAAAAGCAGTTAGAGAAGGCTTGTAGATGCAAACTACCACCGCTGATACAATTTTAAAAAACAGCAAGCTGAGAGGTGGCACATGGTCATTTGGTTAGAATGGTGTTTGGGAACTGGGGCAGATTTATTATGTTTTTGTCTCTCTCATTGAATTGCTTTGCAACTCTTAGTGATGCATTAAGGCAGAAATTCAATTGTAATTAAAGTCAGAGTCAGTCTTTAGATTGATCTTAACTGAAAATAGGTTGGGCCCTTAAATCCCTCAGTTTTGTGCTGTGTGTCCTCAAACCAGCAGATAGTGGTACTAGACAGTGACTCTTGATGTTTGTGACAGACTTTGATACTGTCAGATGGTGACAAGAGAAGTCAAAATCATGTTAATAGCTACATTTTAGGAAGCAAACAGAATTCCCAATGGGCCTGGGATTCGAGAGTAATTCCAGAAAGCAGTAAAAAGAAAAGATGCGTTTGATCGCACTTCATTGAAGCTTCAGTGTGGTTGTTTGCAATAGGAACACTTTTCTTGGCCCAGAAATAATGATGTGAGATCCTGTTAGATGAGCAATTCTACAGGATTCTTTTCTGTGGACCAATGATGATTTTTATTTTTCAGATACTAGTATTCATTTCCACCTTTTCTTATCTAGAGCTGCTGGTACTTAAAATCTGGTATGTTGGGGCTCTAGAAATACACTCCTGCAATGGCCAGAAATGGTCTTTGTATCCTTCAGTGCAGAGAGATGGTTGAATTTAGTCAGTGTTTTTCATCTTGTGGTACCAGAGCATTCAGTGTTTGGAATATTTTCAAGGGATCAGTACAAAGGTCATTAAAAAAAGCAACCCTTTTGTTAGTATTTTTAGAGGTGCTCTGTGATAATCTGTTCCACCACTAGAAAATGCTTATGGAAGCTTAAGTAGAATATGCAACTATAGAATGCAACTAGAAAAAGTCAAATTTCTTTGAGATCCTTTTTAGACCTATATTTCAATGCTTGTATGATTCAGAGACCATCAGGGAAGAAGAAGAGTTAAAGCTTTAATAAATAATTTTACATTTCTGTAGGTATTATGAAAAATGTGACCCAACATTTCTGCATTTTGAAAGGAAATGCCTCATAAGGAACTGGAAGCTGATGAATTGTGTCTCACAAACCTTTTGAAGGTCTCAGCAATAATCTGTGATTATTTCTAAGCCTCTCCTGCTCCCGTTGAATAAACAGAGCTCGAATCTTGTTGTGTGGAGAAATTATGGAAATACCAAGGACTGCCTGATAAACAGGTAGTGCCATTGATCATTAACTCCACTTTATAGCTATAGCATCTTTTTGTCATTTGAATAACAAATGGCCTCTGAGCCAATATCAGAGTAAATCTTATTGACCTTTTACAACTGCTTGTGCTTTTATCAAAAAAAACAGTAACTTTGTCTTCATTAGAATCACTTTAAGTTCTGTTTTGGGCCAGATACTGAACAAAATCTTTCTATATACATGTGTTTGCATAGGAGGAAAAAAGGCATGTAGCAGTTCTCTTTACTTGAAGCTACATACACTGGGCCCATACAGTCAGTAGTGGTAAACTGAGGGAGACTGCTACGTTGATATTAAGCTCACGCAACCCACATCTGTGAGTATGTTAGGTAACTCATCTGAAATGGGTTAAATTAAGTGGTTCATGTCTCCAGCTGCAGTTTGCTTCTATCAGTGGTATTTCAACTGCTTGTTAATGTGGTTCTGTGACAAGAAGCTGGAGACTTCAGCCCATGCTACTTTCCAGGCTTCAGGTATATAAGCCTTTGTTACCTCTTAGTTGGACTAAGTAAGAAATAACTCCAGTGTAGCTAAGTGTGAGATGTTTCAGATTTCTGTAGGATAAAGAGTTCTGTACATCCATCAGCATTTCTGCCCGCAAGCTTATCACTTTACGATCTGCCAGGTTTTCATATATTGAAAAGATTGTCTAAGACTCCTAGACAAAGACCAGTGGAAAACTTAGGTACAGAGAAGATCTTGCGGGGAGTTGCTTAAAGACACCTAGATTTTGAATTTCTGTCTTCTATCTGTAGTGTGTGATGGGTGACTGACTAAGAAAAAATTCTTTGCAGGAGTTCCAAGAAAGAATGAAATTATCTGCTTAGATTGATTGACTCCCTACTGTTGATGATAGAGCATGAGGTCTTTCCCTTTCAGAAACAAAGCTGGACATCCATTGTTTTTAGGGGCAGAGCCACTTAATCCTATCAATTGCTGTTATGCTGGAGAGCAGATCCTAAGTTGGTCTTGCACAGGGAGTTCCATACAGCACAGATCTGTATGTGCTGGTGCATGTGCCCTGGTGGGATTTGCAGGACCTGGCAGCCCTGTTTCCCATCGCTCATCTGACCTCCTTAGGATGAGCATGTTAATGGGAGCCTGACACTTCGCTGCTTGCTGCCTCTGCCGGGTGAGGGAACCTCTGCCCTTCAGCTGCTGTGATCGATACAGGCCCAGCGACTGCCCTGCTGTGCTCCGGGAAGCTGAAGGGGAGCAGCTGGATCTTGTTTTACTCCATGAGGATTAGATTCATCACTGCTGAACTGTGGAGCAGGGATTCTCACTGGGTGAAATACACATTCACCTTGGTTTCAGTGGGCATCACAGTAATGAGGAAGTGAGAAAACTAAGGCAGTGCAAGCATGATCAGAGAGACTATCCTACCCTTTCAGGTGGGCTGGTGGAATGTAATCGTGAGCAGGCTATGAGGGCACACGCGCACCGACAATGTGAAACCCAAACTTCACAAATTAGTCCTTTTGTAGAAAGGACTGTTTCTAACTCAGTTGTAACATGAACGTGCAGAATAGGCAGCAGGTCACAATCATCAGGCAAATCTAATCATTAAGGAGGCATTAAAAGCTAAGTTCATCCAGATAGAATTCAAATTGAATCGATCTGTAAGCAATTAATGAAAAGCCAAATAATTAAAATGGCAATTAAATATGAATTTAACCATATGTCGCCATTTAAAAGATGTTTCTGATACAGATGTTTAAAGGGTATGAATTTCACCTAGCCCTAGTTGAAAGTAAAGTATTATTGAACAATCTCTGTTCTGATGACTTTTTAAATCTCTGATTTAAACACTGTTGGCAACGCCGGCAATCAATTCCTTACCCATATAAGAAAAGCTTTGCCAGTCAGAGGAATAACAGCTGCATAAAGTGATGCAGTGCCACATCAGATGTCATTAAGTAAATGGGTGACAGTCACACATCTAAGCCTGTCATACTTCACATCCTAGAGGAACATCCATTCCAATCAATACACTAGAATATATTCACACCATTCATTTTATTCCATTTAGTTTATTTTCTCTATGAAGGTCATTACAGATAAGCTTCAAGTAGCTTGTCCAGTCTGAATCAGACCAGGGAAGGAGACAGAGAAACTGCTTTTATTGTTTTACTGTGCTCAGCATAAAGGCTAAAGGGTTTTATTCCTTCTTCACCATATTGGACATTTTTTTTTCCTGAGCATATATATCACAAGCTCTCTTGAATGAAACACACTAAGGATGGAATGGAGACATGCTTCTGCAGAGTTTGTTAAAGGTAATGTACACTTAAACTCCAAAACAGCAGCTACATGTTCTCTATAACCACAGGTCGACTAACATCAAAAAGACAGGACCAGCTTCTTGTTCTGGTAACAATCAAGTAATCTTTTAATTAAGGTAAAGTGCAATGAGTAGTTGAAAGGGAATATTTAGACTTTAGTGTAAAACAGGAATTAGACCTGAATCTTAGGAATGCCCTGAAACATCTTGCAGAAGTACAAAGTGTCCCTAGTAAGTGGGAACAACCACTGTGTGCGAGTCAATATGATGAAGACAACAGCTCTGCTTACTCTCTTCCTGTCTCTTCTGGGGCACAGTGCTGCATTTCACCCTTTGACACTGCAGAGAAGAATACTAGGAAAAGATCGCTTACAAGGGTCAAGTTTATTATAACTCTAAATGAACCTAAAATGAACAAACTTTCTCCAGTCTCTGATCTCTGAGTGAAGATGTTTATTAGGTACTCACAGAAAAAAAAAAACACACACTTTTTTTTTTTGGCGATAATAAGCTTGGAAGAGCATTTGGCATACACAGCTCAAGACAGCCACTGATTTCTAATAATATACACAAGACAGGAGGGAACAAAGTAACATCTTCTCCATTTGCGTCAGCTAGAGAAGCGTCATCCCATCACCTTCTAAGGCCTGTTAACCCTTACATGGAAAGGGTGCAATTTCTCAAAAAGGTATATGCCTCTTCTTCCGTGAAGCTTGCTCCAGCTGTCTCCGCAGCAGAGTGCAGCTGCAAGCAGCAAATCCAAGGACAGCTTTCAGCCACCCGTGTAGTCTTGTGACCCTTTCCCTCACTCAAAAATCAAAAGTCTTGCCACTTGCCCTGATTTGATTCTACTCCCTTGAGTCAGGAAGAGGGTTTTGTGTTTTCTTACAAAACTATCTAAGACAATTAGTGATAGTGTGCAGATTTTCTCCATAATTCTTCCTGCTGGCAGCCTCGCCCCATGTGAGTGCATTCTGGACTACACATTGTCTGGAAGAGGCACTCGGGTATCCCAGCAGTAAGGTGCGTGCCCCAGCCACCCCTAGCTAATAGTCACTGCAGGGGCTCTAGGCATGCAGATGCCATTCATCATTATTTTGATTAGGTTCGTAGGTTCTTAAAGGTGTGTTAAAGCCACATCTGCCCATGTGGTAAAGTACTTTAATGGGAGCTCTGGCGTGTCATAGAGTGTAACTTCTTTGGCTTGCTTGTAGTTCTGTGTCGATGAGAATGTAAATCATCAGTCTTACAATGTACTTCATCTTTCCCAAGATCTAACAGAGATGTTAGGTCACAAATAAGAAATATAAGAGGCAAATGTTTTTGTTTTCTCAAAACTTTGCCTGTTTAATTGCACATGACTCCAGACTACTTTGATGACCTGTTTGTGGATAAGGTCTGCAGCTTGTAGAAGCAAGAACTGTGAATTATTTTCTTCAGCTGAGACATAAGCCAGCTTAGTGTACTTCAACTTTAGTTACCCTGTTCTTCGTTCTCCAACTGCCCTGTCTGCTTTAAGCCTGTCATGTGGTACCGCTTATCATTAGCTAGAGCCAAAGAAACAGTGATGTGAACACATTTTGGAACATGTTCAGTATCATTCTGTACAGCGTGAGGTGGCAGACATGGAAGCAGCCCTAAGCACAATGTGGACAAAATAGTTTAATGGCTCAGAAGAGGGCATACATTTAAGTGTTTACTTGTACAGGAGGGATGTGGATTTAGCACAAGGGATTGTGTCCATCCAGACAGTCTGCTGGTGTGCTGGGCTGTATCCATCAGGAAGTGCTAAGCAAAGTCATCAGAAATAAAAGATCTCTGGTTTATCGTATTGTCAGGTATCTCTTGTGAATGTTGATCTTTGTGCGGATCCAAATATGACTTGGACTTTGACCCAGAAATAATTTACATTCTGCTCTTCCAGTGTCAGATTTTCCAAGGCATCTGTGTAAATTATACAAGTGCAAAGAGGCACTCTCACTTTGCTCTGCTGGATTCTCATATTTCCCCAGGAAAGTGATTTCAGTGGGCTTCTGTTTCACATATGTAAATTGGGAAATTGTACATGGGGGTATGTGCAGATATTATCCGTGCAACAATAGAGACAGTCATAAAAAATGTTCTTTATGACTCTAGGCT
>JAUBNY010000777.1:224331-239731 GCA_032275445.1 Crypturellus soui
TACATGGGGGTATGTGCAGATATTATCCGTGCAACAATAGAGACAGTCATAAAAAATGTTCTTTATGACTCTAGGCTAGCATCTTATTTTAATATAATTAGAATTATTTATATGAGAATGGATATTTGCTGACTAAATAGGCTGGCTAAATAGGGTTCACCAGTTTTACGGCAGAAGTAGATTTCTTGTGATAGTTAGCATTTCAATCTATACCTTAATAAGCATTCTTCATAACCTCATTCAAACAGCTCTCTGGCATTTTATCTAATTTAAATAAAGCACAAGTTTAAGGAAAAAAAAAATCTTAGTAACACAGAATATCTTCATGTGTGTCCTGATGTTTTCTGCTGGTTCTTCTTGGAACAATCTTGATTCATTGCAAAACTTATATAAAAAAAAAAAAATGGTTTTGTATTATTTCACATGGTGGCTCATTTCCAAGCAATCATTTCCAAACGCATAATGACTGTTCCCTTTGCTCACATGCTGTCATCACACTGTGAGAATCCGAATCATTTATTTGGAGAAGCAGAGCATGTAGCCCAAGTACAAGCAGTGCTATATAAAACTCATTTTGATTCTGTTTTTATTAACAGACCTGAATATTCATGACTTTTTTTTAATGCAAGAATAAAAGCAGAAAGCGTAAGATATGAGCTAAAGTCCGATGAAGAAATCAAGTAGCGGAAGTCCCCTTAAGGGAGGAGACTGAGCTAGACAAAAATTGATTACTCTGAGAACAGCCAATCATCAAACCCTAGTCAAGTTATTGCTTCCATAATATTAGAAGCAAGCTAGACTGTGGTCTTGAGTGTATACTGGGATTTGGAAGGTATTAAAACCTTCTGTTTGATAATTCTCTAAAAGTGTGTAGAGAGGTAATTTGTTTCCTTGAGGTTGGTCGTTAAAACTAGACACTTCAGAACAGGTATTTTTTGAGGAAAAAAAAATAAAAAGAGCCACTCCGAACAACTTTGGCTTTGACCTATTGATGGGGACAGGGTTTGGATTTCAAAAGATCTTGCGCTATAATTCTGGCTTTGCAGTTTTCCCCTGTCCTTTTCTGGATAGTGATGTTGGCGTGATTGTCTTTTTCTGCCCCAAAAATGCAAGGGGCTGTTACAGGTGTGCAGCTGACCTGTGCAGCTCTTGGGAAACATATACATGGCAGCGGATTTTCTGGGGTGACTGTTCCCCAGGGACCATGTGTGGGCCATACTTTTAACCAAGTGGAATGACTGGACCTGAACCTCCTCTTGTTTTCACATCTGGATTCAGTGGCTATCCTCTTGATTCTCAGGAATGTGAAACTTCAGGTTTGACTTGTACAAACTCATATTTTCTATTCCAGTCATGTTGACACAATCCCTGTCAGCCTGTCTGACAACAGGAACAGAGCCCAAATAACAAACAGTTTGTGCTTTTAGAGAGACTGACATTCTACCAAGGAACAGCAATCAATTACCATTTAGGTTTTTCTGACTGAACAAGATGTCTTTAAATTAAGTCCCTCTTTTTCTCTTACAGGACCTGAAAGTAAGAACACTCCAATCTCCTAACTTAGCCACTAAACAGACAGCAGAGAAGGGAATGTTACTGGGTTGCTTGGCCAGGTGACAGACTTGAACTTCTACCGTGGTACTTGGTCTGGGAAACCCTTTTCTCTGGGATAGATGTCACAGTGAACAAACTACCTTTCAGAGAGCCTAAGAACCGATGAGAAAACTAAAATACTGCATTGGGGGATTAATCCGCGCTTGATTCTCAGATGATTATCCTGGTTCAGGGAACTGCTTAGGCTGAGAACCGATTTGTGATACAAGGGACAGAACACAGTCACACAGCTGGAGGCAGGCCGAGGAGGAACTAGGGCAACTTGGTCTCTGTTACGCAGCATTGCATCCAGGAAACCTGCAGCATTGTGAAGTTTGAGACATATTTATTTCTCTAACACTTTTGTGGGGGTGGAAAGACTTAAAGAAAGTGGTAAGATGATGTATCCCTTAATCAAACTTTTTTTTTTGTCTGTCTTCTCTGCATACTCATGATTACAAGCTGATGAGTAAGGGCAGTGTTAGATGCTAATTGCTTCCACACATTGTATTCACTAAATATTTTTACTAGTTATAAATTGCAACAGAAGAAATATTTTGTCATGAATCCATAACTATCTTATAATGTCGTAGTTGTCACACTCATGCTCACTACCACAATTTATCACTCTCCAACCTGTTATAACCTGGGCTCATTACTCTGGTCTCCACACTCTTGCCTAAAGGAAAAAAATCAATCCTTGGTCTTTCTAGAAATAAGCAAAAAGTAACCCTTCTAGAACTAACCATAATTGCAGTGTAGTTCCAGTGTCCAGAGAGTGATTGCAGTGTTGTCCAGCACACTGCCTTTGCTTTCAGAAGTTCCCCAGAGCCCCTGCTATGGAATACGACCCTTCTGGTGACCCGCATGTTCCAGGGGGAGAAGCAGAGACTCAGGAAGTTCTTGTTGTCATTAAAGTGGAATGGCCAGACCCTGGCCAGTTCCCACTGTCTTATCCATCAAAAAGACACAGATGACACCATTAACCCCTCTGTTGTCCTGTTAGCTCTCTGCAGTCTTAAAGTTGTTTCTGTGGCAGGCAGGAAGTAGAGCCCAGTCTTGCAAATTTCTTTGTGCTCAGTCATCACAGGACAAAAACAATCCCATGTAACAAAACCCAATCAGATATGTCCAGGCAAAGTTTGGAGGAATACTTAGTTTTAAGGAAGTTCCTCGAGTCACATTAGGTCCATGCTTAGATCACAACCTTGGGAAAATTCCACAGCACTGGGGTGCTGGAACTTTTATTCTTTTTCTCTCTGCAAATTTTGCATGCGAGATGCTTCCTTCCGTTTTAGTGGGGGGAAAAAAAAAAAAAAGAAAGAGATATATACCACTGTACTGCCACATATATTTGAGCAGAGAGCATGGGTTTGGGGAAATAAGAACAACTTCCATATAAGACCTGTACCAGCAGCTGCATTTGCTCAGTCTGAATGAACATGAAGTGAATAGTTCCATCATGGCCATCATCATAACAGACCTTATGACGACAGATACAAAATATTCAAAACTCCCATGAAGTCAGTTTAGTATCCTTGGAAATAGACTTCAGTGCTGAGATATTAGGCAAAGCTGAAATTGTGTTAGAGGGAAAAAAAAAAAGGAAGAAGATATTTTTAATGACACTTCATCTCTTCCAGCATAAATGGAAATTTTAGTTATTTCTGCCTTTGTCTTGTATTTTTGTCTGCATTTTTTGATTTTGTTACATACAGATATTTAGAAAAAAAAGGACCCAAAGGATCTGCATGTCTCATCATGAGGCCATTAAATAGATCTTATACTCAACCTTAAGGTTCTTAAAATTTGCAGTCTCATCATTATTGTTGACTCCTCTTCAATCTCTCAAAACAATTTCTGCTGTACAGAGGGCTTGTAAGAATATCCAGTTTTGTTCTCTTAAAACTTCAGTAGGCTGAATTGAGAGGCTTTGAATTTCTTGCAAAGCTTGGGAGTGCTGCACCTCTGGGAAATGTGACCAAGCACACTGCGCTCACCTGCTTGAATCCATGTTGTCTCATCCACAGACTTCATTTTCTGTATGCCTCCTCAGAAAGATGACAAACCTGGCCAATTTTACTTGAGCTGAAAATGGAAACATGTTTTTCTCTGTCCCAGAGTATGAGAACTGGTAGTTTAGCACATATTGTCACAAAGAGACAAATTCATTATGCCACCAAATCATACCTCCCAAGCTGTCTGTCTGAGTATTGATCCCCTGTTCCTGAATAAGTAGACTCTGCAGTTGCTCATAATTATTCTGGGACATCTCATTCCGGTGACTGGATCAATACCGATGTACGTGCGCTCCTGCTGCGTGTTCCTGTCATGCCTCAGCACCTTCACATCACCTGTTGTTCATCAAGAGCCCAAAGAAATAATTTGCAATGGTGGTGAGAATGCTGCCAGGCACTTCACTCTCATTTAGGTCTCAGCTGGGGCCCAGAATGCTTTGGATTCGGTCTTCATTTGTAATGAGAGCCAGTGTTAACTTCGCACTGTCCCACACACTGAGCCTGGACGATTTTCCGTCAGTGTCACCCTAAGCCAAGTGTGATACCTATGGGATGCTTGTCCTGGAGCTCCCTTGGAGCAAAAACATAAGGGCTTGATGTCACCTAGCTTCTATGGCAAGGAGAAGTGTAGATGTATAAGTACTGAAAAGTAGATGTATAAATGTTCCACTTGTCATCCAGGGGCTCAGAGTAAACCTGTCAGGGGGCAGCGAGGGCTGGCGGCTCCCCAGGGCATGGGAGAAAATCCTCATTGTGTCGGGCCCGGCCCGCTGCGTCAGGCTGGAGTGGCTGGGGCAGAGCAGGGACAGCAGCCAGGAGTCCAGGTATTTGGGCAAGTTGATGATTATAAGACAGGTCCAAAGTAAACCAGGAAGTCAATCCACTTGTGAGGGTCAGGATTCAGTCTGGGGACAGTAGCCAGGTGAGACGCAGGCCAGTGGGGACCAAGCAGGTCACCAGTGAAAAGGCAGGTCTGAGATCAGGCTGAAGTCAGTCCAGAGGTCAGGATCCGGATCAGCAGGCCCAGGCGTGTCTGTGACAGGGTGGGAAGGGAGTCCCAGCAGCGTAGCTCGTCCAAGGACGGGAGAGCCAAGGCCAGGGTGCAGAGGTGGCTCTGGGCCCAAAGGCTGGAGCTGTGGCTGGAGGCACTGTAATCTTTCCATTACATTTGCAGCAAGTAGCTTTGCAGCCTGATCTTCTGTTGCCTTGATTTTTTCCACCGCAACTGCTGCAGGATGTTTTGCTGGAGAGCTTTGACTTTGTGTTCCCAGCTGCACAGGGCAAGGGAAGTCTCTGGCCAGGCTCACAGAGCGATAAGGAGCTTCAAGTTGCCACTTCCCTCTGTGTTCTTGACGCCCTTCCTCTTTTCCCTATGCCAGCTTTCTCCTTTTATACAACGTGCTGTACAGGGAGGAGAGGCCTGTGCAGTAAGCAAGTATATTCAAAGCTGTGGTTGCAAAATGGAGTGGTGCTCTGGCAATACCTTGCCCAGAGGGTTAGGTCTCTGCTGGTTTTAATTATCTTCTGAGTCTGTGCCATAGACAAAGCCAGATCCACATTTGCTAGTCACAAAGCCTGGTAATTGTGAAGCTGTCAAACCAGGGTATGAGTTTGAGTCCTTTGGAGGTTTCTGAGTTTTTGGTTTATTTGCTTTTCTTTTTACTACTGTGGGATGCAAATCAATCGCTTCTGTAGATGCAATTATAGTGATAAGAGGAATTCATACAGTGGGATAGCCAAGATTTAGGCTTGACTCAACATGTTGTTTCTATCCTCCATTCTTACAAAGTTATTTTACTGCAAGTTCAGTTCCACCATGGTAAGCTAATTGGAGCATGTCAAAGAGAATTTTTGGTTAGTGCACTGGGATTGAACCGCTTAACATTAGTAACCTTGGTGTAGCAGTCTGGATAGCAGCCTGTTAATAAGTGCTTTAAAACCTAGTGCATCTCTGGATGCTGTAAACGAGCTGAGATTGCAGATGGGTTAGATGGCTTTTTAGAATGAGGATTTTGAGCACTTCTTTATTTAGCCTGGAAAGGGAGCAGTCGCAGCCCTTTTTTATGTTCTTAGAAAAGTGACTGGAACTTTGCTAAAGCCTCATGCTGTGTGTGAGGATCTTGTCCTTCACAGAAGCAAATTTTGCTGTTGCTACTTGGAAACAAAGCACTCCCCCCTCGACCTCCCCCCCCCCCAAAAAAAAAAAGTTACAGAAGGGTGCGACGACCTCAGCCCTGTCTGCAAGATGTTATTTTGGTTCTGGATTCAGATACTGCAGATTTGGATGTTTGTATTCAATGTGAACTTTGCAGGCAGAATCCATCACTAATTCCCATGTCAGTTGCTCACATCGGATCTTCTTTTAGTTCCATAATACTCTATGCTCCAAGGCACATAGTGTATCTAACGCTGCTCAAACCACTCTCACTACCTTTCTCTCACACACACACAAAATTAAAATACGAAACCGACTTTTTGCATTCTTACATTTCTTTTTTTCCAGACTGATTTGTGCTTCTCAGAAGATTCTGAATATTCAGCTCACATAGCACAGCCGAAGCAGAGACCTGTATCTAGCAGTCTGTTGAAAGCAAAGAGAACGTGCTCTATACAAGACTGTACTTCACAATCTGTTCACTGAATCAGCTCTTGTGGCCTGAATAACTCAAAGCCCTGCAGAGCTAGCTACATTTTAGTGTATAAAAGAGCCCTTAGGTATTTTAACTGATGTTTTTAAAGAACTCTATGGAGAAAAAAATGCTGAAGAAATTTATTCAAGAATTAGTAATGGTCAGTTTTGTTTGTTGATTGCTGTCGACCTGAACATCTCTATGATTCCTGAATCTGTCTAGCACACAACTGATTCGAGTAAGGCCCTATTTTTACTAACTCACTCATGTCCTGCTTGTAATTCCCAGTGTTACAAGCTCAGCTCCGCGTGTAACTGTTTCTGCACACAGTTCCAGAAGCACAAAGCAGGAGCAAGGTGCTGGTTAGTGCTAACCAAGCAATGCAAACAGGCAGGAAGGTCCCTGTTGTCCCAGACGATGACAAACACAGTCAGTCTGAATGATCCCGTGTTGTGGGAGATGCTCGCAGCAGTTCAGACTGACGAGCTGTGTGTCGACATTTGATTAATTGTCGTGTTACTAGTTGTAGTGTAGCTGAGCGTTGCATCCAAGGAGCAGTGTGAAGTCTAGGGACAGAAGCATGAACAGGACAGGGAGGGAACAGAGAAGAACAATATTTGCAGGTTGTTCATAATTAAGCATCTTGTTCTGACTGCCTTACCCTGAGCAGTCCAGGGATCACAGGAGTATTTTGCAGAGTTGGTTAATTTGTTCTCTTTTACTCTTTACCTTCTGCATGGGATCACTGAAGAACTGTTCCTGCTGCACCACATACACATGCGGGGGTACCAGGTTGGATCAAGGGGGAATACACACCACCACCAAGACACTGGCCAGTTGCAGAGCCTTTTTTGGCAGTCTCTTCCCTTGAGTGGTGAAGTAGTGACACTGGGGATAGCTGCGGGAGATGCAGCTGTGCAGTCCCTCCCCTCTCCCTTCTGGGACCTGCTGTGGGATGCACAGAGCAAGCGCCCAGGCCCCTGCGGCCCGTTCGCCCTGCACTGCCGCGGCAGGAGCTTGCGGCAGTCCCACCTGTGCGAAGGAGCCAAAGGACAGAGGTGGGCATCGGCCCGAGGCCTGGTGCAGAGCAGAGCTGTAGGTTTGCTTTGCAGCACAAGCTGAAACCCACGGCGTTGCTGCCCCCCGATGCTGGCTGCCTGACTTGTCTCTCTGACTCATGCTTAAAATTTCCAGGAGTAACATTGACGCTGTTGGAACAGAAGCGTCAGGCCTTCCTTCTACAAATTGGACTAAAAACTTGTGTGTTTAAAGACTTGAATGTCTTGCCCAACCATGTTAGATGATCTCATAAAATATATAATAATCTCTACCTACATGCTCTGCCTTGTTTTCCGACTAAATACAGCATGTAGCATATGCATGTGCATATTGGTGCTCCTAATTTAATTATTGTAAGTATCCTGAATTTATGTAGTAGAAAGGGTTTCGCGTATCCATCCATTTGCTGTATGGACATTGCCAGGTCACTCTGAATGTGAATTACTAGGTTTGAAATATCAAAGCGGCGTTGGGGAGAGGACATATATTTAAGGAGCACGTGCTGAGTTTGTCCTGTCTGAGCACTGGTGGTGTGTGAGACGAAACCCACAGCCTGGGTACATTGCTCTGATCTTTTGCTTTCCTGTTGGCGTTGTGGGGCATGAGGACTATCCACTGTCTGTCGGTGGACTCTTCAGCCGCAGAGCACAGCATGGAGGTACCTGTGAGGCAGCCCCGAACCGGTCCTGCAGTAGGAGACCCGGGCATGAGAGAGCAGAAGGCAAAGGGAGCTGCAATGCAACTGGAAACTCCCGAGCAGCTTTCAGTGCTTGCGCCAGCCCGTGCCCATCCCTCATTCCTGCCTTGGCTTGTTGGAGAGCCTCCTTGGTCTCCAGCTCTCTAAAACCACATGCACTTTGACCTTGCCATTTGGTTTGGTGCCCTTCCTGCAGCTTTCTCTTGTCTCTTCTGGTCACCATCATTTTCTCTTGTCTCTACGGTAAAGCCCCATTTAGTGTGGCTATTGTGACTAGGGAAGTTTGGGCAATTCCCCTTTCTTGATCCACCCAATATACTTTTTCTCCCTGCACTTCTGGGGATTTCTGCACCACTTCCAGTATATCCAGCTGAGCAGCAGCCCTGCGAGCTGGTGGCAGCCTGGCTGCGATGAGAGGGACGTGATGTGGCAGTGGCACCAGGAGGTGGCACTGCTGGCCAAGGAAAGTGCTTGAGGTGCTCCGCACAACCCTGCAGCAGGCTTTCTCTAGCAGGCCACTTGGCAGCATCTTTGCCTTTGTTACCAGGAAGGTGAAAGACTTGGATATATGTAAACGGTTTACAAAGCAAGAAAATAATATTTGATTTCTAAGCCAATGCACACAATAAAGGGAGAGTCTGCCCCAGAGAGGCTGCATTTGGATCAGGAGTGGCAAAGGCCGTGGAGCAAGTCATGGCTTTGAAATTAGCATCATTGAAATTATGATTTCCCTCCTCGCTCCCCTGTTCAGGCCTGAGGCAGGAGGCCAGGGGAGGTGCAAATGTGAGACCAGTGCAGGAGCTGCTGTGCTGGTGAAACAAGGATCAAGGGCCAAGCTTAGCTGCTGAAAAGAAAGAGAGTGGAAAGCTTGGACCTTGCCAAAATCTCCGCCGAGTTTTCTTTTGTCCCAAGAATGCAAGTTTGCAAGCTTTGCATCCAATGTTTGCAAGTTCCCAAAATCTCTTTTCCCTGTATCCTTTCATTATCTCAGCCAGGCACCACTTTGCCTCTTTCTGCTTGGGCTGCAATCTACCTAGCACATGTGTGACCTCTTTCTGCCAGGTTGGAAGAAGAAGATACTGTGACCAACACACTGTGGTAGGAAGACTGCTGTGGCCGCAGAGGTCCCTGCTTCTCTCTTTCTGCACTGAACAGAGCCTTTCACACCTGAGCCATTTAACCAGATTCATCAGGAATCAGTAGAGGTCGTTCAGCAATACAGCTGTCTCTGGTGGCCTTGTCAGAAAAAAAAAAAGTTCCTGATCTTGAGCAAACCAGTTGGAAGGACATTTCTTTTTGCCCAGCTACTCAAGATTAACTTCTAATCTTACAGCAATACCTTCTCTTGATTAGTGTCTAGGAGTAACTGGCAGTCACACCAGGCTGCAGACAGGGCCGAGGCAGGAGCTGCATTGCTGGCAGGGCAGCAGTCCTGGCCTCAGCACGGGCACGGCTCTCAGGGCTGGGCAGCGGGCGCCTGTGTGCACTGTCAGTTGTCTCAGCCACTAGCTGGCAAAGGCCAATTACATTTAGCAGCTTCTACTCTGCTACGCAGAGACTGTGTCTGGATGCGAAGTAGAGAAGTGCAGCGTAAGCATTAATTCTGTGCAGCTGCATTTTTCAGGCTGAACAGAGCTGAGAGCAGCAGGGCCGGGGATTTCCAGCTGAGCAGTTATATTTGGTCACTTGCTTGCAGGTGCGATGAATTCACTGGGAAGGACAGTGGCTAAGGAGCCAGCGTCACATCCCTAGCATGCCGGTCTGCAAATCTGCCACTGCTCCGGAGCACTGGAAAACAGGGTAACCTATCTTTAACCGGGCTAGTGTTAACAGGAAAGATATCTTTGCTCTTGCCATGTAGCATCAGGTGGAAGCATAGAACAGTCTTTCCCCTAGTGCTGTCATCCAAGCCTTCATCCCCAAAACAAAGTCAGGAAGAGATATTGTCCATCTCATACATGCCCTAGCCATCACTGGGTAGCAGGGCTGCAAGAAGCACATTCCATGGAAGTATGGAAGGTAAATACATTTGAGACTCCATATCTTAGAGGACATAGGATTTAATTTAATTTAATCAATTTTTTTCCATTTCCATTTTCCATTGACCGAAGCTGTTAATTCTTTCAAAGCATCCGTTCCTTGTCTTAACCCAGCACCAGGGCTTTTCCTACCTGTGCCCCCAGAGAAGCAGCATTGCCTGGGTCCTCCAGAGCTATCTCATACCAAATGTGTTCTCTTCCTTCCCCATTGCTAGAAATGTGCCCACTCTGTTACAGGTTGCCTGAGCTCTGCTTTGTGGGGAAGTGGTTTGGGGCATTCGCAAGACATTGTTGCCTTGTCAGGTGGTCATTAACATGTCCCTTATGACATCTAGTTGGTGTCAGTATCTGTGGGAGTTTTGTCTTTGCTTTAATTAGCCCCAGATAGAGGCTTTCAGGGCACCAAAAGGTTTTTTTTTTTTAATTGATCAGTAGCACTTGAGATTTTGGCATTCCAGAAGTAGGAAGTTAGTATTATTGTGGTTTAATTTGTAGTAGCTGCAACTTTTCTTCAAAGAGCCTCGGATACAAGGGGAAAACATATTTTTAATCATTGATACTAATATTCTTACTTTCATTGTAGTAACCTTAGCATAGGAACTAAGTGTTCACAGGAGGCAGAGCACTCTGAAAATCAAAATGCATTACTTAATATATTCTTACATTGCACTGTTATATAGAAAATATCATCCATGTAAAAACTATTTGTAAAGCTACGCATGTGACAAAGTTGTGTAGGACTTTATCGGGGTTAAGTAAAGGGGATAAGCATGTACATACTAAAAGAAAGATTCCTTTTTCTCTCTCCTTTCCTCTTTACTCCTGATCTGGAAGAGAATGTGGTAAGGCTGAAATGACAGAAATCACAGAAATGAACTGCCCCCGTCTTTCTGTGGGGCCGGCAGGGATTTGAGCCTAACAGTCCACTGGTCTGTTCAACTTCTGAAGCTGGGGCAACACCCCAGCAGAGAACCTCGTCTAACACCCCAGAGTGAAATGGATGCAAAATAACTTTCTTCAGAAACTCCACAAGCTTTCTTAGGTATTTAGCTGGTTATTGTCTATCTGCCTCCGTGGTGTTTGGGAACTAGCCGGTGTGTTTTGCACAAAAAATCTGAAGGAACATTGCTATATGGCTGATTGGCGTGGAAATGTCACATGGAAAGGGCTATATTTTTGTTACAATTTGCATCAATTACTTTTGTTTTATTAACTTGCTAGTCTGGTTTGGAGTGCTTACACAAGGCAGAGCACTTTGCAAATGAAAGTGCATTATTTTTCATCACATTATTGCATTACACCATCATCTAGAATGTAAAGTGCATCTTTCCAGGTATAACAAGCTGTAATTTCATTGAAGGCTCCCTAGGATTTCTGGACCACAAGAGCAAAGCTGCAACAATTTAGTCACAGGAGCCAGAATCAAATTACGGCCCATCTAATACCCAACAGGGGAAACACTGCTGCTCTGATACATTCCAGATGGGATTAGGTGTTTTTAATATACCGAAACTGGATGGAAGCATGAAACCGTGCCTATTAAAGACATTTCAAGCCGCAGTAGCCTTTCGGAGTCATCCCTGGCATCACTACCCTTTCCTTGGCTTTGACACAGGCCAGAGCCAAGAGTCTGGCAATGAGAGCTGGTTATTTTCTTGTGCTCTTTAGGGAAGCTGTGCCCTGCTGTGTGAGCCGGGAGGAAGAAAAGTGAAGAGAAACTTACAGAAAATGTTTTGTGCAACTTAAGGTATCTGTTGGCTGCAAGGACTATGGCAGCAACTAATCCTGTGTCCTGTTTCCAAATTGCTGCTCTCACTACAAAAAATGCGATCTTTCGCTCCACAAAATTTAGCAGCAGTCATCCCTGTGTGAGCAGCGCTGCCTTTCAGGTAGCTGATGAAGGACCACGGGCCCTCACATCCTTTGGCCCCACGGATGTGATGTGCCTGGCGTGTACGTGCAGCCCTGCTGGCACGGACCACGGGGACTGCGCAGGGAGAGACGCCGGAGCCCGGCGCGGCCCACGCTGCGGGGAGGAGCGGCCCTGGCGCTGCTCTCCTGCCTCCTGCCGTGAGGGCAGGCGCAGCGGCCTGCGTGTGGCCTGCTCTGCCCAGCGCGCCGCATGCTCGCGGAGGCAGCCCGGGCTCTGAGATGCCAGGGTCTCTGCAAAACAACTTGAAAACCTCTGTGTCTGTCGCTGAAGCCAGCAGGTTCCCTGCGAGTGAGGTCCCACAGGCCGCGCTCAGCATGGATCGAGCTGTCTGCCAGCCAACCCTGTAGGCTATCCCAATGCAATACAGTAGCTGTCGTTCTTATCCACTAAAATATAAGCATTTTCCTCCTCTGTCTGCCTAGTAGACTTCCCAAAGGATCCTTACAACATTCTTTGCTACAGAGCACAGTAAAACTGTATTGTGTGGAAATAGTTAGATTTATGTGTTGCATATGTCTCCTGGCACTATGCATCAAGGGATCTAATTGACATGTGGATATAAAGTGAGGCAGATTTCAGAGGGAGATGGCCATAAAATGGACTCACAGGTATTGCCATAGGCCCTCCCTGAGAGTGGATGCTGAATTAAAAGGAACACTTTTCTAGGTCAGATCAGAAAGATTTTTTTCACCATCCTGACCAGATCTGCCCCCTCCAAGCCTGTACTTTTCTCCGTGCCCAATTCCCAGGGTAGCTCATGCCCTTTGTTCGGCATTTCCAGCAGTGCAGCTGATGTCTGCTGGAGCTCCTGCATCACAGGGGTCAGGCAGGGCGGGTTTCTATAGTGACTGTAGATTAAAGAGCTGAGGTTTAATTTGGATGTGGTTTATCAGTTCATTTCATTCAGGTCACCTGGTTATTTCGTGACCCACTCTTCAATCCACTGCTCGGGTTCCACCTAGCGGCTTGCGATGGAGGCACTGCTGAGATTATTCAGGGAAATGCACGAGGCACAAATGTGTGTATCTGCAAGACTGAAGATTCTCATCTTGCTGAAGGGCTGGGCTAGCAAACCAAGGATGGCATCGTAAGAACTGAACAGGATGGTGTAAGTAATATTTGGGGAAGCTTTTTAAAATTAAGTCTAATCCTTCCCAGAGCTCTTTCTAAGCGCTTCGTTCTGGTGATTTAGCCCAAACTTCTGTTCTTCTACATCCCATTTAGACCTTAGTCTTTTGGAGGATTTCGTGGTACAACTGAGCAGGCATTAGAAGCACTGTGGAACAGCAGCAGCAGAAGAAAGAAAAAGCACCGCTGCACTCATTTTACATGCATGTCACAGCGCATAAGCCTCTGTGTGGAACACAAAACTGCGAGGCCCAAAGCACTTTCTCCTGAGTGAGGAGAGCATGAACAGATCTCAAGCTTGCGTGGAACTCTGGAGCTCTCTTACGGAGATGGTTCCAGGTGAGTGTCCAAAACAGAAGTCTGTGTAATGAGTGTTGGCTCCTGCCCACAGATAGGGAAACTTGAACAGATGTGAACTGTGCATGCACGGACATAGTGTGCTGCTGCCTTCCAGAGACACTGAGCTCTCTTGGCTTTTTCTCTTTTTTTTTTTGTCCTGAAAAAAATAGAGAATATGCTCCAAAGTTATGATATAAAAGCCTTTCCATGAATAACTTTGTGTTTATTTGAAATTTACCCACTTGAAATTAGTGAATGTAAAATATTTTTTGAAAATGAATTACATGGTGCATAATAAAAGGTCACATTACAAAGTATATAAAGAAGGAATGTAACTAAAGGGCCAAATATCAATATCCGGCTCCTGCCAATAAGGATAGTCGCACTTTAATTATTTTCTTGGCTGCCTGCTCATCACTTCTGCAGAGTGACTGAAACCACAGATTACCTATGAGCTTTTGAATCTGAGTCTTCTTAGTCGTATTATGGCTACTAAATGTAGGTGTTTAAAGCCAAGTTTAATGCCTACTAGACGTTCAACACTATTAATTTGTTCCTGCATTGTATATTTCTTATAATAAACAATTCTATCCATGTTGTTTTTCACAGTTCCTACTTTCCAATGTTAGGCAATGAAATTTGTACATTTGGGTACACTTTAGGTGTTGGGTCATTGTCACCTTCTTGTTCTTATGTTGACATTTGGTTATTTGACAAGGAGAAATGGTGAAAACCTGTAAAAATGGTTTGAAAAGAACTTCTCAAGGCCTCTCACTAGTACCTAGCTCTGCGTGGTCTTGTCAGAAGGTAAGAGCAGGATCAAAGTTCCCATCCTGTCCAAGCAAACCAGCCTCATCCCTAGATCCTGCAAGCCATGCGATGCGCAGCCAGGCCGCAGGTGATGGATTGCTTTTGAAAAGGCCCAGGGCTCCTTCAGCCGCCAGTGCCCGGGGGAGACCAGTGAGAGGAGTGAGTTGCTGAAGGGGGCAGGACAAGGCAGCAGGAGAGCGAGGCGCCCGAGGGCAGCCGGGGCAGGCAGCTCACCGCGCTGGCGTTGGTGGGCGAAGGCGCTGTGGTCTGCCGGGTGCTGGCACCTCAGGCTGCGTGTGGTCCTCGCCAGCAAACCGCAATCATAGTGCTTGGGCTCAGCGCTCAGCTCTATTTCCCCGGCTCTGTGAAGCCCCAGGACAGAGCGGAGTGACTGGGGCAGCTGTGGGGAGAGGCTGAGGAATGGGCCGGGGTGAGAGAGATGCTGCCTCATGCCCATTAATTCTTGTGAGTGGGATGCAAAAATGCAAGCAGCAGAGTACTGGTTTGGAATAAAACAGTCATATTGAATAAATCCCAACTTTTTGGCAGCTAAATACATTAATTGCATCAGACAAATACAGATCAAGGCAACTTCTTTCCATCAAATCAGCTTGCAGAGAAGGACACTGCCGTCTATAAATAGCAAAGTGTGTTGGCCCTAAGATGGCTGTTTGAATGAAGGGAGGTGGTAGGATCAGCTCTGCAGGACCCGCTCGCTCCGTGGGGGCTTCTCACATGGCTCTGCCACCACGCTCTGCCTTGTCGCTGTGGTCGGCTCCAGGCAGCTCATGCAGCTCTGTGCTCGGGTTGGGAGGGCCGACCCTGCCGCCGCAGGGCCTCCCAGTGGGAGAGGGGAACAGAAATGCTCAGGAGTTCAGGACACCCCCAGCAGGCAGCTGCAGGGCAGGCTAGCGGCCGTGTTCGCTGGAAGGGAGGGTGTGTGGAGAAAAGCCCTTCTGGAAGAGCATAGGGGAGGGAGTGGGGCAGGAGAGCTCCGTCCTCCCAGCACTGGCGGGCGCTGCCTGGGGACGCAGGGAAGCACAAGCAGGGAAGGCCGCTTGTTTACACCGGGGCAGCCATGGACACAGGAATGGGGCTTATTGCGTCACTCTTTGTAGCCGTAGGGCAGCAGCACGCAGGGGCCGGGTCTGCCT